>JAHVAK010000370.1:15000-18747 GCA_019845155.1 Luehdorfia chinensis | reverse complement strand
ATAACAATAACATATGACAAAACCCCCCCCCCCCCCCCCCCCCGCGCCCCTCCGACACTACCACCACGGCCACCACGGTCACCAGCGCCACCCTCTAGGGGCAGTACAGAAAAAAATAAAAGAAGCACCACTTAGAAAAAAAAATTAAAAAAACGAGTGAGACGAACCCGCGGAGGCACATACCGACCGTCTCGCAGTAGCATCGCAACACGTTCAGCCGCGTTAGAGTCGATGCGCGAAGCCGCGCCCGTTGACTCTATCGTATATGGATACGGTTTGATTTTGTTGACTTTGTCGTCTCCTATCATCATATCCGTGTGTTATATTATTACAGATTTTATCTGTATTAATTTGTTTGTAGTGTTGTTCGTGTTATTGCGATATGTTGAACTGTGACGGACGACGTCTCCGTTTTTTTAGACGGCAGACGTGTTTGACAATCGTTCGTTTAAATATGTGGCGTATCGAGTTCGACGCTCGAGTCGACTTCGCGTCGTCGTTAACTCGATCCGCTCAATATTAATGCACGTCGCCGCAGCTCTTGAGCTCGGGACGGAGATTTTATGAAATTGAACATTCATGGATACGATCTCTCTAACACCGGGCGTTTGATATCGTCTATGTTATAAACGAAAATAAAAATGTTAAAAGATAATTTATATAAAGTGAAGTATCAAAGCAAGTCTCGTTGTCGAACGTTCGTTGAATTGAACGGCATAAGTCGTTCGCCAGTAGGTCCGTGAAAACCGTCTAGATCGGAGAGATTCGATTCTATTCCGTGTGCGGACTGAATAAATGAAAAATATGATACTCGTATTATATTTTTCTCATAAAATAATAAACCGGCAGCGTCGCGTCTAAGCGTTTCATTACGCTATGTCGCTTCGCGGTTGCACCTGTGTCGATGTGATCGAGACTGATGTGTTATTTGTCGGCTCCCTGGTTGATCCTGCCAGTAGTTATATGCTTGTCTCAAAGATTAAGCCATGCATGTCTCAGTGCAAGCCGTATTAAGGCGATACCGCGAATGGCTCAATATATCAGTTTTGGTTCCTTAGATCTTACCTCGGTTACTTGGATAACTGTGGTAATTCTAGAGCTAATACATGCAATCAGAACTCTGACCAGTGATGGGATGAGTGCTTTTATTAGATCAAAACCAATCGACGGAGGGCCTCGCGTCCGAAGTCGTTAATTTTGATGAATCTGGATAACTTTTGCCGATCGCATGGTCCAGCACCGGCGACGCATCTTTCAAATGTCTGCCTTATCAACTTTCGATGGTAGTTTCTGCGACTACCATGGTTGTCACGGGTAACGGGGAATCAGGGTTCGATTCCGGAGAGGGAGCCTGAGAAACGGCTACCACATCCAAGGAAGGCAGCAGGCGCGCAAATTACCCACTCCCGGCACGGGGAGGTAGTGACGAAAAATAACGATACGGGACTCTTACGAGGCCTCGTAATCGGAATGAGTACACTTTAAATATTTTAACGAGGAACAATTGGAGGGCAAGTCTGGTGCCAGCAGCCGCGGTAACTCCAGCTCCAATAGCGTATACTAAAATTGTTGCGGTTAAAAAGCTCGTAGTTGCATTTGTGCGCCGCGCTGTCGGTGCACCGCATCCGCGGTGATACTGACACGTCTGCGGAGCATATCGTCGGTGAGCCGTCGGTAAAACGGCGGTTCAATATCAAAATCCTATCGCGGTGCTCTTCGGTGAGTGTCGAGATGGGCCGACAATTTTACTTTGAACAAATTAGAGTGCTCAAAGCGGGCTCAAAATGCTGCTTGAATATTTCGTGCATGGAATAATAGAATATGATCTCGGTTCTATTTTGTTGGTTTTCAGAACTCCGAGGTAATGATTAATAGGGATAACTGGGGGCATTCGTATTGCGACGTTAGAGGTGAAATTCTTGGATCGTCGCAAGACGAACATCAGCGAAAGCATTTGCCAAAGGTGTTTTCATCAATCAAGAACGAAAGTTAGAGGTTCGAAGGCGATTAGATACCGCCCTAGTTCTAACCGTAAATATGTCATCTAGCGATCCGCCGACGTTACTACGATGGCTCGGCGGGCAGCTTCCGGGAAACCAAAGATTTTGGACTCCGGGGGGAGTATGGTTGCAAAGCTGAAACTTAAAGGAATTGACGGAAGGGCACCACCAGGAGTGGAGCCTGCGGCTTAATTTGACTCAACACGGGAAATCTCACCAGGCCCGGACACCGGAAGGATTGACAGATTAACAGCTCTTTCTTGATTCGGTGGGTGGTGGTGCATGGCCGTTCTTAGTTGGTGGAGCGATTTGTCTGGTTAATTCCGGTAACGAACGAGACTCTAGCCTGCTAAATAGGCGTCGTCATTTAGGTGTGCGTGGCTTCGGTCACGCAACTCACTGGCGACGTATTAAAATTCTTCTTAGAGGGACCGGCGGCTTCGAGCCGCACGAGATTGAGCAATAACAGGTCTGTGATGCCCTTAGATGTCCTGGGCCGCACGCGCGCTACACTGAAGGAATCAGCATGTTCTCCCTGGCCTAGAGGCCCGGGCAACCCGTTGAAACTCCTTCGTGCTGGGGATTGGGGTTTGCAATTATCCCCCATAAACGAGGAATTCCTAGTAAGCGCGAGTCATAAGCTCGCGTTGATTACGTCCCTGCCCTTTGTACATACCGCCCGTCGCTACTACCGATTGAATGATTTAGTGAGGTCTTCGGACCGACACGCGGTGGCTTCACGGCCGTCGGCGTTGCTGGGAAGTTGACCAAACTTGATCATTTAGAGGAAGTAAAAGTCGTAACAAGGTTTCCGTAGGGGAACCTGCGGAAGGATCATTAACGTACACAACCGACGTACGCGCACAGGCACACACGCATGTGAGTGATATGTTTGTTTACGAATAATCCACCGACACAGATCGATCTAACTAACAGCCTTAGAACTATAGAGGATGAGTCGTTCACAGAGTTGATGTTACTCCCAATCTTGGTCTTCGGCGAGCGCCCGCCGGGACACTCAAACGGAACGCAGACTGGCAATAATCCGCGCCACGAGTTTCGGTCCGATTATGGCGAGCGCTATACAAGAGAACAAACCATGATGCGGTTTAGAATACGGAACATTTCGTCTCGCTTCACTCGCACCCCTCTCAGGGGGGGGGTCCATGTGTCTGCGTATCGTGCGATCGTTCCATTTCTAACGATAAACTATTTTTGAGTGCAATAAAACGCACACAGAGTAGTTTTCCCCCGGGAGACCGGGGGAAACCAAAAAACGGAGAATTTTTTTTTGTTTAAAAACAAAAAAAAAATGAATCCACACATTTATTTAGTTAAACAACTTGAATATAAAACAATTACCCTGGACGGTGGATCACTTGGCTCGCGGGTCGATGAAGAACGCAGTTAACTGCGCGTCATAGTGTGAACTGCAGGACACATTTGAACATCGACATTTCGAACGCACATTGCGGTCCGTGGAGAAATATCCAGGACCACTCCTGTCTGAGGGCCGGCTGTTAAAAAGAATCGACCACACTGTTTCAAGTCGATCATTTCGACCTGAAACAATTGACGGTTCCGTATGGGTGGTTAGCGTTTGGTGAGCGAGAGCGGCGTTTAGGCGCCGCCTCCGCCTCCTCCGCTCCACCTTTCGGTCCGTTTAAATATAAACAAATATCAACTGCGGTCTTATCGTCGGTAGGCGCAACACGCGCTAACTCTACGATTCGCTAAGCTCTTTAAG
>JAHVAK010000370.1:0-7500 GCA_019845155.1 Luehdorfia chinensis | reverse complement strand
TATCATATCATATCATATCATATCATATCATACCGCAACATACGCAGAAGGCGCAGACATTATATTATATTATAATGCACGGGGCCTAAAAATGCTCGGGGACAGGCTCGAACGTTACGTCGAAATGTACATAATTCAGTGATAGAGCGCTCAGTGGTAGAGACGACACATTGATCGTTTCCAATTCAATACACGAACACGCGCGTTCAGTTAGCGTCGCCCAATCTAATCACAGTGGGAGGAATTCTACTCTATCATACTCGTACCATACCATACCATACATGTCTGTGACAGACAGCCGCAGACTAGGCCTGACACGCTCGAAACGTGACGTCGAAATGTTACATATTATTTTATATGACACATTGAACGTTTCGAATTCAATACACGAACACGCGCGTTCACTTAGCGTCGGCATATCTAAACCAAAAAATTTTTTTTCCTGGGCCCGTCGCGGGAGGGGGAGGGGGAGGGGGTTTCCGGGAGAAGGAGGGAGGGGGAGGGTTACTTCCGTGCAGAGAGGGACTTCCGCGCAGCAACTTAACGACGCTCGGGGAGAAGCGCAAACGTAGAGTCGACACATTGATCTTTTCCAATTCAATGCACGAACACGCGATCACGAAAATTTGTTCTTAAAAAAAAAAAAATAATAATAAATAATATAATATATTAATAATAGTCGTCCGTACATATCGACCGGACGACAACTGTAGAAATTCCCCCCTGAAAATAATAACAATAACATATGACAAAACCCCCCCCCCCCCCCCCCCCCGCGCCCCTCCGACACTACCACCACGGCCACCACGGTCACCAGCGCCACCCTCTAGGGGCAGTACAGAAAAAAATAAAAGAAGCACCACTTAGAAAAAAAAAATTAAAAAAACGAGTGAGACGAACCCGCGGAGGCACATACCGACCGTCTCGCAGTAGCATCGCAACACGTTCAGCCGCGTTAGAGTCGATGCGCGAAGCCGCGCCCGTTGACTCTATCGTATATGGATACGGTTTGATTTTGTTGACTTTGTCGTCTCCTATCATCATATCCGTGTGTTATATTATTACAGATTTTATCTGTATTAATTTGTTTGTAGTGTTGTTCGTGTTATTGCGATATGTTGAACTGTGACGGACGACGTCTCCGTTTTTTTAGACGGCAGACGTGTTTGACAATCGTTCGTTTAAATATGTGGCGTATCGAGTTCGACGCTCGAGTCGACTTCGCGTCGTCGTTAACTCGATCCGCTCAATATTAATGCACGTCGCCGCAGCTCTTGAGCTCGGGACGGAGATTTTATGAAATTGAACATTCATGGATACGATCTCTCTAACACCGGGCGTTTGATATCGTCTATGTTATAAACGAAAATAAAAATGTTAAAAGATAATTTATATAAAGTGAAGTATCAAAGCAAGTCTCGTTGTCGAACGTTCGTTGAATTGAACGGCATAAGTCGTTCGCCAGTAGGTCCGTGAAAACCGTCTAGATCGGAGAGATTCGATTCTATTCCGTGTGCGGACTGAATAAATGAAAAATATGATACTCGTATTATATTTTTCTCATAAAATAATAAACCGGCAGCGTCGCGTCTAAGCGTTTCATTACGCTATGTCGCTTCGCGGTTGCACCTGTGTCGATGTGATCGAGACTGATGTGTTATTTGTCGGCTCCCTGGTTGATCCTGCCAGTAGTTATATGCTTGTCTCAAAGATTAAGCCATGCATGTCTCAGTGCAAGCCGTATTAAGGCGATACCGCGAATGGCTCAATATATCAGTTTTGGTTCCTTAGATCTTACCTCGGTTACTTGGATAACTGTGGTAATTCTAGAGCTAATACATGCAATCAGAACTCTGACCAGTGATGGGATGAGTGCTTTTATTAGATCAAAACCAATCGACGGAGGGCCTCGCGTCCGAAGTCGTTAATTTTGATGAATCTGGATAACTTTTGCCGATCGCATGGTCCAGCACCGGCGACGCATCTTTCAAATGTCTGCCTTATCAACTTTCGATGGTAGTTTCTGCGACTACCATGGTTGTCACGGGTAACGGGGAATCAGGGTTCGATTCCGGAGAGGGAGCCTGAGAAACGGCTACCACATCCAAGGAAGGCAGCAGGCGCGCAAATTACCCACTCCCGGCACGGGGAGGTAGTGACGAAAAATAACGATACGGGACTCTTACGAGGCCTCGTAATCGGAATGAGTACACTTTAAATATTTTAACGAGGAACAATTGGAGGGCAAGTCTGGTGCCAGCAGCCGCGGTAACTCCAGCTCCAATAGCGTATACTAAAATTGTTGCGGTTAAAAAGCTCGTAGTTGCATTTGTGCGCCGCGCTGTCGGTGCACCGCATCCGCGGTGATACTGACACGTCTGCGGAGCATATCGTCGGTGAGCCGTCGGTAAAACGGCGGTTCAATATCAAAATCCTATCGCGGTGCTCTTCGGTGAGTGTCGAGATGGGCCGACAATTTTACTTTGAACAAATTAGAGTGCTCAAAGCGGGCTCAAAATGCTGCTTGAATATTTCGTGCATGGAATAATAGAATATGATCTCGGTTCTATTTTGTTGGTTTTCAGAACTCCGAGGTAATGATTAATAGGGATAACTGGGGGCATTCGTATTGCGACGTTAGAGGTGAAATTCTTGGATCGTCGCAAGACGAACATCAGCGAAAGCATTTGCCAAAGGTGTTTTCATCAATCAAGAACGAAAGTTAGAGGTTCGAAGGCGATTAGATACCGCCCTAGTTCTAACCGTAAATATGTCATCTAGCGATCCGCCGACGTTACTACGATGGCTCGGCGGGCAGCTTCCGGGAAACCAAAGATTTTGGACTCCGGGGGGAGTATGGTTGCAAAGCTGAAACTTAAAGGAATTGACGGAAGGGCACCACCAGGAGTGGAGCCTGCGGCTTAATTTGACTCAACACGGGAAATCTCACCAGGCCCGGACACCGGAAGGATTGACAGATTAACAGCTCTTTCTTGATTCGGTGGGTGGTGGTGCATGGCCGTTCTTAGTTGGTGGAGCGATTTGTCTGGTTAATTCCGGTAACGAACGAGACTCTAGCCTGCTAAATAGGCGTCGTCATTTAGGTGTGCGTGGCTTCGGTCACGCAACTCACTGGCGACGTATTAAAATTCTTCTTAGAGGGACCGGCGGCTTCGAGCCGCACGAGATTGAGCAATAACAGGTCTGTGATGCCCTTAGATGTCCTGGGCCGCACGCGCGCTACACTGAAGGAATCAGCATGTTCTCCCTGGCCTAGAGGCCCGGGCAACCCGTTGAAACTCCTTCGTGCTGGGGATTGGGGTTTGCAATTATCCCCCATAAACGAGGAATTCCTAGTAAGCGCGAGTCATAAGCTCGCGTTGATTACGTCCCTGCCCTTTGTACATACCGCCCGTCGCTACTACCGATTGAATGATTTAGTGAGGTCTTCGGACCGACACGCGGTGGCTTCACGGCCGTCGGCGTTGCTGGGAAGTTGACCAAACTTGATCATTTAGAGGAAGTAAAAGTCGTAACAAGGTTTCCGTAGGGGAACCTGCGGAAGGATCATTAACGTACACAACCGACGTACGCGCACAGGCACACACGCATGTGAGTGATATGTTTGTTTACGAATAATCCACCGACACAGATCGATCTAACTAACAGCCTTAGAACTATAGAGGATGAGTCGTTCACAGAGTTGATGTTACTCCCAATCTTGGTCTTCGGCGAGCGCCCGCCGGGACACTCAAACGGAACGCAGACTGGCAATAATCCGCGCCACGAGTTTCGGTCCGATTATGGCGAGCGCTATACAAGAGAACAAACCATGATGCGGTTTAGAATACGGAACATTTCGTCTCGCTTCACTCGCACCCCTCTCAGGGGGGGGGTCCATGTGTCTGCGTATCGTGCGATCGTTCCATTTCTAACGATAAACTATTTTTGAGTGCAATAAAACGCACACAGAGTAGTTTTCCCCCGGGAGACCGGGGGAAACCAAAAAACGGAGAATTTTTTTTTGTTTAAAAACAAAAAAAAAATGAATCCACACATTTATTTAGTTAAACAACTTGAATATAAAACAATTACCCTGGACGGTGGATCACTTGGCTCGCGGGTCGATGAAGAACGCAGTTAACTGCGCGTCATAGTGTGAACTGCAGGACACATTTGAACATCGACATTTCGAACGCACATTGCGGTCCGTGGAGAAATATCCAGGACCACTCCTGTCTGAGGGCCGGCTGTTAAAAAGAATCGACCACACTGTTTCAAGTCGATCATTTCGACCTGAAACAATTGACGGTTCCGTATGGGTGGTTAGCGTTTGGTGAGCGAGAGCGGCGTTTAGGCGCCGCCTCCGCCTCCTCCGCTCCACCTTTCGGTCCGTTTAAATATAAACAAATATCAACTGCGGTCTTATCGTCGGTAGGCGCAACACGCGCTAACTCTACGATTCGCTAAGCTCTTTAAGCGATCGGGGCGTCCCATCGACGCGCGACTCTACGACGTTAAAATCGTTAGAGGGCAATGCGCGACACTCGTATGGTGATGTAACGTTTCGTTATAAGGGCGCGCGCGCGCGCTCTCTCTCTTACGCCGCGCTGCTTACGGTACGGTCGGTCGTAGCGTTCGTTTCCTGTTCCATTTGTTGTGAATACGGAGATAGAGCGCTCGATCCGGTCGGCTGAAAGCGGCCTAGCGTTTAGACGTTAGACGCGCGCGCGGGCGATCTGTTTGAGGGCGAGGGCGCGTGTAACGTGTCTACCGTACATATAAGAGTACCGTTTATAATATGTTGATATGAAATGAGAGAATAAGCGAAAGCTTGACAAGTAGGCGGACTCGACGTCCGAAGGGCGCCTCGACGACTCGGCGACGCGACGATAGTCGTCTTAACGGACGTTCTGCGTCGTCGTCGGTCGTCGTTGCGCTGACGGATATCGTGTCTGCCTCGATTTTTATCGTTGGCCTCAGATCAGGGAGGATCACCCGCCGAATTTAAGCATATTAGTAAGCGGAGGAAAAGAAACTAACAAGGATTTCCTTAGTAGCGGCGAGCGAACAGGAAATAGCCCAGCACTGAATCCCGCGGTCGTCTCGAACGCGGGAGATGTGGTGTTCGGGAGGTTCCGCTTTCTCGTCGTCGATACTCCTGTCCAAGTTCGTCTTGAACGGGGCCGTTTTCCCGCAGAGGGTGCCAGGCCCGTAGCGACGGAGGGCGGCGGCGAGAGGGACGCTCCTAAGAGTCGGGTTGCTTGAGAGTGCAGCCCTAAGTGGGTGGTAAACTCCATCTAAGGCTAAATATTACCGCGAGACCGATAGCGAACAAGTACCGTGAGGGAAAGTTGAAAAGAACTTTGAAGAGAGAGTTCAAGAGTACGTGAAACCGTTCAGGGGTAAACCTGCGAAACTCGAATGAACGAACGGAGAGATTCATCGTCACTCCGCGGCGTACGCGCTCACGCTCTGATGACGTCCGCGTCCCTTAATCGGGTAGCGCGGTAGTCACGGGCCGGGTGCGTCGACGTCCGCGGACGGCGTGCACTTCTCTCTCAGTAATACATCGCGACCCGTTCGACGTCGGCCTAAGCGCCGTCCGGGAGCCCAGTCGTGTCCCCCTTTAAACGGGGGTGCGTCTGGACCGAGACGGTGGCCGACCGGCCGTCGGACGGTAGAAGACACGAATCGCGCACGCGCATCTATCGAAGCGCGTCCGGCCCGACGCAAGACAACGTCGTCATCGAGGTCCTGCCGTTGCGCGGACATCTTTGCGGCGCGTCTGTCGTCGCAGCCGTGCAGTCTCGGACCGTGCGCGTCTCAGTCGGCGATGATTCAGTTTCGGGCACTCGCAGGACCCGTCTTGAAACACGGACCAAGGAGTCTAGCATGTGTGCGAGTCATTGAGTTACGTATAAACTGAAAGGCGTAACGAAAGTGAAGGCGCGCGCTCGTCGCGCGCTCAGGGAGGATGGAGCGTCGATCTCGATCGGCCTCTCGCACTCCCGAGGCGTCTCGTTTCCAATCCGTGAATGTAGGCGCGCTCTGAGCAGAGATGCTGGGACCCGAAAGATGGTGAACTATGCCTGGTCAGGTCGAAGTCAGGGGAAACCCTGATGGAGGACCGTAGCGATTCTGACGTGCAAATCGATCGTCGGAACTGGGTATAGGGGCGAAAGACTAATCGAACCATCTAGTAGCTGGTTCCGTCCGAAGTTTCCCTCAGGATAGCTGGCGTCGATGACGAACAGTCTCATCCGGTAAAGCGAATGATTAGAGGCATTGGGGCCGAAACGACCTCAACCTATTCTCAAACTTTAAATGGGTGAGAGCTCCGGCTTACTCGAACGATGAAGCCGGAGATCTGATGACGGTGCCAAGTGGGCCAATTTTGGTAAGCAGAACTGGCGCTGTGGGATGAACCAAACGTAGTGTTAAGGCGCCTAAAAAACGCTCATGGGACACCATGAAAGGCGTTGGTCGCTCATGACAGCAGGACGGTGGCCATGGAAGTCGGAATCCGCTAAGGAGTGTGCAACGACTCACCTGCCGAAGCAACCAGCCCTGAAAATGGATGGCGCTGAAGCGTTTTGCCTATACACTACCGTTACGGGCAAGTGCGACGTGTACTAATAATACTTGTCGTCATTACGCCGTAACGAGTAGGACGTGCGCGGCGGAGAGCGCAGAAGGGTCTGGGCGTGAGCCCGCCTGGAGCCTCCGTCGGTGCAGATCTTGGTGGTAGTAGCAAATACTCCAGCGAGGCCCTGGAGGACTGACGTGGAGAAGGGTTTCGCGTGAACAGTAGTTGCTCGCGAGTCAGTCGATCCTAAGCTCAAGGAGAGATCTTATGTCGATGTGGCGTGTTTTTTTTTCTAATTCATATTATATTATGTGATATTGAGATAAATAACGCCCTTTGAGCGAAAGGGAATCCGGTTCCTATTCCGGAACCCGGCAGCGGAACCGTTTCAATAATCGTTCCCTCGTTCAAAGCGAGTGTTCGACGGGGTAAACCCAAAGTGGCCTGAAAGACGCCGCCGAGGGGTCCGGGAAGAGTTTTCTTTTCTGCCTGAGCGTTCGAGTTCCATGGAATCCTATAGAAGGGAGATATGGTTCGGAACGCGAAGAGCACCGCATTTGCGGCGGTGTCCGGATACTCTCTGCGGACCTTGAAAATTCAGGTGAGGGATGTACGTGGAGATGTCGCGCCGGTTCGTACCCATATCCGCAGCAGGTCTCCAAGGTGAAGAGCCTCTAGTCGATAGAATAATGTAGGTAAGGGAAGTCGGCAAATTGGATCCGTAACTTCGGAATAAGGATTGGCTCTGAGGACCGGGGCGTGTCGGGTTTGGGACGGAAGCGGAATGCGGCCGGTGCCGGGCCTGGTCGATGCTCGTTCGTCTCTCGGGGCGTTCGGGCTGAATCCCGGACCCGCGTTCCGGCCTTCCGCGGATCTTCCTAGCCGTAAGGTCGCGTCCGTTTCGTTTCGTG
>JAHVAK010000039.1:600000-981081 GCA_019845155.1 Luehdorfia chinensis | reverse complement strand
TTGGTTTTGTAATTGACATTACACGAACCCCTTCTAATTTTAAGATAGGTTTTATAATTGGCATTACATGAACACTTCCTTATTATGAATAACTATATAGAGTATTTTCCATACAAATGAAGTTAATTTTATATTGTAATATTTTTAATTAACTTCTATAGTACTTCGAGAGATAAGGTCTCTTGGATATATTTTATATGTTTTAAAGTAATTTTTAGGCACTGATCTATGTAATATTATGCCAAGAAAATTAAATTATATATTATATCGTTAATCCACCCCCAAATTTACATTGATGACTCACACAGTAAAGTCATTAGTGTGAAATTTTCACTGATTCATAGTTTATAATTCCAACGACTTTATATATATATATAAATATATATTAATATTTTTCCCCTACCCCGGGAATAGCCGCCTCCAGCACCCCTCCAACCACATTTATCACTAACGTGATTCAATGCGAGAGTTAAGTGAGAGTATTTGTTATTTTAATAACTCTATTTTTGTAGAGTCAAATAATTGAACTCTATTTACTTTCTTAACTGATAATTAATGAAATTCTTTGTCATATAACATTATGAAATGCACTTATTTTTCATGTACTGAGTACAATGATATATATATTTCTTTCTGTTGAATGTCGTTCGGTAATAAATGTGATTGAGCCATTCCGCCCTATCCCGAACCCCATTTATTTATTTCAAAATAATAAACAATAACAAACAATAATATGTACAAAATTAACATTTATATTATGTTAAAATAATATTTCTCCTTTACATTCTTATGTTAATGCACTGCAACTTGCATTATTTTATAACAATAACCATTAAGTCTCATATTTTAAAGGCGTACACAAGATGTAATCGTCACATATTGTTATTTAAAATATCTCAATAAATGTATAGCATTAAAAATTCCTCTTATTTTATTTGTTTGAGGATCTGCCAAGGTATATACATTGTCAAATGGTACAGCCGCTATTATATAAGGGCCTTCATAAACCAAGTCAAACTTGCTCATAACTTTGTTTCCCGCATCAGATCTTGTTGATCTACGAATCTTTACTAAATCACCAATATGATATTTTATTAATCTGTTTCGTTTGTCAAATTTCATGTTTCGAACACGACTCGACTCTACCAAATTTTCCTTAACTTGTTGTCGAATCTGCTCTATGTTATATTTACTTTTAGATGTTGAAATGACTCTATCAAATGACATCTCATTTGGTTCGCCATAAAGAATTTCACAGGGTGTAAAGCCTGTGCTATCGTGATGTGAATTGTTATATAACTCTTCTATTTTTGGCAAAATAATTGCCCAATCTTTATGTTGAGCATGACAGAGAGTTCTAAATAACCTTCCAAGCTCTTTATTGACTCGCTCAGTGGTGTTTGGCCTAGGATTCCGAACTGTGGTATAAATGGGCTTTATATTTAATTCTCTCATCGATTCTTTCCAATGATTGCTTATAAACTGTTTCCCATTATCGGTTAATATTGCTTTAGGTTTGATTATTTCAGCATAACGTTTTACTTTTGTAACTACTGATTTAGCTGTTGACTGCTTTAAAGGATATAATCTCACGAACTTACTAAATGCATCCTGAATAACAAAAATAAATGTATATCCAAAGGTTCCGGATGCCAATGGTCCGTATAAATCGGCCATAACTATATCTCCAATACTCTCTGTAATGATGGACTTGCATGGTCCGACATAAGTTATATTGCTTTTCTTTGATAACTGGCATAAATGGCATACTCTTATTTGCTTTTTAATATCTCTAGTTAAACCTTTCCAAAAGAATCGATCTCTCACATATTTAATTACTTTGTATGCTCCTTGATGACCCATTTCGATGTGGACTTGATTAATTATGTCCTGTCTTAGAACTTTAGGTAAAAAGATCACCTCTCTCAAATCAGTTTTATAATATAAAATATCATCTCTTAAAATGAACCGTTTTAATGTTTCATTTTTATCGATTTCTGTACTATGTAATGTTTTTAATTTTTGTATTATTGCCAATGACTCTACATCTTGATTCTGATAATTACATAATGATCTTAATTTTTCCAGTAACTGAGTATTTGGCTCACTTTCTGTATATGCTATTTCTAAACTATTATTTTATTTTCCTGTATCAAATCACCATCAGGAGGGTATCGTGAAAGAACATCTGCAACTATATTATTCTTTCCTGAGATATGTCGTACTTCGTAATCGAACTGTTCAATATACAAGATCCATCGAGTGACTCTACCATTATAGAGTTTCATATTATTTATAAATGAAAGTGCCTTATGATCAGTCAATATTATTACCTTATTGCCTCTTAAGTATGTTTCAAATTTCTTTAATGAACTTATAACAGCATAAAATTCTTGCTCAGTAACAGTCCAATTTAACTCAGAGCCTTTTAATGCTCTACTGTGATAACCCAATATTTTCATTTCACTGTTGTTATCGATTTGATATAACACTCCGGCCATACCCACACCTGAACAATCGGTTTGTAAATAATATGGCTTGTTAAATTGTGGATGATGCAATTGTATTGTATTAATAAATTGCTGTTTTACATTATTAAATGACTTTTGCTCATTTTCACTCCAATGGAACTTGTGTCCTTTTTTGAGTAATTCACATAATGGTATTATAATTGTACTATAGTTTGGTATGAATCGTCTATAAAAATTACAAAGACCCAAAAAGGCCCTCAACTGTTTAATCTTTCTTGGTATAGGAAATTCTTGTATCGCTCGAATCTTATCGGGATCTGTTGAAATTCCTTTTGTTGAAATAATGAATCCCAACATTCTAATTTGTTTACAAATGAACTCACATTTCTGTAAGTTACATGTTAGTCCCGCTTTATTTAACTTATTCAAAACAATATCAATGTGCTCCAAATGCTTATCTAATGAGTCTGTTGTTATTATTGCCAAATCATCAAGGTAATTTACACAAAAGTCTTGAACTTCGGGACCCAATATATAATTCATTGCTCTACTAAAACTTCCCACTGAAGTTTTTAATCCTTGTGGCAAAACATTATAAACATATGACTTCCCGTTGAATGTAAACCCTGTATACTTTCTACCATCTTTGTTAATTGGAATTTGAAAATATGCATTATTTAAATCAATGGTAGTTATGTAATTAGCCCCGTGAAATGAATTTAAAATGTCTAATTGTATAGGAGGCTTCTCTGTTTCTGCGACCATTTTCTTATTTATATTTCTCGCATCTAACAAAACTCTGATAGAGCCGTCTTTCTTTAAGGTGAATGTTAATGGGCTGCTGTATGGTGTCGAACACCTACTAATGATTCCAGCGGCTTCCATCTCGTTGAGTTTGTCTTCCATTTTCGATCTATATGCATAAGGTATTGGATATGATCGAGTTACTATAGGTTCGTCATCAATCATCTATTTTGTGTTCATAACAGATTGCTCTGCCAAGTCTATTAGAAAACACATTTTTATGCTTAATTAAAACATTTTCAAGCTTTAGTCTTTCGGACTCCACCAATGCGGTTCCTAAATTTATATTTTGAAGAAAGTCAGAGTTATTCTGTTGTATACAATTATTATACAGAATGCAATTATTATCCCCTTTGAATGGTATGAAACAGCACCTATCCTTTACTTTAAATTCAATACCAATGTTATGGTTTCGCAAATCAATTAAAATTTTGTTTTTTTAGCCAATCAAACCCTAATATTAATGGCCTTATTAAATTGCTAATAATCAAAGTTTGCGTTTCAAAAACTGCTTCACCAATTTTTATAGGCAAATTGATCATTTGTTGTATTTTTGTACTGCGTTGCCCTACAGCACCTTTAATTTGCATTGCCTTCACTGGCATTATTGATAACTTGTTAGTTTTTTTTTAATTTGTAAGTATAAATACTCAGAGATACATGTAATATCACTTCCAGTATCGAGGAGCGCATCTATTTCCTTATCAAAAATCGATACTTTAATTTCGGATCTCATATTCCCCACAAAGTCCCTATTAAAACTGTCTTCGCCTTCCTCAAAGACAGTTTGCAAGAATAACTCAGTCATTGGCAAGTTTGACTTGGCTTTTATTAATTTTATTAAATTATTTATACTGTCACTATACCCTAATCCTCTTTTATCAAACTGATACTTTAAAGAAATAGGCTTTCTCAAGCCTCTATCATTTTTACCAATTGTTTGTCCAGGACGCCACCCTGACTTTAATAAAATGTTTAAAGCTTTGTTCCCTTTTACACAGTCATAAGCCGAACCGAGAACTAATCCGACCTTTGCTGCACTAAATTTGAACTAGGTTCCGAACCACGAGGTCCTTCATTAATTTGTTGAATCTCATTTATTTCAGTGCCTTTCTTCCTTTCCTCTTCTGGTTTACGCCATGACTTGTAAGATTTCTGTATATCTTTATGCTTTTGGTCATAACTAGGCTTACGCTTCTTTTCATAAGTGTAAGGTTCTCGGCCTTCATCTTGCTTTTCAATATCATCTAAATTTCTCAAAAATTCAATAGTCTCTACTATAGACTCTATCTTTGCTATCCTCCATAGTTGTTGTATATTTTTAGGATAATGTCTTATAACATCAGTAACTAATAGTTTTTCAGGTAATGGATAGGATAGGTTATGAGCTTTTTCTATAACATACAGAAAATAACTGACCATTGTGGGATGTGTATACTTGCTCCACTTATTCTGAACTAAGAATCGTCTTACTTTACTTTGCTCTTCCTCACCCCAAAATACTTTTAAAAAGTCTGTTTTTAAAATCTTCTAAAGTTTGCCAATGTGTACTATTAATTCGAGCCCAGTATTTAGCCTCGCCTATGAGACATTCTTGTGCTATTGAAATTTCTAGACCTTTTGATGGAACCTCTTTAAATAATTGGTGAGATCTTCCAAAAATGTGACAGGATAAATATTTTCCTTTCCTCCACACTTCGGTTTTTCAATTGAAATGTACTTATGTTATAGACAATATTTTGTCTAGGATCACTTATATTTGAGGTGCTCGCCCCTAACACCTCATTTTGATTGATTTTATTTTCAGATTCGCTTGTTTGATTTGTAATCTTATTTTCCAAACTCTTTATTTTACTTTCCAAAATCTTTCACCACTTTTATAATAATTTTCTGTTAATTTCTTGACTTCATCTTTTGCTTTTGAACTAGCAAGTTTTTTGGTAATTTTCCTTGTTTTACCATCTTTGATAACTTTTATAATATTTAAAACTGTTCACTTAAATCACTTTTCACTAATTGCCTCTCACCTTTGAGATTTAATAAGTTCTGTTCACTTTTTACTTGTAATGGGTTTATTTTTCTATGCAGACCTTCAAGAAAATTTACAATTTTAACGTTCAGTACCACCCCCAGACCGTCAGCCACCCCAGTCAAACCACATCCTCCAAGACACCTCTCCACTTCACGAAACAACAAATTGTAGGCATAAGCCCACTCTGATATATCAGTTAAATATTTAATGTCATCCTGGTCACTGGCACCAAATTGTAAACTATTCAACTTTCACGTTGATAAATTAATTACGTGACCAGAAAATAGACTTAATCTTTTTCAGATCATTTCTAAAGGTTATTTCATTCTAGAGCCATTTGAATGATATATGTTAATTAATTGTGATCGTTATAGGTAGGACCTTTTATCTACGTTGTGTTTATTTTTAGTAACTTGTTCTTTTAGGTGTATCATGGAAAAATGTTTATTCACTAGAGAAGCTGCAAGTCCAAGACAGTATACTAATACTAATTAATTATTATTCCCTATACTCTTGTAAAGGGTTCACAATGTTTAATATCTATTGCAAAGAGATTTGTATTCCGCACCTGTATAAGATTAACTTTATAATTACTAATAACCCACTACAAGCTATCGCTCCCCCAACATTTTTATTAAAAATGTAAAATGTGGGGAAGGCACACGGCTCCAACTCCCGCCGTGTGCGGTGAGCGCCTTCCAATCCATGCGCTCCCCCCGACACAGGACAAGAAGTCGGGAACAAGGACCGTAGTCCACAGCAACACTGGCGAACCAGCAAAAAGAGGGCTTGGCCTCTTGCTAGTGCGTAAGCACAAACTTAGACCGAAGTCTCGCATGTCAATGCGTGTTTCATCATTTCACATCATACAAGTAAACAGCTAGTCCAGTCTCCGTGAATGTACGTCGCATGGATTTGGCACACGTCGAGCAGTTATGAGCACTCGGCCCAATAAACTAGTAAAGCCTTCCGTACGCGCCATCACTTCGCCAGACCGCTGCAACTGCAGATGAATGTCGAGTGTGTGGCATCAACATCCAATACAAGGTCAGCACGGCAATTTGCCGCAGAGCACGTCGTGAGTCCACTGCTCACTTCAAGGGTATGGGGTCCCACGTTGTGCAGCTTTCGGCTGCAGCCTTGAGAGTCTCCTCCCGCCAGCTACCATCCGCATGAAGTAGACGCATTAGCTCCACCAACCATTGTAATGATGTATTTTGCCATTATTTATCATTTATAATTATCATTCAGCCATCAGGCAATCAGCATTCTATTTTATTCGTCAAATGGGTTTGTGTAATTGACGTTGAGTATTATGTATTTCGATCAAGTTTGTCTCACCCACCACCAAGTTTCCAGTTATCATTCATTTGTGGGAATTTACTGAGAGCTTTATTTAATATTGTTGTTATTCAACATATGGAGGGCAGACAGTCTGCAGTCTCGTTATAGAGAGACCCGACTTGGACAAATCTAAAGAAAATGTGAGTCATACCAAGTGCAAGACGCAACCATTACATTAACGACATCTAAGCAACTGTCACTAGGACGCATTGTCACAAATGCAACAAGCATCAATACGACCATCGCTCAGACATACGCCAACACAAGGGCCTCTATACGGTCTTAGCAAACATCTACACTTCTGCAAAAAACCTCCGTCAACCCGAATCATAAGTTGTATTGAATCAGATGCAACTCATCATTAACCGTCACTAAAAACACAATACCACAATAGCAGTAAGTATTATTGTGACTATCACATAGATGGTGCCTCCTCACAACACCCCTATATGATAATTATCGACTTTGGCAAAAGTTGTTCAACTAAAAAAATTTACCAACGTGTCATAGTAGTAAGCCACTAAGACGCCGGTGTATGAACCATGTATCATAGAACTAATGCTCTAAGACATGGGGCGAAAGAGTAAGCTCCAGCACCGAAATGCTAAAAGCCACACCCTCTCTTATGTGATTGTATGAAAGTCTAATGAATTCTCTATCTTAATAATTTTAAGTTCCAACTCATTTTTATAATATCATATCTTACAAGAGACCTTCAATGATAGACCATTTTATCATATACTTTACTTACATAGGATCTTTGTATGGAACATTAGCACTATGCAACTTGATACTATAGAGAGTCATGCTCGACCTCACACACACCTATGTTGAGCTGTTGGTATGCCCCTCCGCACGGTACTCGCGTCTCGGACTTAATAGTATGGTATTAGCAATACGCGAACACCTTCTAATTTTAAGATTGGTTTTGTAATTGACATTACACGAACCCCTTCTAATTTTAAGATAGGTTTTATAATTGGCATTACATGAACACTTCCTTATTATGAATAACTATATAGAGTATTTTCCATACAAATGAAGTTAATTTTATATTGTAATATTTTTAATTAACTTCTATAGTACTTCGAGAGATAAGGTCTCTTGGATATATTTATATGTTTTAAAGTAATTTTTAGGCACTGATCTATGTAATATTATGCCAAGAAAAATTAAATTGGAAATAATGAAATTTCACTATTGGGATTGGTCCTCATATATATTTTCCCAACCTTTTTGGACCACCATTTTTTTTTTTTTTTTTTTTTTTTTTATAATTTTTAATATTTTCTTAAATCTTTCTAAAACGTAAAAATACGTAATTAGAGATAGTATATCGTTACACTATGTTTAAAGTTTAAAGTCTCTAGCTCATCGAGAAGTTAGTTTAAAAATTACTAAATTTGACCCGAACATACACGAAATTAGTTTCGGCTAAGCGCCCTCAGCGCTCGGCCTCCTTTCAATAAGGCCTTCGGGCTAACAGTGAACATAAGTTAAAAAAAGCGAGGTAATAAAAACGTGGTAAAATAGTAATATCATCTTATAATTCTTTTTAATAATATGAGCTACTACGACAAACAAAAATAAATGTGAAAATAAATACTGTATTAGCATTTTCTATATAAGAAAAACCTAAATAAAACTTTCAATCAACTCGGTCATACCGATTATTTCAGATCTGTAATCAAATTTACTTTAAAATTTTAATTCTTTGCTCCAATAATTACTTTAGAAAGTTTTAGTTTATGTTTTACCTGAGAACATACTAAATAATAATTTTTTAGATAAACATTAGACTTCGTCGGCGTGGATATAGGCTTTTTTAAATATGCCGTGGGAATGATTCACCTATCCCCGTTTAAAATTTTGTCATGATTGGTTAAGCGGAGCCGTGAAAAGTTAACAAACAGACATACAGGCAGAAAATTACTTTCGCACTTATAATATTAGTATGCATAAAACTGTTATTGCGAGACTCCTATATCCAATGGTGGACTGCCGCAGGCAAATAATGATGATAATGATGATGAAGCTAGTCTTACACAAGTAATGGGAGTGTTTGTAAGTTTGAATCTCTTTGTTTTCTCTCTATTTATATAAGTGTCTCTATCTCACTAATCTAATTACTAAAATGATCACTAAACTAATCTAATTTGAAAATTTGTTATTGCATTACGTAGTCCGTTCATCGAGGAAAGTTATATAAATTACGAGGTGGAAATTATATTATCGCGTGAATATAAATTACGAGGTGAGTTTTTAATGAGCACTTCCTTCTAAAATTTCCACGGGACAACTTGTATTCACTTAAATAAGAAAAATTGATAAAATGACGAAACGAGCAAAACGTTCACCTGATTGTAAGTGGAACGTCTGCTTATAACAATTGCTTTGCCAGAAAATTTCTGTGTGTCACCGCACTGCGCCCGTCACCTTGAGACATTACTTCTCAAGTCTCATATGCCCAGTGATTACACTAGCTGTCTGTGTCCTTCAGACCGAAATACAGTTATGTTTGCACACAGTTGCTTCACGGCAGAATAACTAGCCCTGGGGTGGTACCTACCTAGACGGATTCTTACATAGGAATCCTACCACCAGTATGAAAACAAATAATGGTTTGTCATATATTTAAATTACTTTGAATACGATTGCCGTGTGGTAGCGGCTTAAGAGAATCTACCACCCCATCTCATCCCGTGGGTGTCGTAAAAGTCGTCAGAGGGAAAATTAAAACCAGAAGATGGGCAGCAGCAAACTCTTCAAAATCAGCAAAATCTCCCTGAAACATCAGAATAAATAAACTGCGGTTGCCAACCCGCCTGCCGAGCGTGGTAACTATGGCATAATTCCCCCCAAAATGAGAGCGACAAACTTTTGTAGCAATCTATGGGGGAGGCCTATATTTAGCAGTGGACTAGTGACAGGCTGAGATGATGATGATGATGATGATGATGATGAATACGATCGGATGTTTTTCTTTGCTACTACGTACTATATTTAACTATATACGTACTATACTTAACATAACGATAAAAAAATCTCGCTATTTCCCTACGGTCCGCAATCACCTTAACTTTTCTAATTAATTCTCAATTTCACACTGAGATTTGCTAAACCATCTAAATCGATGATTTTGCTTATGCTTCCATCTTCAAATTTAGGAAACTCTAGAGCAAACGTTTAGTTATTACTGAAAATTGAATAAGCTGTGTTAAATAAAAATAAAAATTTTTCTAACAAAATCTCTTTGTAATCGTGGCAATGTAGGTACAACATTTCATATTTTGCATGCAGATCTTAGCAATTTAACTCCCTTTTCACGCGGCGGCTGACTGTCGTAGAGTCAATATCACTTGATAATGCCTAGTTTTGAGGTGAAACAAGTGTCGTGTTCTCGACTTTCAGTGGTGTGTTTTGCCTAGTAGTAGGTAGTGTTTTAGTAGTGGAGGCTGTATTGGTTAGCTTGTTCACGTTGTGGAGGGCGGGCGGAGCTCTTCAAAAACTAGGTAACACACATCATTTTAAATTTCGCGTGCGGATCTTAGCAAATTAACTTTCTTTCCTTTATTATAATTGATTTTCGCAAAGTAACGCCTGATTGTATTTACTATATTATCTCTCCTAATCTCACCAAAGAGTACTTCGATCATTCTTCATCATTCATCTTATATGATTCGTATTCCAACGCACTTGCAACCTTTGTTGTTCAGGCTACACTTCTTTGGAAATTCTTACCCGATTAACGAATAAACACATTGAGCTTATTTCTTTTTGTTCCATGTTCTTCTAGCCTTTAATAAAATGACGTCTATTTCACTGCACCTATTGCAAGTTCTCACCACATTATGGGTTGACTGGTATAGAATGTCTATAAGCATTAGGCCCTTCGTTAGCTTTTGTGTAAATTTTAGCAAAAAGAATGAAATAAATAAAAAACTTATACGGTCAGACACGCCAAATGTTTTTTCTTATAGATAGTTTGATGAGTGAAACGAATCCTTAGAATTCTTGAACTATATCTGAATAATGGAAAACCATAGCCAAAATGCCGAATTTTTGGATATTATAGGATCGATCTCTGTTATCTTACATTTAAATTATAGAAGAATCAACCTAGAGCCTGTTATTCTACGGTGCCACATGGAAATGGGTAGAAAAGTTGTGGGTGACACAGCATTTGTTACGGGCAGACGTTCACTTACCATCAGGTGAACGTTTTGCTCATGTTGTCACTTTCTTTTACCAGCCAGGTGAGAATATCAGGTCATAGACATGTAATTATTGTACTGTCCCCGGTTCTTAATACGTGTGCAAAATTTTCAAATTATTGTTGCTCCACATCGCATCCCCAAGAGTAGTTAGGGAAGATATTGTCCACACATACCCCGCATACTTGTGAGTCTAGCCTTAATCTGGGGTAGCCCGGTCCCAGAGCAGATCGGGACCCAATGACTAAGCTCGCGCGACCATGGGCAGGAAGGGATAAGGATTAGGTAGGAAATGAACTTCAGGTAAAAATGCCTAAAACATCTAATCTATTGCTTGCCTCTTCACAAAAAGAAAATTAAGTACGTTGCAATGAAAAAGACTGGAAGTCTAGACAACTTCCGCATTTCGCCACTTCTCTCATGAGGCCATTGTTTTTAATGTTTGCCATAGATTCACATTGCGTAAAACATTTGTTTTACTTATGCTTGTGAAGTACTGTTATGGTGCTCGCTGAAAATAATAGATATTAATTAGTAAAAGGAATTGTGGTTCAGAATTAATCCTTCTAGCATTATTCAGTGACCGTAGATAATGTTGAGCACATTTTTATTATAATGTTCAATTGATATGTTAGACATCAGTCAGTCTTTTCCCAAAAGTTTTGCTTACATTTTTTAAATTATTTTATATCACTATTATGTATAAAATGTCCAGCCACAGAACAACAGCGCTATAGCTGTTAACAGCAGGCATGATAATAATGTCAAAAAAAATTTACATGTGTGTTTTCTCGTCCGTGATAAATATCAAAAGTAATAAAAACTTCCAATTTGTATATAACTAAAGTAATACAAGAATAATCAAAATGTTATACGAAATACAACAGAATATCTGCCAAACGACAAAACAAGTTTTCCGTCGGCTTACCAAGGTGGTTAGCAATAGCGAAAATTGGAAGCGAGCCAAATGTTGAAAGAACACTTATGATGAAACGTTACGAACCCCTGACTACAATATACATACTACAGGATACAAACTACTATTTACCATTTATACAGGCTGTCCCAAAAAGTACAATCAAGTTGAAGCTTGGAGACAGAAGTTCTATAAGTACTCGAATAACCTCAGTGTATATTTTGCGATTATAAGCAGTTTTTGAGTTACAAATTATTATTCATTGTTGTTCAATCATAATTTGTATGGTACTTTTTTGTAACATTACTTGAATAATTGAGATAAATGCGTATTTTAACTTTTGTGTTTTTTGAAGTTCAGTTTTTTTTTTAATTTATAGTATCTTTTACACGTCTGCATGCCGACTTTCATTGCTATGGGCAAAAACATTAAAAATAAAAAAATAAATTTTATTATAATTACTAATAAGTACGAGTATATCAGCTATTTAGCCTGCATCAGCAACCGTTACGGAATCATTTAGTTTAAAAATATTTTATTAGCTGTTTAAAAAGTAACAATTTTCTTAGTTTTTTTTATACATATTATTTAAGTATTTAAGAGTATGTTATTTAAAAGACATTTCCATTCTTTAACCCCATTATACAAGGAACTCATGTTTTGTACGCCCATCTTGAACTTTATTATTAAAAGACAAACATATCTAAGCTTAAGGTTAGATATTTTCGTTTTTACGTTATTAAGGCTCAACAAATGTTTTTTTAACAAATACTGTGTCATCTAGAAAATTTCTGTGTAACTCCACACTGTGCCCGTCACCCTAAGACATCATTCTGAAGTCTCATTTGCTATCAGTGCCTTCACACCAAAGCACAGTAATCTTCCTTTTTGTGCAGTTTCAAAGGTCACGTTTTCGTAAATTTGTTTACGAAATTTATTATATCATACCTAACCTTTATAGGATCATTGTAATGAAACGCACATGAATCTTGGAAATTGGGCTATTCGACAATTATTTATGAATGTGTGAGTGGAACCTTCTTCATTATTGTACCACATCATTTAAATAGAAAATTGTCCATATACGGAGGTGTAATAAATAAATATGAAGGGAAGGAAATGGTTTTGGTGACACTACAGTAAAAAGAAAAATAAAACGTGTTCCAACTTAACTAAAATACACAAAGTAACACTGGGAAACAGTACTTTGACGTTGATCTTCAGTGAATACCAACAAAGGGGGCCTTTCAATTAAAAAAAGTGTTTGCATGCTAAGATCATGTCAGCAAAGATTATATTTCTGTATAGCTTCTGCTTGTTCAAAGTGCTCCCTAAATGGCCCTGAGTGTTTTCTTACGTTTATTTTTTAACAAAGTACTTAGAAGCAAGCTACAAGTCAACTACAAAATACTCCCTAATGAAGACATTAAATATACAACAAGGTAAGACGAGACGGAACAGAAGTTAGTAGGGCTGCCAAAGCATAAGAATAAATTTTATTTTTCATATATTTGGATTAGATACTATTAATGTCCATGTTTATGTTGATAGCTAAGTATAAATACTAATAAGTATAAATGACTCAGCGGTACAAGGACATGTGAAGTCGCATAGGAGGAGTAAGCAAAAATTATTAGAGGCTTGTGCTCAGTAGCGAAACATTTATTGGCTATTACTTTACTTTTTACATAATTGACTTTCGGGTCTAGTTGTACATATATATATATATTATTTTGTGTGACGAAAGAAAAATTTATATTGGGTCCTTACATGTGAAATTGGCGTTTGGTCGTACTGGCCACTGTGATCTGAAATATATCCAGGCGTCGCTCATCTCGCAGAATGAAAAACTTGAAATATCGCTTTATTTACGAGAACGAGTTCTACAATGGCACAAACATGCATAAACAGCTCGAAGGTTAAACGATGTGTATGGCGCTTGTGCATTCATCGACTGTTGCGTTACATTGCTCAACCGGCACAATAATGAAGGGATTTTAAATCGGGTCATTGCCTGTGATGAAACCTACCTGCAATGGCTGAACCTTGGAGAACAAGCCAAATTCTGCCCCAAGCGAAAATTTACTCAGAAAAAGTTACTTGTGAGTGTTTGGTGTACTAGTGCCGGTGTCGTTCACTACAGCTTTCTAAAATCTGGTCAAACGATTACGGCAGATATCTATTGTCAGCAACTGCAAACTATGAAGGAAGAACTAGCTTCTAAACAACCGAGGCTAGTCAATCGCTCTATACCTCTGCTACTTCAGGACAACGCTAGACCACACTGCACAACAGACGGCCGCTAAACTAGAGGAACTGCAATTGGAATGTCTGCGACATCCACCGTACTCCCCGGACGTTGCTGCAACAGATAACCATTTTTACCCGAATTTGGATAACTTCTTAGAAGGAAAAAAAATCCGATGTGGCAGTCCCAACAGCATTCAGAGAGTTTATTAATTCTCGCCCTCATGGTTATTTTAGTAAAGGGATCAATGAACTACCTATGAGATGGCAAAAGTGCATAGTGCAACAATGGTTCATACTTTGATTAACTAAATATATTTCACATAAAAAACGACTTTATATTCCTCCCAAACAAAACGCCAATTTCATATGGAAGGGCCTAATATTTTGATTGTCGCCTATCTACCCCGTCTTCCGTTTACATCTGACCCGTCCACTAAAAAGGCGTAGACGAGGGTAACGTAACGTTACAGCCTATAAATGTCACACTGCTTAGCACAGGCCTCCTCCTTTGTCTGAGAGCGTTTTGGAGCCGGGAAGTAATCGCAACGCTGCTTCAATGCGGGTTGGCGGACTTCATATGTCGTCTTAATATTTTTATTTCTCAGACGCTGGTTTCCACACGATATTTTCTTTTGTTAAAAAAGGGCTTAAAATCGCCTCAATTTTATTGGTATCAGCGTAAGTTCGATTCCTAGAACTTAGGTCACTCGCGTACTATGACTTGATCGCATGGTCTAGAGGTAATAGTACCTTACTACCACGCGGCAAGTCCTGGGATGCGGTTGTGTAAAACAAAAATTGTGGGTTTACGGATCTGATTGTGATGTGATTGTCCTTGTGTGTCTGACACTGCATCCTAGCCTACCTTCGATGTTATCGCATGAGCGTTACATCGGGTAAGGGCAGGTAGCGACGAGTGAGTACCTCTGTGTTGGCGCGTATAATTAACGCGTGAACTTCCGACGTTATTCGGTAGGCGTCACACATATCGTGACAAATATATGTTTTTTAAATTAAATATATATTTCTAACTCGCGAAGTCCTTATAACCTTACATGATTTTAGTTGATTATATAATTTTAATTATTTTGAATTGCCATTACATCATAGATACATTACTTACAAAAATTTCGTCTGAATTTCCTAACTGACATAAATTTTTGTCAGTTTGATAGCCCTATACGTGAGCTTTGGTAGTCGAAAAGTGTATTTCATTTTCATGACATAATATTTTTATTTAACTTGAGTTACCGTGCAGTTATCTTGAGATTACAAAAGGTTTACTGGGCCCTAGTGAACATTTTAAATGATAAAGACACCACTATGAGGAAGTTCTAGAAGAGATTATAAAAAAAATATTCATTCATTCCCATAAAGATGCTTGTAAGTTTTCTCGCATTATTTATCGAGTTTCAAATTAGAAAAACGGATCTTTTTTGAGAAGAATTGGTAAATATTGTGTTGAATAACTATTAATTGATATCAGCTTCTATAATTTTAAGACATTTTTACTTACATTTGAAATGTAAAGTAATTTTTAATTGATACTTAAAAAGACTATGAAAGCATCTTAATTTTAGTCGGCTAAATGGCTGAGTACTACTAGTACCGGCTTGGGATTCTATCTATACTAATAATAAAGCTGAAGAGTTTGTTTGTTTGTTTTTTGGTTAAAACGCGCTAATTTCTGGAACTACCAGTCGGATTCTTGAGGAAGATGATAGGCTACATCACATACTTAACACTACGACCCTTCGAGCGACCCTAAATTAAACGCCGGAAAAAGCCGGTAGTGGCTCAGGGGCCGGGCGCTCGCCTTAATTTCAATAGTACGCGAGTGAACTGAGTTCGATCCCCGGTGCCGGCAACTTTACGATTGTTATTTTAAGTGCTGATTCACCACGTCCTTAGCAGTAAAGGAATACATCGTGAGGAAACCTGCATGTCTGGCGAATAAAAATATTTCGAAGACATGTGAAGTCCGCCAACACGCATTGGAGTAGTGCGGCGGACATTTCCCGGCTTTCAGAAATGGGAGGCTAGTGCTCAGCAGTGGGACTTTTATAAGCTGTGACTGTACTTTTTACTTTTAAACGCCGCATGAAACCTGATCTTCCCACCTGGTTTTATTTTAAAGGATAAAGGGGCAAGATGAGCAAACCGTTTACCTGATGGTGAGTGCAAAATCTACCCATAACAGATGCTGTGTCACCCAGTACACTTCTGTTTGGCACCACACTGCGCCCGTCACTTTTATTTATTTAAGCTTTTATGCAAGCAGAGATACACTTAATATTATGAGCGGCATAAAGCATAATGTGATATATCGTTACCTAGCGACATCAATTCTTAAGTCTCATGTGCCCAGTGATTATTCCAACTCTAAGGGCTCTCAGTGCCCTTAAGACCGAAACACAGCAATGTTTGCACGCCACTGCCTCACGGCAGAATAACTGACTTTACCTTGACGGATTCCTGCATAGGATTCTTCCAGCAGTAAAATCATCATCAGTTCATTGGTGTTGATGCGTGTTTGTCAGTTTTTTTTAACTTAGTTATTGTTAACCGTGTGGTGTCGGTTTAAGATAACCTACCGCCCCATTTCATCCCGTGGGTGTCGTAAAAGTCGTCATAGGGAAAATTAAAACCGGAAGATGGACAACAGCATCTTCCTGAAACATTTGACTAAATAAACTGCGGTAGACAAACCGCCCGCCAAGCGTGGCAACTATGGTATAATCCCCCCAAAATGAGAGCTACAGACATTTGTGTCAATCTATGGGGGATCAAATAGATTAAAAATAATAATCAAACGCGGCGGCTTTAGAGAATCTAACACACCATCTCATCCCGTGGGTGTCGGCAAAGGGAAAATAAAAGCCAGGAGGAATGCAGCAGTATCTTCCTGGAACATCTGAATAAATAAATTGCAGTTGCCAACCCGCCGGCCAAGCCATTCCCTCAAACTGTGAGCTACAATTTTTTGTGGCACTCTATGGGGGAGGCCTATGTACAGCAGTGGGCTAGTAATAGGCTGAAATTATGATGATGATTATTTCAAACAAAGCATCAGTTTCATTCATTACCCTTTTAAATTATCTATATTATTTTTATTACGATAACAATAAATCACTCGAGCACTCCGTACATGAAATATTGTGGATAATTGTCGATTCGGGATGCACACGTTGCACCCATTTTTTACATCCGCACTGTCAAACTTTTCACGTGACGTGCAATTTATTTGTATTAAAAGTATTAATAATGGCCATTTATATTCTATAAATATTTTTTTTTTATTTTCAACGTTATTTTGTAACGGCCAAAATAATTTTGGATCACCATATCGCTTTTATGGTTATGTCATAACATCAGCGAAAGACCACGCAGTCGTGTATGGTTTTTAGAACAAATCTTAAGAAATTTCCTTACGTTTCGTTATCATAATCATCATCATCATTTCAGCCTATCACTAGTCCACTGCTGAACATAGGCCTCCCCCATAGATTGCCACAAAAGTTTGTTGCTCTCATTTTGGGTGGATTTTGACATAGTTGCCAAGATGCTGCTGCCCATCTCCTGGTTTTTTATTTCCCTCTGTCGACTTTTACGACACCCACGGAATGATGTGAGGTGGTAGATTCTCGTAAGCCGCCACAAGACGATTCGTTATCAACGACATTAAATTTTAAAAAAGAATATATACTCGTATTTACTAAATTATAAAATATATTATGATTTCTTATATTTACGCGAACGCATTTAAATGAAACTAATTTTTACAGATTTTATCGCGTTTAATTTTGTTAATAATGTAAATTTTGTAGAACATATAGCTGATGTGAAGCATCGCCGCTCCAGGAAGTCTGCAGTCTGTGACCATGTTCTGGATCATCCCAACCATTACATCAGATTTTTTAAACCACAAATCCTCGCAAAAGAACACCGATTCCTACCAAGGATGATTCGCGCGATAAAATCCGTAAAAAATAGTTTCATTTAAATATAAAATACATTTCGCATATTTTAACGAAAACTGTAAAATGATACACTAAGTTATTATTTAACTCTTAACAAAAAGCTTGAAAGACGCTTTAATCGGTTATTATGTTTTTATTTATTACTTTTAGGGTATTAAGTACAATAAATAAGCTAACGAAAAATATTACCATTGAGAATCTCTGTTTTATTTTACTTTAAAATTAGATACCGTTACTTTCTCTAAGTACTGTTCTTCTTTTCTTTTGAATTAATTGATGCAAATGTGCTATTGTTGTCTCACCCTTTAACTTTTGAAAGGATTTTGGAGCCGGAAACAACCATTTCACTGTATCAGTGTAGGATGGCGGCCTTAATCTTTTTTTTATACTAGCTGTTATTCGCTCTCTTTAATCAGGTGCGTAATGTGTCCAGCTCGTTAATCTGTTAAGGAGTAAATGTTCGTAAAATCGGTTATTAGTGGGTCTATGTCGGGAAAGGAATGTGTGCCATATTTGAAGTCGATAGGTCTTGTAGTTTAGGAAATATCTCGATGAGTCGTCGGTAAATCACTTTTATATGTATAGATAGATTGACGAAATTTATTTTAATTTCATTCAAAAAAACGAAGCCCCACAGTAGGATTTTCTCCTGTGTCGTGGGTGCGTTTTACAAACATACATTTCACGTGCACAACACAACCAGACCCGAAAAGCAACATTGCACAAGCAAATTGTGTTTTTGCACAAATGTTGCCTCCGGCTGGGAATCGAACCCAGGACCGGTGGCGCAGAAGTCAGGTACGCTAACCACTACGCCACGCGATCGACAATGATGACGAACTTGTATAAGACTAGCTATGCTCCGCGATTTCATCAGCCGTTTAATTTAGAAGAAATCCCTCTTAGCTTATGGATTGCACTTACCAACCGGTGAACTTTTTTTTTTGTATGTGTTAACGTTGTTAGCCCGGCGGCTTTTACAACTTCTTAGGAAGAGACTCGCGAGCAGAAGGCCCGCAAGTAAGGGTACAACGTCGCTGCTGGCGTTGACTCGGCGCTTTGCGTCTCGACGTCGCTCTGCTGCTCCGCTGTACTCCGACCCCTGTAGACGAATGGATAATCCGACTAACATGGGGGGGGGGGGCTCCATGCAATCCAAGGGCCCCTCTGAAGGAGGTCGATGCCTCGGCTTGGACTGCTATCGAAAAAGAAAAGTTTTTTTTTATAATGATACATTACGTAATCGCTAAGTACAGTTGACCTTAGGCAGAGGCTTGGTCCAGGCATTCGTCTTTGGCGGAGGTGCTGGGGTCACAGCGGGCCCCTTAGTCGTCTTACTAGCGGAGGGGGCGGGTGCGGGGGGGTTCGTCTTGTTTGACGCCCCTCGCCTCGCGTTCCTCTTACCGCCGCGACGCCGTTTGCCGTGCGGATCGGGGGCTCGCGAAACAGTTCCGCGCTGAGTGGCCATAAAGTTGGCACCTATGGCACTGGCCTGGCGAGGTGCGCTTACGCGGCGCCTCGACAGTTATGCCTGACAGATGACATACGCTGCGTATGTCAAAGATTTTTTGCCTTCTGGCGTTAGTTCAAGGTGAACTAGCACCAGATTATAGACTGCCTAAGTCCGCATGTTAGTCATGCGGTGAACCTGAAGGGCTGGGAATCCTTGGGACTTAAGGTCCTCCAGGATAAATTTAGTTTCTAGCTCGCGAGGAACGCCGCGAATAACTAACTACACGGAGGATACGTTCCTCCTCAAGCGCGTAGGTATGAAAATTAATTCGCCGCTCGCTCAACCATTTGATGAGCGCGCGGTGATTGTCCGGTGTCGAAACCTGGACACTGATACCATTGGCGGTTGGTTTCGCCTTTGTAAAGTGGATGCGATTCTCGTTGAGCACACCCGAGATCTGTACCCACGCCGCCTTATCCTGTATTACTACAGGGGGAGGTGCGCGGGGGGTTTGTGGGGGGTTGTTTGCCGACCTCTTGAGAGGGCGCGGTGTCCATAGGGACTGCTTTGGGGGCCGCGGGAGCCTTTTTGGCCTTGACCTTAGGCCGTGGCGTCGCGGCTACTACTTTGCGGGGGGGCCGGCTTTCGGCCTCCTTCCTCTGTCGACGCTTACGACCGGTGACGACGGTGAAGTCGTCGTCGCCGGTTGCCTTTGCGGCGTCAATTTCTGTCGACTCGGTCGACGAAGAACAGCTTCCCGGGAGGTCCGAGTAGAACGCTAACTCGGATGTCGCGCGGGAGCAGGAAGAGGCGCGCGACGTAGCGCGCGAGGATGCCGACGAGCATCCGGACATGCGATCCGGCGACGGCGATTTGCGCTGCGAAGCCCTACGGGCGAGCGCGGCAGCCACAGAGGGCGGCGGAGCCTGCCTTTGAATGGACTGGAGGGATGGCAGAACGCTGTTACTAGTCTAACACACGGCGCAGTTTTAACAGCCTAGCGGATTGGCCGTGAGTATCGGTTTCAGCAAATTATCCCAGTTTCCACGAGACCGTTATCCGGCAATGAACTCCATCATCATCATCATCATTTCAGCCTATCACTAGTCCACCGCTGAACATAGGCCTCCCCCATAGATTGCCAAAAATTTTTGTAACTCTTAATTTTGGGGGGATATTGTCATAGTTATACACCCACGGGATGAGATGGCTGGTAGATTCTCTTAAGCCGCTAGCCACACGGCAATGAACTCCTTATAATCTGATAATTATTATGATTCTGACTTATATAAGACTACTAGCTGAAGCCGTCGGCGTGGATTGAGATTTTTTTAAATTAACGTGAGAACTGTTTGATTTTCCGGAATGAAAAGTATCGGACGGAAAAGTTCATAAAATCCACACATATAGGTTTTGGCAAGCGCACTGACGATAATACATAGGACGTATAACATTGTAACGAAAAGTTATATTCGTTTGTTTGTGTATTTCTGCATATTGAGTTATGTGAATGAATGAATTATATGGAATAGAATTTAAAAAAAAAACGTCCAAGTAAAAAAAATAAAAACCTTTCAGATTTTAGGATTCTACCGTTATTAATTGTTAAGCAATATTTATTTTCAGCCATTCATTTTATTGCACAGGCTCCAACATTTAATCAAATAAACTTGTTGTTTGTTGGATAATAATTACCATCCATTTCACTATACAGATACAATTTTTGTTTAATTAAAACTCGTAGTATAGGGTTGTGATTATGATGTTATAAACAACAGTGATAACGGTTTTTTAATTATATTGTATAATATTTTATACAATATAATACACGGCGGTTCGTCCTGGTGGTTAGCGTAGCTGACTTCTACGCTACGGTTACCTGATTCGAATCCCAGCTGGAGCCAACGTGGTAGGATTCCTATGCAGGAATCCGTCTAGGTAGGTACCACCCTAGGGCCAGTTATTCTGCCGTAAAGCAGTAGTTTGCAAGCATTACTTTGTTTCGGTCTGAAGGGCACTGTGAGCTAGGGTAATCACTGGGCATTTGAGAATTAACAACTGATGTCTCAGGGTGACGGGCGCTGTGTGGTGTCACACAGAAATATTCTGGGTCACTGGGACACAGCATTTGTTGTGAGCGGACGTTGCACTTACCATCAGGTGAACTTTTTGCTCGTTTCGTCACTTTATACAATAAAAAAATGAACGTTTGTGCAATAGCACAAACTGTTGGTTTTATCGTCTGGTTGTATTGTATATCTGAAATTTATGTCTGTAAAACCACCTCATACAGGTGAAATCCTAGTTAGGTGCATTGTTTTTTAAATATATAGTCCGCGTCGGTAAAGGTTTTTTAAATAACCCGTGGGAACTCTTTTATTTTACGGAATAAAAAGTATTCTTTGTCTATCTCTAGAATGCAAGCTATCTCTGTGCCAAATTTCTTTAAAATCGCTTCAGCGGTTGAGCCGTGAAAAGACAGAGGGGCAGAGAGAGATCATTTAGCATTTATAATATAGCTGATGCTCGCGTCATCGTCCGCGCGGACAAAGGTTTTTTTAAAAATTCCGTGAAAAAAAGAATCCTATGTCCTTCTTTAGGATGCAAGTCAACTCTGTGCCAAATTACGACAAGATCGTTTCAGCGGCTTATCTGTGAAAATGTAACAAACAGATAGGGGGACAGACAGAGTTACTTTCACAATTATAATATACTAGCGATCCGCCCCGGCTTCGCACGGGTAGATAGACTTTATTTGGAACAATTCCTTTTCCTTACGTTATTTTACTAAAATAATATTTTATTTTAGGGACACAGCGAGACCTACACAAGTTTAATATATCCTGTATTGAATAAGCGATAGAGCGAAACCAAGGCTCCAAAGTCTTTGTCTTTGAGATTTTATGGACAGTTCTACACATCGTCGTCAGAGCCACACACTAGTGTGAGTAACGTAGCAAGAGCAAAACTCTTCCGACGCAATTCCGCTTACACATACAGCTTAATAATGGCAAAGGTAGTACGGAATTACAGCAGAGCTTCTGAAAGCGGATGGAAAACCGGTACATGTGATCCGGTGATCCTTCAGAAGCTTTTATTCCGTTACATTCCTTAAACGTAGAGTAAAAGAGTGATTATCGTCTTCCTAAGAAGGACAATAACACCCTCTTGAAGAGCTATACTATACTCTCTTTCGAGAGTCATTACGAATTGTTTTGAAAGCAAACTTGACTAATCCGGCAATTAATCCGGCTACCGGATTAAGACCAGGAAAGGGCTATGCTCGGAGTTTCTCTGCGAGATAAAATCCGTGATAATAACCGACATAGCCTAAGGATTATCAAGCTGACGTGGCAATGGGCCGGCCATATAGACCATAGATCCGATAGCCTAAGGAGAAATAGTTTCTGGGAGTTAACCTCGTAGCGGCACCGAACTGCAAGTTTTTGCGCAGGATACAGGTGTCGCGGGGCCGTGTTTTATTGCAATCTATGGGGGAAGTCTATGTTCACCAGTGGACTAATATGGGCTGAAATGATCATGATACAAGCTTAATCAGTTTACTTCATTATTGGCAATATTGCTTTATCAATATGTTCATGTATGATCTATTTTTAGTCCATTTTTTTAAATATAATTAAAAATTCGAGAGTTAAGTTCAGTAGTTTTTAAGTTAATATACTACAGTAAATTTAAAACTAAAAAATAGCATAATCACACACTTCTATATTGTCATCGTGCATTATTTTCGATGATTTGTGAAGTGTGTAAGCCCGCATTAGAGTAGAGTGCCAGACTCTTCCCAGCTCCAAAACTCTCTCAAAAACGAAAGAAAACCTGCGCTCAGCAGTGGGATAATAAAAGCTTTTTCCTTCTATCATACTCATCATCATCATCATCATTTCAGCCTATCCTATCATAGTCCACTGCTGAACATAGGCCTCCCCCATAGATTGCCACAAAAGTTTGTAACTCTCATTTTGGGTGGATTTTGGCATAGTTGCCACGCTTGCCAGGCGGGTTGGCAACCGCAGTTAATTTATTCAAATGTTCCAGGAAGATGCTGCTGCCCATTTCTATCTTTTCATTTTTTCTCTGTCGACTTTTACGACACCCACGGAACGATATGGGTTGGTAGATTCTCTTAAGCCGCCACCACACGGCCATAATTTACTTATATATTTGAGAAATTTGTAGAAATTTAAAATTTGTTATTTCTTTATCAACAAAGTTAGTTACTATAATCACTGCTGTAGCCTTCTTTTAAAGCACATGATGTCTGTAATAAAAGACTTCGTTCTTCTATTACCGGTAAAAATCTATAAAATAAAGATACAGATAAAAAATTTGAACTCATAACCTTTTTTGAAGTGAAAACTTCTCTAGCCCAGTTGAGCGATTTTTGATAGGGGAAAACTAATAGGTTCACGTCACGGTTGATCTCGATATGCTCGTGACGTATTGTGCTTGCGCCAGGCTAGCGATGCGTAGTATAGCGTGTACATCTATATGAAGACCGCGTGGCCTAGTGGACAGAGTACCTGACTTCGACGCCGCGGGTCCTGGGTTCGAACCCCACCCGGAGCCAACATTTGTGCTAAAACACAAATTGTTGGTTTTCGGGTCTGGTTCGGCCATCGATCTGTGGCTGGGAGAACATCACATCATCATCATCACATGTATACGCATATACACACTTATACATGGTATATACTCGACTGTATCGTGTGTTATATGTAGTCGCGTGTTTGACTTTTTGGATCGGTAAAATCTTGTGATTTCGCGTCACCGACATGCTATGAAGCAGTAAGTGAAGTTATTTTGACCACTTGAAATGTTAATTTTGAATATACTATATTGTATTCATTGTGTTTTGGATAATCATTATTTGAATTGATTAATAGTAGAATCACTGTGCAGTACAACAGTGAGTAGTGAATATACTTATATGTTTATGTTGAAAAATAAATGTTAAAAAGAAAGTATTTATTTTTGTAAAATTTGATATAGGCAATTCATCGTGCAATCAATATTATATGCACTGATAGAAGGATTTGTTAGTATTTAATAAAATTTGTTAATATTTAATAATATTTATAAAACCCCCCACTAGATGGAGGGACGACCTACACGGTTTTGCAGGAAGTCGATGGATGCAGCTGGCTCAGGACCGTGTTTTGTGGCAATCTATGGGGGAGGCTTATGTTCAACAGTGGACTGTAATAGGCTGAAATGATGATGATGATGATGAATTATAAAAGTTAACAAATCATTAGACGTAATTTGTTTGTGGTTAACAAATATTTATTATTATCTAATACATTATTTATTCGTATTTAATAAATCATTTGTTAATGGTTTTACCGTATATTTCAATGTTTCAATCAATGTAACCTCATTTTGTCAATTTTGTAAAATATTTGATGAAAGTGTTAATTTAGTTGGAGAAATTATATACCATAAATGAAAATAATAAAATACTACCGAGTCGGTAGTAAACAAATTTGTTGAAAGTATCCGCCTGATAAATATTTCATATCTATTAATAAATCTTATTAACTGGTAACAAATATTTATTTCAATATAATAAGGCATTTTAAATATAAAAAAAAAATGTATTGAAGACCAGTAAATGATTAATTTAATACAAATATCTTGTTAATGACTAAAAAAATATTTGTATCTCCTTAAAAAAATTTATTAACAAAGTTTTTTATTACTTCGTAACAAATCCGGCTATCAGTGTGGCTTAGGAGTTATCTTACTAGCGTGGTAAAAAAAAATCTACTGGTTCGATCGAATAAATTGAAAATTCTATAAATTGTTATAATAAATTTATATTCTCAAAATTATTTGTTTGATTAATTAATAGACTGTTTAAAAATGTACGAGTATATAATGATTGCTCTGAGTTGCAAAAGATGTGAAAACCAGACTAAGGTTAATAATTTCAATTTACAAATTATGCAATATAAATAATTATGACTATAATTGATTCAGAAATTCTAAAAAGAACAAAGTTATTCGTTAGTTTTGAGTTATCACTTCTGTCAGCAGTACTTATGACTGCCTCTGTTTTTTTATATAACAATTTATCTGTCTCTCTTTCTTTCTATGAGAGAGAGCGCATGTGTGTGTGTCTGTATGCGTATGAAAGAAAACATACTCTGGATATCTTTTGATACACTTTTACAAAATTACTATGGTCCTAAAGCTTTCAGTTAAAATATTTAGATGATTTTAAACTTTTATCCGAAACCCGATAAAGAACTAGAAAGTTCTTAGATAACGTAAATTAATGTGTCCGCTATCCCGACGCAAAAATGTAATAATTTTACTTTATCTTAATTGAATCAGTATTTAAATGATATAAATTTTGTTTAGTTAATTTATTTGCTCTGTAATTAAAATAAATATTGCGTGCAAAGAATAATGTTATTATACAATGTTTCAGGAATCCGTCTAGGGAGGTACCACCACAGGGCCAGTTATTCTGCCGTGAAGCAGTAGTGTGCAAACATTACTGTGTTTCGGTTTGAAGGGCACTGAGAGCTAGCGTAATCACTGGGCATATGAGACTTAAGAACTGATGTCTCAGGGTGATGGGAACAGTGTGGTGTCACACAGTAATTTTCTGGCTGACACAGCATTTATTATGGGCAGATGTTACACTTACCATCAGGTGAACGTTTTGCTTGTTCCGTCACTTTTATGAAATAAAAAAAATACACAAATGGTAATATATATATACGAGTAGTATAATAATACATAATTAGTACCGCTGATTTATTTCTTGATGATCATCATAAAAGTAAAAAAAGGAAAGTAACGCCTATAAATCTTGTTGAATATTTGTTTATTTTCAAACATGCAGGCTTCTTCATCGTATTTTTAACGATTTAAAATTGCAACTAACAATTTTCGCGGTGACGGCTCCGAGGATCGAACCCAGGCTACTAGTCACCCTCCTCCTCGTTTCAGTCAACAGAAGTTCACTACTGAACATAGGCCTCCCCCATAGATTCTGGGGGGAATTTGCCACAGTTGCCACGCTTTAGGCCGGCGGGTTAGCAACCGTAGTTCATTTCTTTGGATGTTCTAGGAAGATGCTGCTGTCCATCTCCTGGTCTTCGTTTTCCCTTTGTCGACTTTTACGGCATCCACGGGACGAGATGGGGTGTTAGATTGTCTTACTACCAGCTACCACACGTACTGGCAATGTATGTTTGCTTTTAAAAGTAATCATCAGATCAACATCTTCAAATTGTACACTACAATAATTAATTAGAAGATTAATAGATATTAGATAATTAGTATTTTCTAAGATTACCTTGTTCAAACATTTAAACATGTTTGAACAAGGTAATCTTAGAAAATACTAAATTGATTTTAGAAAGTATTTTTTCGTTGGTTAGCCAGTTTAATGCAAAAGGTTTTAAGTTATCTTTATGCTATGGCTTTCGTATTGTACGTATGGAGTCGCACGCTGAGAACGAAACATTACCGAGAAAGGCTGAACTGTGAATGCTGAGGTCAGCGAAGTACCATGACGTACGGCGCAGTTGTGTGGTCTGCTTATTTTAGGCGTATGAAACGGCGAGGCACCGTGTCCCTATAAAACTTATACCGAAACTCCTAACTTAAACTGTATTATTTTACATTAAAATGAACCCATTTGTCCATTTCTTTTTCTAAAGCTGTCTTGAATTTCATAGCTCGTGAGTGACACCTGGGTTTGATTCTAGATATCGGCGCTACTGAAATTGATAACTGAAGTATCAGTGCTACTTTACGACGTACTAGATGGTGGAGCCGACATCGTGAGGATACCTGCAGGTCCTAGAAGTGAAACGGTTCTTTGTGATAGCAGCGTGCCGAATTCTACCGTCAAAACCCAGTCATAAATGGGGACTATGCCAAGCAGCGCTACTTTTAATTAATTTTATATTTTGAATACATTTCCCTGCGATATATAATCACAAATATTTATAAATAAAATGTAGGGTGCCGGGTGCGGCAGTGCCGGCGCATCTAACATTGTTCTTCAGTTTAAGTGCTGATTTAGCATGTGCTCAGCGGTTGAAGGCAAACGTAGTCTTTTAAAACATTCATGTCTTTTTTTTATTGGATAAAGTGCTGAAACCAGCAAAATGTTCACCTGATGGCAAGTGCAACGACTGCCCATAACAAATGCTGTGACACCATACTGTGTCCAGCACCCTGAGACTTAAGTTCTTAAGTCTCATATGCCCAGTGATTACGCTAGCTCACAGTGCCCTTCAAACCGAAACACAGTAATGTTTGCACACTACTGCTTCACGGCAGAATAACTGGGCCTGGGGTGGTACCTATCTAGATGGATTCCTGCACAGGAATCCTACCACCAGTAACTGTCTGAAGAATAGAAATAATTCGAAGACATGAGAAGTCCGCGGACACTCATTTTAGCAGCGTGGCGGACTCTTCCGGCTCCAACACCCTCTCAGAAATAAGAGGGAGGCGTGTGCTCAGCAGTGGGGGTGGGACATTTACAGGCTGTTACTTTACTGTTTTTATACATAAGTACCTTTTTATCTGCCTGTACGATCAGATTTTACTATAGAAATACTATTGATATGAATTTATTCTTGAAATTCTAGGAAAAATCAAATCAGTCTACTCGTATGTTTACATCGTATTACGGTGAAAGAAGTTATGATTTTTTTCATAATATTCCACAGAACGTGGAACTCAACAATATGACTATAGAAGAAGAACCCTATTTTTTATTTTTATGTAACCTAATAATCTAAACAAATCCAAAGTCCACGCGAATAAAGTCACGTGAAGCTAATAGACGATTATTATTTACGCTTAGTTATGGAATTGATGTTCATAGGTTTTTTTATTTATATTGGTTATTTATATTTTACGAAAATATCGGTTAACATACATAAAAAATGATGCAGACAAACAAAGAACGCTTCCTTTTTTGAATTCGGTTACAAAATTTTCGTTTAATAAATTTTAACCGAATTTCACTATTAATTTGCAGTTAATGAAGCAAGCAAGTAAGTTACTTTGCTAAGATCCGCATGCAAAATATAAAAATGATGTATATTACCTAGTTTTTTGACTGGATTGACTCGGCGGCCGTCTGTCGTAGAGTCTATGACGCTTGATAATGCCTCGTTTTGGGGCGAAACACGTGTCGTGTTCTCGACTTCAGTGGTGTATATTATCTAGTGGTAGTATTGTAGTGGTTGGTGGAGGGTACCTGGTGGCGGTGTTAGTTTGCTTGTGCACGCTACTGAGGGAGGGCGGGCGGTGCTCTTCAAAAAACTAGGTAATATACACCCTTTTTATATTTTGCATGCGGATCTTAGCAAAGTTACTTACTTTCCTTCATTATAATGGATTTCCGCAAAGTGACGCCTGATTCTATAAACTAATTTGCAGTTGTCGTTTGTAACAGTAGTATGCAACATATTCGGGATTGTTCGCATGCAATTTTGATGTTTGAAAGTTCCAGCTACGTTCACAATAGTTTTATCGTGAATGTATCGCTTTGGTAATCTAATATGCATACGAGTACATTCAACACGATGTAACTGAAGGCGTAAAACGCGACGAACAATTAACTTTCAAATTAAATATACGCCGGACCGCAATAAAAAGGGTCGGTTAGAAAATCTTCAATATCTTCAAAAGTACCTGATCTAAAAATTAAAAAGTAAAGTGACAGCCTATAAATGTCCCACTGCTGAGCACAGGCCTTCTCTAATTTCTGGGAGGGTTTTGGAGCTGGGAATAGTCCGCCACGCTGTTCCAATGCGGGTTGGCGGACTTCACATGTCCTTGAAATATTTCTATTCCTCGGACATGCAGGTTTCCTCACGATGTTTTCCTTCACCGCTAAACACGTGGTAAATCAGCACTTAAAATTGTAGAACAATTATAGAGGTGCTGGCACCGGGGATCGAACCCAGGTTACTCGCGTACTATGAAATTAAAGGCGAGCACCCGGCCCCTGAGCTACCATATAATAAAGGCTAAATTAAAGAATATTTAATGTCACATAAAATAATATATAAAACATTTTCATTTATTTTTGATAATTGTATAAAAAACTGAAAATGTAAAATAATGGTCGTTTTTAAATTTAGTACCAAAAAAATCAAATCAATTCTTTCGCGTTTGTTTTAGTTTTGCAATAAAAAAGTTATAATTATGGTGTCTCTGCCTTATAAATTTTATTATTGTTAATTCATCCTGTCGTTGACCCCTGAAGAATGTACCAGTATCCTGACAATGCTTGAAGATGGGCACAATCAGCGAAATAAAGCGAGAACTGTTGGTCTTCTACAGTTCTGCGAGTACTCTAGCGTTTCCATGAAACTGGATCCAATCTTCGAAGACCAGGATCAAGCCGAAAAAGTTGCACGACGGCGCGGGAGGATGACTATATGGTGTCAACAATTTTGAGAAATCGCTTTCTTACCGCTGTTGACGTAAAGAATCATGATTTACGAGCTCGAGGAAACAATCTGAGTACGGATACAGTAAGGCGGCGTCTAGCTGAAGCAAATTTAAAGCCTTAAAGGCTTGAATTGACCTGCAAATGGCTCAAAACTAGAAAGACACCACAGAAACTCAAAGTCGAGTTATGGTAGAGAATTGGACTCTGAATGACTGGTAAAGAGATGTTTTCAGACGAGTCTAGATTCTGTTTATACAAGCACGACGGGAGAAAAAGAGCGTACAGAAGACCGGGAGAGCGCCATAACCAAGCCTGTGTAGAATAAAAAGTACCATAAGGCAGAGGCTCTGTTCACGTGTGAGCTGGGATTTTTTCCGAAAGCCGCACTGAGGTAGTGGTTATAGAAAATGGAACTTTAACTGCAGAAGCACATTTCACTGAAATTCTGATCTGAATACGTTGGTCCATTTTTAGTGGGCATGGGCGAGAATGCCGTTTTTATGCAAGACAATGCACGCCCGCATACAGCTCAGATAGTGTTTGCCTATTTTCAAGAAGTCGGTATCACACGCATGGAGTGGTGAGCACGTAGCCCCGACTTAAACCCCATCGAGCATGCATGGGACGAACTGTGACGACGTGTACGTCAGCGGAATCAGTCGCCAATCACACTACGTGAAATGAAACAAGCTCTAATAGATAAATAGCAGAATACTCCGCAGCATCGTCTCAAAAACCTAGTGCATACTTTCTGCCAAATCGCATAACAGCAGTATCGCGAGCTCGCTGAGGCAACACAAAGTACTAAAATGCATCAAAACGGCACATCTGTAACCAATCTACATTTACGAAAATACTGGAAAAATTAAGCATTTTTATTTATCTTCTATATATACGAGTATAAAATTCTCGTGTCACAGTGTTAGTAACCAAACTCCTCCTAAACGGCTAGATCGATTTTAATGAAACTTTTTGTGTATATTCGGTAGGTCTGAGAATAGGTTGTAAACTATTTTTTATACCCCTAAGTGATTAGGGTGGCCCACCCCGAAATATTTTTTTTTATTTTTTGACAAAATTTTGGATTTTTAATTTTTTATGATTTGGCTTTAAAGAATACATATCCCTCTTAATTTTCACACTTCTACCAGCAATCCTCAACGGCCATTGTGTATATTTATTAGTTTTTATTAATATGATAATACTATTATAATCAGTGCGTGAAAAATTTTGTGGGCATCATTTTGAATTAAAACAGAAATAAAAGGTAAGTAAAATAATAAAAGAACAGATACATTCAGTACAGTGATTTCAATAATTTAATACTTGAATTTGATCTATGTTTGTTTTGTACAGTGAACAATGCCAGCAAGACGCAAAGGGGCCAATTTGGACCGTCGAACGAATAGAACGCCGGACATGCGAAATAGAAGATCACAAAGAACAGAAGAACAAATTCAACAAAAAAATGCAGATGTGCGTGTAAGCATGGCGCAATTGCGTGAATCACAATCACAAGAGGCACGAGCAGAGCGAAATCAACAAAGCCGATTGGAACAACGACAAGCGCGCCGGTTTGTAGTTAACACGCGCAGAGCAAATGACCAACAACGCCAACAAGTACATCCACAATTTCAATCTGATTCATTCCTCCGTCTGGCATTCGAGTATGAGTCCGATATTGAGTATTACGCTCATTCGAAAGTGGGGATTGGTGCTATGGACAAAGAATGTCCGCTTTGTAATGCGCTTAAATTCAAAAATGTTGGCGGCGGGGATGTGTTGCGCGTCAGGAAAAGTGCAATTATCAGAAATGGAAACACCACATGAACCATTGAACGGCTTACTTATCGGTACGGATCCAGATTCTAACATGTTTCTAAAGTCGATTCGAATATTCAATTCATGTTTCCAAATGACATCGTTTAGAGCAACCGAAATAAATAATAATAATGCTGCAAATGGTCAACAATTCAAGTCGACATTTAAAATAAAAGGCCAAGTTTATCACAAAGTGGGCTCATTGCTGCCAATGCCAAACGAACCACATAAATTTTTATAGTCTTTTTTTTTTATTATTTTTTTTTCTCTGGCAACAACTGTTGTATCTTGAAATTTAAATCGTTGACGTCCACATTTTTTGCCGCCAAAAATGGACGTTGATGGTAGAATTATAGTGTTACCAATTTCGGCGGTGTCGGCGTTGTTCACAATAGCGTCTCGCAAGTGAATGTATTCTTCCGCACGGAGCTTCTGTTGATTATATTGTAAGAATAATAATCGTTCGCTCTCTATCTTCACGTACATGTCGACCATGAATTGTTGGTAAAGCTCTCGACATCGTAGAATGACGTTGTCCTGACGGCGTCTAATCATCATACGATACGCATAATAATCCTTCGAGCTAACGTTCTTGTTTATTTCGGCTCCTGCAATAACATATTCATTAATATTCATTCTAATTAAGTAATGATATTCATAATTACTTAATTATTTTTTGCAGCCAGATTGCGAACGAAAAGTTCTCCCTGTTCTTTATTTAAATGTATTGTGCCACGTACATTTTGGTTCTCAAGAGTTTGATATTCTTGTTCACGATCTGGCTGCACTTGTTTTGATCTATTTAACAACACATTCATAAATATTAATTCAAAATAAATATTGATGTTGTTCATAATGAATGAAGTACCTGTTACGGGATCTCGTTGTTTAATGTTTATGCAATATCTGTCTTGTCCCTTCCAGAACATTGGCGGATATTGGAGAGCGTCGTATGAACGGTGTGTATCAGCGATGAACTCAAGATTATTATTTCTTCTCCGAATCGATTTCTCGCGTAGCTGTACGGTCGCCAGTCATGATTCGTAATCGGCATACTGTTGTTTATGTATCAACAAATTTATAATTTTAATTTTTGCTGTAAATCTTCCTAAAAGTATAAAAATAAAAAAAAATAAAAAAAAAAATTGATCCGGAAAAACCGCTAGCCGAAGGAGATTCCATAAAGTGAATAGTAAAAAAGTTACCCATGTCAGAACTGATGGCTAAGGGAAATGCCCCTGACAGACGTAATAGTGATCTCTAATATGCTAGTTTTAAAACCAACCAATAACGGTGAGCAGCCACGTCTTCTTTAAGGCTTTCTTCTTCTATCGAAGGAAATGAAGTAAATTTGCCCTCCTACAGTAGCGTGCGCAAGTAACTACTAGTGTGGTGTACCATCTTATAATTTACACGCAGATCTTAGCAAATTAACTTCTTTTCCTTCATAATAACGGATTTCCGCAAAGCAAAGCCTGATTCTATTAACTATATTACATAGGCAGTTGGCGGTTGGCGCAGTGGTTAAGGGTTTGACTTCTGCGCCACGGGTCGCGGGTTCGATTCCCGCACGGGACAAATATTTGTATGACCTACAGATAGTTGTTCCGGGTCTGGGTGTTTGTGCATGTGGAATTTATGTATGTAAAATGCACCCATGACACAGGAGAAATCCTACTGTGGGGCATCGTTTTTTAAAAATAAAAATTAAAAAAAATCTTTCTACGTTTAAGAGTGCCCTATTTTAAATAGCCAACTGCTTAGAGGTTCATTTTAATGATGACTATGCTGATATAAACGAAAGAGTAAGACTATGCAGGAATCCATCTAGGTAGGTACCACCACAGGGTCAGTTATTCTGCCGTGAAGCAGTAGTGTGCAAACATTACTGTGTTTCGGTTTGAAGGGCACTGTGAGCTAGCGTAATCACTGGACATATGAGACTTAAGAACTGATGTCTCAGGGTGACGGGCGCAGTGTGGTGTCACACAGTAATTTTCTGGGTGACACAGCATTTGCTAATGGGCAGACGTTGCACTTACCATCAGGTGAACGTTTTACTCGTTCCGTCACTTGTATGAAAAAAAAAAAGAACGTTGGTGAGGCAATGTATTTTAAAATGGTAACCTCGAATATACTAAGTTCGATAAATGTAGAACTTTGCTTCCTTTTTTAGCTAAGTTTATAAGACAGGTTGTTTATCAAAATATGTCGCCATGGTCAAAATGGGCTAGAAGGACATCGTTAACAAACCCCCCAAATCCCAAGTGGGATGTTGCCTCGCACATGGTCGGTATCTGGCTGGGCCGGATTGATCGCTTCGAATGTGCTTGGCGAGCCTACTCTCGATGCGAGCAGGAGAATTGCCGGGGGAGGGGAGAGGAATGTAGGCATTGCGGTTCGCTTCTCCCCAGAAGAGCCACAGACCGCTGGGGACGGGGAGGTTGATGCTTCTGAGTGCTCGTTTTCCTGGTCCCGTGGTTTCTGCGTGGCGGAGTGTGGCTCCGAGCCATCCCGTGACAGGCAAGACAGAACACCATGGGGTTTTAGTTGGTGCAAGTCCGGTATAACCCATCCCTGCCTCGCGTGCGTTCGGCATTTCCCCATGTAAGTAAAAAAGAGGCCGCCCACTCGCATTTGATTTCACAGTACGCGAGTGACCTTGGTTCAATCCCCGTTTACTCTAAATACATAAATTGAAATTTGCAGACTAACTTCGACTTGTATTTGCAGACTAACGACTTTTACTTCTTGAGTAATTTATTGGCATCATCAGCCTCTCAAAGTCCATTGCTGGACATACTCTTAAGTCTTTGCTCCAGCAATAGCCTGTTCGCGGAAGATTTTTCATTCGTAGGCGCATTTTTTTTCTAAAAATCGATGCACTACCGTAGGATTTCTCCTGTATCGTTGGTGCGGTTTATAAACATAAATTTCACATGTACAACACAACCAGACTCGAAAAACCAACAATTTGTGTTTTGCACAAATGTTTGATCCGGCTGGGATTGTAACCCAGCACCCGCAGCTTAGAAGTCAGGCTAAACGCTAACCACTAGGCTTCACGGATTTTTTTTATTGTATAAAGTGACGAAACGAGCATAATGTTCACCTGATGGCCACCGCCCACAACAAATGCTGTGTCACCCAGAATATTTCTGTATGACACCACACTGCGCCCGTCACCCAGAGACATCAGTTCTTAAGTCTCAAATGCCCAAAGCCACCATCTTTAATTTTTTAACCTCATGAACTTTTTTTTTTGTATAGGAGCGGGGGCAAACGAGCAAGTAGCTCACCTGATAGTAAGAGATCACCGCCGCCCATGAACAAATGTATCGCTATCATTTATCCTAGCCAAAAAAATATTTCGAAGACATATAATTATATGTTTTAATTACTTAAATATTGATTTAGCTGCGATTGGTACATTTTAAACTGCAAGTTTAGCAACACGATTGCTTTTAAAATAAATGTACTTTAGTTTTTATCGCAATTTTGTAAGAATGAAATATACAAACTTTTGTGAAACATCCAAACTGTTTCCAAGAGTTCAAAGAATAATGTTTACTTTAAGCTCGTGCAACAACATAGGATTTCAACTTTATACCGGTGGAAAAGGCAAACCCAAGAAAATAGTTGTATTATTAAGTTTGTCTTGTGGACGGGAGCAAAAATTTAATTTAAAATATTGCGGTGGAGCAAATTGCAAAGCCACACTTGAACTTTGTAACACTAAGAAATATTAAAGACTTCTAAAAATTACTACATCGCTTATGTTTTTATGATAAATGATAATTATTATAAGTATACATACAGTCACGCCTCTTTCCAATTGGGGTAGGCAGAGACCTCATCTTTCCACTTGCTACGATCCTGAAACACGTCTATCGCTTCTTTCATGAGCTGGTTTCCATACAAACTCGTCGGTTGCGGGTACTTTTGACGTGGCCTTTCCTTGAAACGTCTTCGATCTGATCGTCATACGATCGCCTATGTCACCCCTTACCGGTTATTTATTCATACACCCATAGGTTGAAGGAATTTGATAGATGAACTCTAGAGGCCTAAATCTGGAAAAAGTATCTTTATATACATACATAAGATCACGGCTGTATCCCATAAGGGGTAGTCAGATACTGGGCACTCACTGCAAAAACAGATGACTGCCACAATCCACGTTTCACCGAAACAATTTAATGCACTTGGTGTGATAGGTGGTGAGCCCATCGCCACCATGCGCTGTTGGGTGCACAGTGCAGTTTAATTCCTTACTCACATTTTACCAGATCCATTGGATGAGATGGAGTGGTAGTATTCTTTTAACGAGCCGCCACCACACGGCTTACAATCAACAAGTACCTTTACATTCTTAATTAAAACTTATATACTATTTTTACATACATACAATAAAAGTAAACATATTACAATAGAAGAAAACACAGGAAATACTTAAATCTTTTCTTAAGAATAAATAAAATCGTTTCAGTAATGCCGGGTACTTTAACGTTGGTACATCGATAAGTCTGAAGCGTCTTCATCGATGTCGACAAGCACTTCAGCTGAGTGTTAAAAAGGAAAAAAAGAGAAGGAAAGTTTAATCAAAGTTAAATTTTATAACGTTTACAATTGTATTAACTAAAATAGAATAGAATAATTTATATTCAACACAGATTATTTACATAATACTTATTGGACATGTTTTTAAGCACTATTTCGAAACAATATCTACGGGATTTTTTTATAATTATAATAAACAGGAGTTATCGTCATCCATGTATTCTTTAATGTTGTAGTAACCCTAATATAGTTTTGTAATCTGGCAGTGATAATATTTTCTTTACGTAGGGTTCCAATAGCAAATTGCAAATTGTATGTGCATAAATTATTATAGCTTCTGTCCATGAAAGTAACAGTCTACAAGTGATTCACTGTTGAGCACTGGTTTATCATATTTAAGTGAATTTTAGAGAGCCAGGCAGTATCCGCTTCGCTGCTTCTAGACAGACTTGACATGTCATCGAAATATTTCTTTAGTATAATGATTTCTTATATTTACGCGAACACTACACATTGAAATGAAACAAATTTTATTGATTTTATCGCGTTTAATTTAACTTACCGGCAAACGCAGTAGGCGACCCCTTACAATTTTTTTTATTTGATAAGGTGAAAAAACGAGCAAGACATTCGCCTGGTGGTAAGTGCAGCGTCTGCCCATAACAAATGTGTAACCCATAAAATTTCTGTGTGACGCCACACTGCGCCCGTCACCCTGAGACATCAGTTCTTAAGTCTCATATGCATAATGCCCTTCAGACCGAACACAGTAATGTTTGCACACTACTGCTTTACGGCAGATCTATTGAGGAGGCCCACATACGTTCCGCAACGGGTTTAAATGATGGCGATAATACGAATAACGTTCCTACGATATCAGCGTCACGTCATGGCTTCACTAGTAACTCCGGCTCTGGTATTGTCTTCTGTAATATTAACAGAAATAATTTGTAATATTTATTTATCAAAAATTTTCGAAGTTTAGATAATCTTTATCCTCACCCTCCCAATCGTCACCCTGAGACATAAGTTCTTAAGTCTTATGGGCATATGGGACTTAAGAACTGAAGAGTGATTACGCTAGCTCTTTGTGCCCTTCAAACCGAAACACAGTAATGTTTGCACACTAATGCTTCATGGCAGAATAACTGGCCCTAGGGTGGTACCTACCTAGACCGATTACTTCATAAGAATCCTACCTAGACCGATTCCTGCATAGGAATCCTACCACCAGTAATGGTGTGGAACTTACTGACTCGAGAATGACTTGCTAGTCTTGTAACTTAACACCATAAATAAGTTGTGCTCTATAATATAACATGTCGCAGATTAATTGTGTGAAGTAAATTGTAAAAGGGAAAGAAAGTTAATTTATTAAAATCCCAATGTAAAATATAAAATAGTGTATATTAAGAAGTTTTTTTTGTGTTTTGTCGTGTTTGCCGTGTGGTAGCGGCTTAAGAGAATCTACCACCCCATCTCAGTGGGTGTCGTAAAAGTCGACAGAGGGAAAATGAAAACCAGGAGATGGGCAGCAGCATCTTGCTGGAACAGCTGAATAAATAAACTGCGGTTGCCAACCCGTCTGCAAAGCGTGGCAACTATGGCAAAATCCTCCCAAACCGAGAGCTACAAACTTTTGTGGCAATCTATGGGGGAGGCCTATGTTCAGCAGTGGACTATTGATAGGCTGAAACGACGACGACGACGACGTAGTTCTGAAGATCACCGTCCACCCTCCCACAGTAGAGTGCACAAGTACACCAAAACCGCCACCGATAACAGCCACCAGATACCCACCCACCACACTAGGCACACAACTGAAGTCGTGACCACGACACGTGTTTTATCACAAAACGAGGCATCGTCAAGTGAACACTTGATAGTTAATTATATTTTGCCAATCTTAGTAAATTAACTTTCTTTTCCTATTATAATGGATTTCCGCAAAGTGACGCCTAATTCTATTAACTATAGGTAAAATTGTTAACTTGTTCCACAAACATACATTTTAGAATCATGAAATATACGTATTCTAATATTGTATTAAAGTGTTTAAATTTTCAACAGTAATCCTTTTTGCTCCCCACGTTAATCCAATTCAAGTTAATCCGTATGTCGCCGGCGAACCTGTTTGACGCAAACGAATATCGTGTAAAGCGAGTTAATATGTTTAACCAGGTTTGTGACTTCGAATGAATAATGAATGTTATTTTTATATTGCACAAACGATGACGTTTGGCGTAGAAGTTTGGTATTCGAACTTTTGAAGTTTTCCTTCCGTCATGAACTAAATACTTACTTAATCCCAATTTTCACGTTTCTACCCCTAAATTAAGTACATTTCTTAATTAATAACCAATACTTAGGGCCTCTCGTTACTACATATCTTTGTTTATTTAAAAAATATCGTGCCTCGGTAATTGCACAGCACCCATACATATTACAATAGAAGAAAACACAGGAAATACTTAAATCTTTTCTTAAGAATAAATAAAATCGTTTCAGTAATGCCGGGTACTTTAACGTTGGTACATCGATAAGTCTGAAGCGTCTTCATCGATGTCGACAAGCACTTCAGCTGAGTGTTAAAAAGGAAAAAAAGAGAAGGAAAGTTTAATCAAAGTTAAATTTTATAACGTTTACAATTGTATTAACTAAAATAGAATAGAATAATTTATATTCAACACAGATTATTTACATAATACTTATTGGACATGTTTTTAAGCACTATTTCGAAACAATATCTACGGGATTTTTTTATAATTATAATAAACAGGAGTTATCGTCATCCATGTATTCTTTAATGTTGTAGTAACCCTAATATAGTTTTGTAATCTGGCAGTGATAATATTTTCTTTACGTAGGGTTCCAATAGCAAATTGCAAATTGTATGTGCATAAATTATTATAGCTTCTGTCCATGAAAGTAACAGTCTACAAGTGATTCACTGTTGAGCACTGGTTTATCATATTGCAGGAATCCGTCTAGGTAGGTACCACCCAGGGCCGGTTATTCTGTCGTGAAGCAGTAGTGTGAAAACATTACTGTGTTTCGGTTTGAAGGGCACTGTGAGCTAGCGTAATCACTGCGCATATGAGAATTAAGAAATTATGTCTCAGGGTGATGGACACAGTGTGGTGTCACAGAGAAATTTTCTGTGTGACACAGCAACTGTTATAGGCAGACGTTACATTTACCATCAGGTGAACGTTAAGCTCGTTTCATCACTTTATCCAATAAAAAAAAAATAGATGTTTGTTAAATGATCCATGTTCATTGTTCATTTATGGCACTACTAATCTTTCTGATTTGGGGTTTGTTCAGACGAAGTAGTACCTTTTTAAAGGTGACGAAACGAGCAAAACGTTCACCTGATGTTACATGCAACGTCTGCCCATAACAAATGCTGTGCCACCCAGAAAATTTCGGTGTGACACCACAATGCGCCCGACACCCAGAGACATCAGTTCTCAAGTCTCATATGCTCAGTGATTACGCCATCTCTCAGTGCCATTCAAACTGAAACACAGTAATGTTTGCATGGTACTGATTCACGGCAGAATAACTGACCCTGGGGTGGTATCTACCTAGACGGATTTCTGCATAGTTACCTAGTACCGTTCTGAAAGATCGAAAATCGATTGAGATTGAGTCCATCAATCCAAAATATAGTAGTGACATTGCGGATCTAGGAGCAACGATGCGGCGGACGAACTTTTTCGGGGAAGCTCAAACCAGTGTGCCATGGGACCGTATTATGATTTGTCAGAGTCTGGCTTCGGGTAAAACAATGTTCTACAAAGTAAGCATTACATTAAATATAAACACACGAATCCTGTAGTCTTAAGTTAGTGTTCAAAAAACGGTTGTAGAGACAAGATGACTCTTAAAAAACCTTCAGCAGCGCTCCCAAAAGATAAGTTTTTTCTCCATAAATTTAGAATAAACAAATGCGCAATTTGTTGTCATTTTCACGACTAAAAACTTTGTAAAAACTGTGTGTAAAAATAATGTGTCAATTTTCAGTTTTATCCATCAACGGAGGAGAAAAAGAAATGTTATGATTTTACCCAGCTGGTGTCGCATGGGTCAACCACCTTTATTCAAGCCTAGTAAAAGAAATACATAAATTCGTTTATGAAAAAATAAAATTGGTATTAATAAGACGGGTTTATTTTCCACTCTATAGATAATACTATCTTCCATCTGGACAGTGAAATGTGTAATACATATTAATTTTCTTTTGCGAAACAAAAGCTTTTATAATTAAATGTCACTTTCTGCGCAATAAAACAAATGTCGCAATTATTATCCCGATATAAATATTGTGAGAAACACCTGCGTTTTATTCTAAGTAGCATTAAAATTTATAAGGAGACTAAAAATACCCAACTGTTTTTAAGTGTGGAACGAAAAGCAGTGTAATTTGTTTTGAGTACTTTTACAAGTGTGTCCAATAAAATTCTCAGTATGGAATATTCTTTACAAAATAAGTAATAATGAATAAGAAACAATAAAACCGACTGCAGTACCGTATACTAAACAAGTTATAATTTATTTCATAGTTTTATTGTATTTATTTAGCCGTGCGGTGGCGGCTTGAGAGAATCTACCACTCCGTCTCATCCCGTGGGTGTCGTAAAAGTCGACGGAGGGAAAATAATAACCAGGAGATAGGCAGCGTTTTCCTTGAACTTATGAATAAATAAAAGAACTACTATGCAGGAATCCGTCTAGGTAGGTACCACTCCAGGGCCAGTTATTCTGCCGTGAAGCAGTAGTGTGCAAACATTACTGTGTTTCGGTTTGAAGGGCACTGTGAGCTAGCGTAATCACTGGGCATATGAGACTTAATAACCTATGTCTCAGGTCGATGTGTCACCCACCAAAATTCTGTGTGACACCAGTCACACAGAATTTTGGTGGGTGACACAGCATTTTTTATGAGCAGACGTTGCACTTACCATCAGGTGAACGTTTTGCTCGTTTCATCACTTTATGTAATAAAAAAAACAAAAAAGCCGACTGCAGTACCTTATACTAAACAAGTTATATTATGTTTCATAATTTTATTGTATTTATTTAGCAGTGCGGTGGCGGCTTGAGAGAATCTACCACTCCGTCTCATCCCGTGGGTGTCGTAAAAGTCGACGGAGGGAAAATAAAAACCAGGAGATGGGCAGCGTTTTCCTTGAACATATGAATAAATAAACTGCGGCAGCCAACTCGGCGCCTCTCACAATGACAGCTACAATTTTTTGTGCAATGTATGGGGGAGGCCTATGTTCAACAGTACTGATGTGATGATGTTCTCTTAGCCGATTTCGGCGACCACGGCGACAACTGCCGACTACTGTCGAGAGCCATCAACTGCGCAGGAGATATTATAGTGCCACAAGTGTACGCGCAAACACAGAGGCACTCACTCGTCCCAACCTACCCGCGCCCGATGTAACGCTGATGCGATAAGATCGGAGGTAGGCTAGGATGCAGTGTCAGAAACACGGGGACAATCACAACACAACCAGACCCGAAAACCAACAATTTATGTTTTAGCACAAATGTTGGCTCCGGCTGGGATTCGAACCCAGGACCCGCGGCTTAGAAGTCAGGTACTCTGACCACTAGGCCACGCGGTCGCAGTACTATTGATATCTTGAAACGATGATTATATTTTATTAATTGCTTATGCATGTATCGAACAAAAAAACATCGCATAGTACATTCTACATTGTTTATACTAACTGTGTTCTCTAATTCGATCTCAATGTACAAACTATCAATACTATTTTTTTTATTTAATAATTTATTTTGTTTTCTAATATCGCATTGCAATGTATCGATGTCTGGGCACCGCCATCCGTTGCATTTTTTTTTAAGATTGCCAGCGCCCCGACTTGGCTTCGCGCGGGTGTTATTTAATAATTAAATGAGAAGTGAGACAGATAGTTCAAGTTTTAAGTAAAAAGCTTAATGCTTAACTATTTCTTTTTATCATACCAATTTTTTGCCTAAAAAAGTAAAAAAATTACCACTGCGAGCGGTTCAAATATGAAATGAATGGAGAACTGGTGGTAGGATTCCTATGACGGAATCCGTCTAGGTACGTACCACCGCAGGGTCAGATATTCTGTCGTGTAGCAATAGTGTTTCGGTTTCAAGTTCACTGAAAGCTAACACTAGCTCATGAACAGAACCAGAACGTCAAGCCCAGAACGTAACTGTATGACGCCACACTGCTCCTGTCACCCTGAGACATCAGTTTTTGAGTCTCATATGCCCGGTGTTTACGCTAGCTCACAGTGCCTTCCCTACCGAAACACAGTAATGCTTGCACACTACTGCTTCACGGCAGAATAACTGGCCCTGGAGTGGTACCTACCTAGGCAGATTACATAGATTATTTTAGATAATAATAAATGTTTAATTCAAGTAACAATGACTCATTTTGTTAACAATACAATATTGTTTTTTATGTTAGTCCTTAACATTAACTAATCTGTCGATCGATGTATTGCCGTCAGATGTTAAGTCTGGAATTTTTGTGATAATATTTCAGGCACTAGCCGGAAGCCACGCCCGAAGTCAATTCTAACGGCACTCACTTATTGAAATTATAAAAGAAATTCGTCTTAAGTCCTAAACAGTATATGTTTTTAACACTATTCTTTAAGACTAAACGACGTAATCCCCTAAGTGGATTTAAATATTGAATATCTATTACACAATTAAGACTATTTGTATGTAAAAATTAAATGAAAACATTTATACATAATTAAATTGGATTAATTCCTGCCGCAATGTCATTTTTATTAAAGCAATGCGAGCAACCAGTACGACGGGAATACTGAAAGAAGCGAAAAATACTTTTAAATATTGTTCTGTAGACTGATATATTCTTTGCCTTCATTAATAGTTTGTTCCTTACTTCAATGTAAATCTCTTCTGTTATTCATCCCGGAACTTTTCTATATTTGTTTACTTGTAACAAAACCATTTCTTTACAATCTACCGCCGTTTCGTAATGAGGTTCCTCTGAAGGAGAAGAAACGGACGGAAGAAACTACGTAGGTATTCTATTTTTTGTAAATCCTTTTTTCTTAGTCAAAAATACATTATAATTAGTATGACGCATGTGGCAGCCATCGCCATCCTCAACCATTTCAAAGGGAAGCGGGCGACCGGCCACACGACACCGCCTCAAGCAGAGACATTAAAGCGATCATGACATACTCAAGTCTACCAAACAAATTAACATTACGCCAACGTGCGTTAACGTGCTACGCTGTATCGATGGTAATGAATGAGCGCAGAACTCTGGGATAAATAAAGACTTAAATTTTAAGATCGAATTCCAACTAAAGCAATGGAATGAATCTCGGAAAAGTACCTAAAAAGTACTACCTACTGTAACTCAGGAACGATAAAAATCTCCTCGAGAAAGAATAAAGATGAACGTCGGCTATCACACCTCAGATGGAATGTCTTGTAGCATATAACTGGGATTTTGATACTCTCAAGTCAGAATACAGAACACAGCAGATATCGCTGCTATGTTTCTGCTAATTTTAGACGGCCACAAACTTTTGTGGCTATCTATGGGGGAGGCCTATGTTCAGCAGTGGACTTGTGATAGGCTGAAACGACGACGTATATATTACAAATTATATGTTATTTATAAGTAGGCAAACATTGCATGTTTTATTTTAATACAATTTGCCTTTTAATGCCTTAGTTTTTAGGCAGGCACGAAATTCCGTTGATTTCAGCGTTATTAGTTAGATCATAATAGTCTGATAGCAGAGTTTCTAATAATCCAATCAAAAACTTAGTTAAAAGGCTAAGTTTTCCTTATATATTACGAAGGGTTAATTCTGTTCACTTAACGTAAATAATTTCGTTGATAAAATGTTAAGATTAGGTCACCGACACCAGTATGATCGGGATGAAAGATAGGAAAACCACAAATGGGCGTGTGACCACATTCCCGAAGGCTTACACAGCTTCGTCGGATTGAAAGGTGGCAGAGCGCTGAGGGCGCCTAGCCGAAATCTTTGTTTATGAACGACCGGAGCAAAGGCCCCTGAGAACCTTTGCTTGGACCATCATCATCTTCGTCGTCGCCGCAAACTTCTTTATAGGCCTTTGTTTATAGTAAGGCACATTGAAATTGAAGTTTTTTCATCATTTTAAAAGAGATGTCGTCTATTTAGATTGACTTACAACCTAGAATGAGCTGATTTTCCCAAAATGGGTAATAAGAAATCAAATAAGAAAAAAACGTAATATTCCAGAGAAATTCATAGTAACATAAAAAAATATTTTTATGCATTCCGTCCGTTAAAACATTACATCCCGATAGCACAGTATTATTTAATAATATGCACAGAAACCAGTAACTGACCATCCTTTTCTATTTCCAATGCAGATAGTTGCCCAGTCGATCGCTATTGAAATTGTACCCTGTTCCGTGTACTTTTTTACTTATTGTTCTTCCTCAATCTTTATTCTTTATGATGAATATTTTTTTTTATATAGGAGAGGGGGCAAACGAGCAAGTGGCTCACCTGATGGTAAGTGATCACCACCGCCCATGAACAACCGCAACACCAGAGGAATCGCGGGTGCGTTGCCGGCCTTTGAGGAAGGAATAGGCTCTTTTCTTGAAGGTCCCTAAGTCGTATCGGTCTGGAAAAACCACCGGCCGATTCCATAGAGTGGTAGTGCGTGGCAGAAAATTCCGCGAAAAACGCACTGTGGTGGAATGCCAACCATCCAGGTGGTGAAGATGGAATTTTGTGTTCAATACAAAAATATAAATGGGTAGTGCTTCTACAGGCACCTACGTATTGATTTTCGTATTGGGTGATCCTGACAATTATCATCCAGTATTGGTTCTTTTCTTGTCTGATACGTACTTCTAAATATACTATACTTATACATATTACTGTATTTGTCTGATAATATTTTTCATATTTTCTTTACAAAAATATTATCTTTTGGTTCATGTCGCTGTCACATGTGTAGAACATTTTTACTCACTATTCTTTATCTTTTCGTAGCCCGAGGTAATGGATAAGAGAGGAAAGTGCTTAATAAAAACACCTTATATGTAAATACATTATAATATAATTGCGGAGCATAGATTTTAAACAGATACATTTGTATGTATTTACGGCTATCTGCGATAAATGCGAGAATTGAATTGCATCAATACAGTTTCCGTGCGAATAATGCAACGTTCAGGCAATAAACAACGATAAATCGCAATCCAGCGCCAAAAGTGGCATTATAAAGCCACGCTATAAATAAATTGTGTCGGTTGCATCCTACAATTAAACTACTTCTGGATACAATATTATAAGTACTTCGGTAAAAGAAATTGCTTACCTCGATTTGATGTATTGTTACTGTTACTGGGTCGTTAGAAACGAGAACAACTGCATTTACAGCATATATTAAGACAAAAATAGAGGAAATTGGACTCTTTTAAGTAAATGCATGAACTAAAGTGTAGTTAGGCTTTTATATTCATAACATCTTCTTCGATCGTTTTTAACCGACCGATTTCGTCTATATATATATATATATATATATATATATATAAATTTAATAAATGGATGAAACGAGCAAAACATTCACTGGTGGTAAGTGTAACGTCTGCCCATAACAAATGCTGTGTCACCCAGAACACCTCTGCGTGACACCACACTGTGCCCATCACCCTGAGACATCAGTTCCTAAGTCACTTATGCCCAGTGATTACGCTAGCTCACAATGCCCTTCAAACCGAAACACAGTTATGCTTGCACACTATTGATTCAATTTTTTTATTTATTCCGTGTTTAGGTTTTTTCCTAATGCCACGCAGGCGTAACTTAAGCTGCTGAAGGTAAACACTATCTGCAAAAGTCACTATTTCATTATAATATTTTAATAATCCAGTTTCCTCTCATTTTCGTTCAATGTGTACAGCACTTGAGAAATTTAATATTGTTGTATAGCAGACTATAAAGACTTATAGAACCCGCGTATGTACGACGTCTTATATAATAATCAAAGAGTAATTAATTTTAATTGAGAAATTATATTCGCCTTAAGCTTTTCGCACATACTGTTTACAGTTTAATTTTGTGAAGTAATTGATAAAAGAAGTGGTTTGATAGTATATTAATTAATAATGCATATTACATACGATTAATTTTATACGAGTAGTTTATCGAAGATGAGATGATTTGAACCACTTTTTCAGTATCTGTGAATTAGCAAAAAAAAACTGACAAATCGAAAGTCAAGTCGAAACTGAAAACGTGAAGCACGGCCGCTCTAGGAAGTCTGTCCATTACAGCAGATGTGATATACCACAAATCCTTGCAAAATAACACCGATGCCTACCAAGAATGATTCGCGAGGCTATTGAAATTTAAAAAAAAATCCTTATTTCAATAGAGAAGATGGTTGGGTACTACCAACGTCTTGGGATCCTGTATAAAATTAATCAAAAACCTAGCATACATTAAGCATACATAGCATTTAGCTCATTTTGCGTACATCGGACCAAAAACAACAATTAAAAAGCTAAAGGTATCCCGGATTAACTATGACATCGGGACATCTGCCACCTCTGTCCCCGTGACCATGGGTGCTGTAAAGCACTCGTATCGTCGGTTTATATATAGTTTAAAAAATAAACGCGATAAAATCCGTGAAATTGGTTTTGGTTTTATTATGTTCAAGTACACATCTTGAAAGGATTTTTATTTTCTTGGATGTTTTCTTTAGTGTATATTTTCGATGATGCGATTGCTGTTAGCCTTTTTGGCTTTTACAGCGTCATCGGTTAGTTCTTGTGTGCTTAATATACTCGTATATAAGCCTTAGAATTGAAAACAACTTTTACTATTATTTATTATATTTTAAACTATTTGACGATTTATCTTAATGCAAATGTTTTTATTTTATATTTCGTGTAGTTTTCTCTCAGATCAGACCGTTGCGTTTTAAGATCACGTCGGGGTAACCGATTTGACAGATGTGGGTGACGAGGGAAAAGCGTAGCTATCTGGTCTGGTCTGGGGATGACGTGCTCTTGTTTACGGTAATCTTTAGTAATTAAAATAATTCTTGTATATATAGTTCGCATCGACGTATGCACAAATTTCTAAGTTTCTCATGTGGATACATAGATATCGATACATGTTTATTACGACTCGACAACCATCGGGTACTCACTACTATGCCACAGGACCTGGGTTTAAAACCCAGCCCGAGTCAGCTTCTGAGCAAAAGCAGAAACTTTTGGTTCGAGTCTGGTTGTGTTGTGATTGTCCCCGTGTCTCTGACACTGCATCCTTAACCCTCTCCGATATTATCACATGGGCGTTATTTCGTAGAGACGAACGAGTGTTTCTGTGTTGGCACATACACTTGTAACACTATGATGTCTCCTGAACAGTTGAGAGCTTTTTTTATTGGATAAAGTGATGAAACGAGCAAACGGTCACCCGATGGTAAGTGCAACATTCTGCCTATAGCAAATGCTGTGTCATCCAGAACATTTCTGTGTGACACCCACACTGCACCCATCACCCTTAGAGATCAGTTCTTATATCTCATACGCCCAGTGAATACACTAGCTCACAGTGGCCTTCAAGCCGAAACACAGGAATGTTTGCACACTACTGCTTCACGACAGAATAACTGGCCCTGGAGTGGTACCTACCTAAACTAGCTTTCGAGAGTATTCGGAAATTGTTGTCTGTAGGACATCATTTCCATTATAACATTTCACTCACACCTCACTTTAAACTGTGATAAATTGAACTGTAATTAGTATGTACATAAAGCTTATTAAAATTAGATCATTACAAAGACGACAAAAATGCGTAGAAATAACGCTTACTTTGTACTTGCTACATAATTAAATAGATATTGTATCGCCTTTATGCCATATAAGGGGTAGGCAGAGGCTACACATGTAGCCCACTTTTCGCCTCCGCTGGAAACGAGATGTGACGGGTGGCGTCCCACGTCGCCGTAAACAAAATGTCATTTGTTAAGTATATCAAACATAATTTAATGTACTTTATAAATGAAATTATGTAAATTTGTAATAAAGAAGATATTATTTTTTGTAGATTTTGCCATTCATAAGAGCTTTCAACAAGCCTTAATTGAATAAAGAAATTTTGACTTTGACTAAGTTATTAAAAATTAGTACCTTCAAGTTATTAATCGATATATTTTGTGTAATATAAGTTTTATGTAAATGAGAAAACTTCATTTTTAAATGGTTAAAGCGTTTTATTTTATCGGATAAAGTGGTGAAGCGAGCAAAACGTTCACCTGATGGTAAGTGCAACGTCTGCCCATAACAAATGCTGTGTCACCCAGAAAAATTCTGTGTGACACCACACTGTGCCTATCACCCTGAGACATTAGTTCTTAAGTATCATATGCCCAGTGATTACTCTATAGCTCACAGTGCCATTCAAACTGAAACACCGTAATGTTTGCACACTACTGCTTCACGGCAGAATAACTGGCCCTGGGGTGGTACCTACCTAGACGGATTCCTGCATAGGAATCCTACCACCAGTAAAACCACCAGCTTAATTTTATATTACGTTCAACTGTATGTCTCCCTCAAAATAAAATAAAAGAATTAAAGCGTTGTTCAATAAAACCGAAACGGTGTCAAATTACATATTCATGAAATTGATCGCTTATAGTGTTATTAATAATCCACTGGAGTAAACCGACAGGTGCTAATGTCACTGTAAAATAATGTTGCCACATTTTTTGTAATAGTTATTGTTCCAGTTTAGTAGCGATTCGGCTCACTTGTACAATGTTAATGTGAACATACCCCATATTAATAATGATCCTTAGAGACTCTATAGATTTTATATATCTATTCAACCAGACGAGACAACTATAAAAATACCCCATCATTTTAAATAGTAATTATATTTAGGTGTTAGTATCTACAATAACTCATTGCTATACAGGTAGATTTATTTAAAGAATTATTAATTATGCAGATATTTAAATTTACGAACAACAAGGCTGCATAGGTTATTAATCTTTCTTAAAAACATACTCCGGACTCGACTTGATTCGACCTTGACTTTACCGAAACCACGATGCACCGCCATCTTGTTTGTCATTCGTCTCCTGACCTCTGGTCTGAGTACAAGATTACTTCTTTTTGCTGACGCGCTTTTAAGCTATTAATTTTTTTGTTACGTTGTGTTTGTGATTATTGTATAATTTAGTTTTGATTTTATTTAATTTTTAATTATCTTTTTTTTTTTTAATTATCAGTATGAAAGATATGGATCGTCAACTAAGCCAAAAACATCGTGCCAACAAGTCTCCAAAGAAGAAGAGGCCAAATGTTGCTCTTAGCACAACCGAAAAACTGATTATACGTAATGTTTATAAATACGTATTTGAGGAGGAATTTGATTTTTTTCCAAGCAGTCTATGAATCTCCGCAAAAAACGAATAGGTCTCTAAAAAAAATTAAATCGTAGGAATTAGCAATGCCACTGTGTACAGCGTTTTAGAGGAATATAAGGAGAATTAACAGTTTAAGTTTTAAAAACTTATAACAATTTTTTGGGTCTTTGGGTATATCTCTGTACCGGCAATGCAAGAGTAATGTAGATGGCGCTGCATACAAATGTTCTCTGATCTTGCACTTTTTGAACAAGGCAGCAAGCGTTGCTGATTTGCCACCAGGTAAGAGAAGAGAGAAAAATGCCTTTCCCATTATTCCTACAACAATTGTTTTGTATTATTATGATGACGGTTGATAATATTTTGTTTTTGATTGTTTTTCTGTTGGACTCGCTTTGTATTAAACACATCTCCATGGCACCATGAGAAACATTTTAAAATATTTGAATTTCGAATACGCCACAAAATCTAGGAAAAGTTTCCTTATCGACAGACATTATTAGCGGCCACGTTATGTGAAACGTCGGATAAATTATTACTAACAAAATCCTTTTTTTACAACACTATAAATTTTACGTCAGAAGTAAATATCAGTTTACTGCAGTGGATTATAAATAACACTTTAGGTGTAAGCTAACAATAATAGTAATACTGGAAATGTATTACTTAGCCATTTTCTATTAAGAATTATGCGAGGAAACGAACAAAACAGTTTGATGTCATTGAATTATATATTATAATTTATATTATATTATATATAATATATTATAACTTTTATTATATGACGAGGTGAATAATGCTATTTCAAAATTAGTACATTGGTTTAATGTTAATAATTTGCTTTTAAACGGCAATAAAACAAAATGTATTAAATTCACAACACCAAATGTTAAACAATTAGATGTAAATGTGCTTGTGAGTGGGGAAGAGTTGAGCCTTGTGGATACTGCTGTCTTTCTTGGAATAACTCTTGACGCAAAACTTCAATGGAGCCCCCATATATCTAAACTAGCAAGTAGACTTAGCTCTGCAGCTTATGCTGTAAAAAAAATTAGGAATTTGACTAACGTTGAAACTGCTAGATTGGTTTATTTTAGTTATTTTCATAGCATAATGTCTTATGGTATTTTGCTATGGGGAAATGCAACTGATGTTGAAGTGATTTTTGTTTTGCAAAAGAGGGCCGTAAGAGCTATTTATAATCTTGGCTCTAAAGTGTCTCTTAGGGATAAATTTAAAGAAATTAATATCTTAACCTTGGCCTCTCAATATATATTTGAAAACGTTTTGTATGTACACAAGAACATAAACCAGTTCACTAAAAAAAGTGATGTTCATAATGTGAATACCAGGAACAAGCACAAATTAATTATGCCAGTTACCCGACTTCACAGAGTCAGTAACTCTTTTATGGGGCAATGTATACGTTTTTACAACAAAATCCCAGAAAGTGCTAAAAGTCTTTCAATCAAAAAGTTTAAATTTTATATTAAACAAAGACTTCATAAAAAGGGTTATTATAATATTAAAGAATACATAGATGATGATAACCCCTGGGAATGAGGTGATCGCCGCCAAGCCATTTCTACATCTTTATAATACAGCTATTGTACATTATTTTAAAAATGACTAAAAAAAAAAAGCCCGCTGGGTTTCTTACTGGTTCTTCCCAGGACAGAGGCATTTTTGCGAACCAGTGTAGATTAAAAAAAAAATGACTTTCAATAAGTACTATGTAAATAGTCTATATTGAATAAAAATTTATTCTATTCTATAATAACATATTTTACAATTATATATATATAATTATTAACTATTGGACATATCTCTTTCAATGCTTTCTCTCTTATGTATTTATACGTAAAATAAATGCTCCAAAAGCGTATATCTAAATACATAGCATGTAACATATTCTACGTTTATACATTAACAAAAACACATTCATCAATATGTAGTTTTATCATATATATTATTATAATATTTTATTTAAATACTTTTTACCCTGTAGGTAATAGCAGAAAATCAGTGCTTGCTCCTTGAGCAAAGATGCACTGAGCTATGGCCTTTTTGTGTCACTGCAGCACACACTTTGTCTTGGTTTCTTTGTTTCTTTAAATTTACACAATTTTAATTTTATTTTTATTGTTTATTATATAATTCCGTGTTTTTCGTGCTGTAGCTGTCATTCTTGTAATGTGTTTTTTTTATAAACGTGTTATCTATCTATCTAATTACTGCAAGTAGCTAAACAATGACTGTCCAATAAATACAAGGCCTATAAAACCACTGTGAGTTTCCAAGAGACAATTTTGTGAAATCTGCTGCAGCCAGCGGGACCATCAGTGCCGATACCTCTTAGGGACCTTCAAGTGAAGAGAAGTGAAGAGCCTCCTTCAATCTTTTTGTTTGTATGTCGTTCGTTCTTTTGTAAAATTACAATCGTTTATTTGTAAAATTACAATACACATACAATATTTTGAAAAAATTACATACATACATACATACATACATAAGATCACGACTGTATCCCATAAGGGGTAGTCAGAGACTGGGCACTCACTGCAAAAACAGATGACTGCCACAATCCACGTTTCACCAAAACAATATAATGTACTTGGTGTGATAGGTGGTGAGCCCATCGCCACCATGCGCTGTTGGGTGCACAGTGCAGTTTAATTCCTCACTCGCCTTTTACGAGATCCATTGGATGAGATGGAGTGGTAGTATTCTTTTAAAAGTATTGTTGTATTTTGCTACACACGGTACAGATGTGTGCACTGCAAAGGCCGTCAAAAAACCCGCAATACCATAGGAAATATACCAATAGTATTAGAATACCGTTGCTCATGGGCGGCGGTGTCGCCATCACTAAAATTGTTAATCGCAATTTTAAGTACTGATTAATCAACCTACTCGGCATTTTCATTATATTACATTGATTGTGTTTGATTATTTTTGTGGTGTTATGATTACATTACATGGAAGGAATAAAAAAAAGGTTTTCAGGTTATGTTGCGATTGTTCCTGTGTTTCCGACATCTTAACTTCTTGCGATCTTATCGCATGAGCGCCTCTGTATTTGCGCGTCCAGTAGTGGCACAAATACATATCCTGTGCAGTTGATAGCTTCCGACAGTATTCGAAAGTTGTCGCCGTGGCGAAAATGAGCCAGGAGGATATCATATCCAGCTGCAGTGTAATGACTTTCCACTGGAGTAGCCGTATGAACAACAAACAGCAAACCAACAATTTTATGTTTTTGTACAAATGTTGGCTCTGGTTGAGATTCGAACCCAGGACTCGCGGTATAGTTAGGTAGCACCCGGTCGTTACCGAACTATGAAGAAAACATGGGCAAAGAAATATAATTATTGTAAATAATTAAATTGAATAAAAATATAACAATATAGTGTATATTGATTTCGTTTCAGGACTTACTTCACTTAAGTATACTTAATACTACTACTTAATAGCGTAATCACTGGGCATATGAGACTTAAAAACTGATGTCTCTGGGTGACGGGCGCAGTGTGGTGTCACACAGTACACAGTTTCTGGGTGACACAGCATTTGTTATGGGCAGACGTTGCACTTACCATTAGGTGAACGTTTTGCTCGTTCCGTCACTTTTATGAAATAAAAAAAAAATAAAAAAAAACCCTGGACCCGCGGCGTAGCAGTCAGGTACTGTAACTGTTAGATTTATACTTTTAGTAAAGACACCTTTGGGATCTCTCGTTGTCCCTTTTTGTCGACGAAATAATATTGTCTTTTAACTACAGAAAGTTTATTGTACTTACTGTGTACTAACACAGTACACAACAACCCAAATTAATCTAAGTTAAACTGAGATTAGTTACGGAAAAGTGTAAAATAGCGTTCATCCGTTACATCGTTCCACGTCTCTGCTTCTTCTAAGTGACGGAGTATGGCCGTCTGTCAACCCAAACTCGGCGAAATTTATAAAACTGTAAACGTTCATTTAATAAAACTAATTTTCTCGCGTTCATTTTAATTATTTATAATCCGACGTTTAGAGAACTTTACTGCACCCATGGTCACGGCTGGACCGAGATGTTTGATGACATGATGAGATAGTTGAGCACGAATTAAAATTAGTTTCACTACGTGTTAAGTTTTTTTTATTGATTTCTTTTTTATTTTAGTTTTGTTTTCTTATATCGTAGTTGTATTTAGAATTTCACTTTTGTGTGCATTTGTTTTCTCCCCGTTATTGTTCTATATGTGTTGTCAATTGAAAATAAAAATAAATCTAATCTAATCTAATGTAACTGTAAAATATTCACATAATTAAAATAAATCATATTTTTTATTAAAATTTGTATACTGCGACCTAATTTAGATTCAAAATCTTATGGACACTGACAGGTATCGTAAGAGGCGACTTAGGTATTGTACGGTCAGAATAATACCATATTATGCAATTCTGTCACTATACTGCTCGTGGGGACGCAATGGGAGTGAGACATTTTTGACAAGTACCAAAATGTGATGAATGATGAATGTGCTAAACGTGACTATATGTATGTAGGATTTCTATGCTGGAATCCGTCTAGCTATTCTGCGGTGATGCAGTAGTGTGCAAACATTACTGTGTTTCGGTCTGAAGGTCTGATAGCTAATGTAATTACTGGTCATATGAGACTCAAGAACTGATGTCACAGGTTGATGAGCACTGTGTCGTGCATTTGGTATGGGCAGACGAGAACAAGCTGGGTTTGCCACGCTGCTACAACGCGGGATGACGGCCTAATACATTGTACATTTCTTTCATCATCATCATCTTCCTTTCAGCCTATCACTAGTCCACTGCTGAACATAGGCCTCCGAACATAGTCCTCTCATAAATTGCTAAATTTGAAGCTTTCATTTTGGGGGATTTCGCCATAGTTGCTGCAGTTGTTGCTTATTGGAATATAGACATATTTATTGTCCACGACTGTCATATTACTAAATTATTTTGTATTAGTAGAAAGTGACGAGAAGAGCAATGCGTTCACCTGATGGAAAGCACGTTGCACTTACCATCAAGTGAACGTAAAGTAAAGTAAAGTTTCAGCCTATAAATGTCCCACTACTGAGCACAGGCCTCCTCTCATTTCTGAGAGGGTTTTGGAGCTAGGAAGAATCCGCCACGCTGCTCCAATGCGGGTTGGCGGACTTCACATGTCTTCGAAATATACATGTCTTCGAAATATTTTTTATTCCTCAGACATGCAGGTTTCCTCACGATGTTTTCCTTCACCGCCGAGCACGTGGTAAATCAGCACTTAAAATTGCAATTAACAATTTTAGTGATGCCGGCACCGGCAATCGAACCCAGGTCACTCGCGTACTATGAAATTTAAAGCGAGCGCCTAGCCCCTGAGCTACCACGGCTTGGCTGTGAACGTATGCTCATGACAAAAGCTGAGTCACCCAGAACATTTCTGTGTGGCACCGAACTTCGTCTGTCACCTAGAGATATTAGGTCGTAAGTTTTATATACTCAGTAATTTCACCAGCTCTTAGTGCCCTCCAGACCGGAACAGAGTAATGTTTGCACATTACTACTTCAGTGCAGAATAACTGGCCCCGCGGCTATACCTATATAGACGGATTCCTGCATAGGAATTCCATTATAAGGAAAATAATGTTTGCCAGAAAATCTATCTAGATGCATGGATGTATGTATTGAATTACGACGACCACATGGCGTAGCGGTCAGAGTAAATGACTTGTACGCCGCAGGTCCTGGATTCGAATCCGAATCGTATGTTTGCGAAAACCCACTGTTGGTGTGATGTTTTGTATGTAAAATTTGTGCCTTTAAAACTCACGATGTGGGAGAAACCTGTGGGGCATCATTTAAAAAATAACGTAACGAGCCCCAGTAAAGTCAAAAATAGAATGATTAGGGTTTCGGCTAGTTTCGCCGCGTGTTGTCAGGGCGATGAACTTTGGATTTTATTATTCCACCCGCCGTTCATAAAATCTAATATAGATTTACATATTTCCAACAAGAAATTCAACTTCGGAAAATAAACAATTATGATATCATTCTTTAGTCCTGGAGTTTTTCGGAATGAAAATAAAATAATATGGCGATGACTGACGGCTGTCATAGTAATGTTATATATGTCTATATGTGTTTATCAGCCTGTAGTTGAGGGTGCAGTAGCAGAGTTAAGGTAGGAAACTAGCAGGGAATAGGATGAATATCTTAACGGTGTTTATTTTTATTTATTTTTTATTTCATTAGGTGACGAAACGAGCAAAACGTTCACCTGATGGTAAGTTCAACGTTTTCCCATAATAAATGCTGTGTCACGCAGAACATTTCTGTGTGACACGGCACTGCGCCCGTCACCCTGAGACATAAGTTCTTAAGTCTCACTGTTTGCACACTACTGCTTCACGGCACAATAACTGGCCCTGGGATGGTACCTACCTAGACGGATTCCTGCATAGGAAGGGAGCGAGGACACCAGAACGGTATGATTTAGTTTAGTAGTGGTAGGATTCTTGTGCCAGTTATTCTGACGTGTGCCAACATTACTTCGTTTCAGTTAGAAGTGCACTTATATCTAGTGTAATTACTGGGCATGAGTAGTTACACTAGACTAAGGAACTGATCTCTAAGAGCGACGTGCGCCTTGCAGTGCCGCATAGAAACGTTCTGGGTGACACAGTATTTGTTACGGGCAGATGTTGCATATACCGTCGTGTTGGTACCGGTGTTCTAAGGTTCTAGATATCTTATGGGTGTTGGATTGGTATCATCATCATCATCATCATTGCAGCCGATAACTAGTCCCCTGCTGAACATCGGCAACGATAGTTTGTCGCTCTCTTTTTGGGGAATTTGTCATAGTTGCCACGCTTGGCAGGCGAGTTGGCAACCGCAGTTTATTTATTCAGATTTTCCAGGAAGATGCTCTGTCCATCTTCTGATTTAAATTTTCCCTTTGCCGACTTTAACGACACCCACGGAATGAGATGGGGTGGTAGATTCTCTTAAGCTGCTACCACACGGCGGTATTGGTATTTTTTTAGCATTTCCTTTAGTACATTTTCACGATGCTCATTGGATGAAACTGTACCAATTGATAAAACAATCTCTTACGTCGTTACGACATGGCAATCTATATAAATAAAAGGATAGAGGTATGCCGTTGTGGACGCCATAGATTAAGATTATTTTGATGGCATTTGAATGGTGTTTTCTAGGTTAATACATGCGTTTTTTAAACGTATGTGATGCTGAATTTACCAGCAAAATCAAATTATAATCAATGATTCCTGTAAATGTTGCTACGTGGATAAGATTGGTGGGTATACCAGTGTGATGTGCGTCACTGGTGGCGACTATAAATCGTTGGTAACTCAGATGTGTGATTCTTTGCTCGACAGTTGAATTGTGCGGAGTTATTCTGATTAAACAACTACAAAAAGATATGTGACCAGAACTGGACTAAATCACACAACAGTTGGTTTAGTTGGTGCCGTTTTATCGAAAAATATCTTAAAGATAAGTATTGACTACTTGATTTAATATTTCCCTGATTATTGATATTTAAGGAAACTGTGTTTAGATATAGCGTTGTGTAAAATGATTATGCCGAGTTTGTATCGACTGTTTCTTCTCCATCATAGGAACCTCATTACGAATCGGCAATAGATTTAATGTACCTCCTCTTTAAAAATAAATAATCTTAAATTGAAAACTAATTATCATAATTAACATTTACGATTTTGGATATTGATGATATTAATTAATTCTTAATTATAAAGATTTTTAACTGTCCTTTCAAATAAGCCTATTTAAATAGTTTGATGTATAATTATTATTATGTATATAATTATTATTATATATTATACTACATGTATTATTTATTATACACATTCTTGCCCATTATATTTATGTTATTCTAACACTCGCATCGCGTAGCAAAACTACTAAATAGATACCGTTAATTTTTTTAAAGTTTTATTTCATAGACATTTTTTTTATTTGGTAAAGTGATAAAACGAGCAAAACGTTCACCTGATGGTAAGTGCAACGCCTGCCCATAACAAATGCTTTTTCACCCAGATAATTTCTGTGTGACACCACACTGTGCTCATCACCCTGAGACATAAGTTCTTAAGTGTCATATGCTCAGTGATTAGCTCACAGTGCCCTTCAGACCGAAACACAGTAATGTTTGCACACTACTGCTTCACGGCAGAATAACTGGCCCTGGGTGGTACCTACCTAGATAGATTCCTGCATGAACACATCTAAAAAAAATGTCACAGTATCTTCATCCATACTAATATTATAAATGCGAAAGTAACTTTCTCTGACCCTCTGTCTGTTTGTTACCTTTTCACAGCTCAACCATTGAACCGAACCTAACGATTTTCGGCACAGTTAAGCTTACATCCTGAAGACGGACAAAGGATACTTTTTTCCCGGAAAATCAAATAGTTCCCACGTAATGTTTAACATCAACACGGAGGCAGTCACTCGTCCTAACTTATCCGCCCGATGTAACATTCACGCGATACGATCAGAGGGATGCTAGGGTGCAGTGTCAGCGAAACGGGAATAAACACAACACAACCATACCCGAAAACGTACATTTATTTTTGCACAAATGATAGCTCCTTCTGAGATTTGAACCCAGTATCAGCGTCGTAGAAGTCAGTTACGACTAAGTCGTCAATAACAGTACTACTACAGTTACGATACTAAATATAACAGTTTTAGTGAGTAAACATATAACGAAATTTTAAATTGTGTCACATTACGGGCAGAGAATGCCAACTGGCATTGAGTCCCATTGTAGCCTTTTAGGGTAAACAATAAAGTTTTAATAAATAAATAAATAAAAAATAATATATACCTTATGTACTTGTAGTTCTTGAGACAGAGAACTGGTGGTAGGATTCCTACGCAGGAATCCGTCTAGGTAGGTACCACCAGCCAGGGAATACCAGGGAAAAGAAGAGAAAACTTAGTAACAAATTACCAACATTTGTTTTAGTTATGACACTTTTCCCCTTATTGTAATTAAGTCATGCTTCGCCCAGGGCAGTAGGTGAAATGTGTAGCTGACTAAGATTTCGTAATCAAGTAGATTGCCTTTTATTTAGTTAATGAAAATGAAGACGCTTTAGGTTAATAGCTACTCATATATTATGTTTAATAGCATCAAAATTACTTTCAAAGTACTTTATGTCTATTAATTTACGGGTGGATTTTCAAGCAGGACTCAGTCTGAGTAGGTACCACCTCAGGGCCAGTTAATCGGTTTGTTATGAAGCTGCAGTTTATATTATTATGTTTCGGTCCGAAGGGCGCTAAGAGCTGTTGTATTTACTGGGAAAATGTGATTCAAGAACTGTCTCCGGATCCGGCTATGCATAAATCTACGTTCCATCATTACCAGGGAACGCAATAAGGAGTAAGCCAAAACAGTGGCGACGTGGTTCGCCCCGTCACATCTCGTTTCCCTCGAGGGCGAAAATGAGCTACGTGTGGTCTCTGCCGACACACCCTAAGGATCAGCAAGCAGAAGTGGCAATGGTCCGGCCTCGGAAACGCACGAGGTTCACTACACGATTCATCGGAAAGTCGATGGATGCAGATGACTTAGGACCGTGGTTTGTGGCAATCTGATGGCAAGTGAAACGTCTGTCCATAAGAAATGCTATATCATCTAAAACTTTTCTTTATGGCAGGCCAAAAGTTTAGTTTAGGCACCTGTCTCCCACACTATTTTAAGAGATGTGTGGTGTAATATTTCTTAATCATTTAATTCATACTACGAGTAATATACTCGTGTGGTAAGAAAATAAAATATTATTATTATTATTATAGTGTATATAAGTGTGGTGGCGGCTCGTTAAAAGAATACTACCACTCCATCTCATCCAATGGATCTCGTAAAAGGCGAGTAAGGAATTAAACTGCACTGTGCACCCAACAGCGCATGGTGGCGATGGGCTCACCGCATATCATACCAAGTGCATTATATTGTTTTGGTGAAACGTGGATTGTGGCAGTCATCTGTTTTTGCAGTGAGTGCCCAGTCTCTGACTACCCCTTATGGGATACAGTCGTGATATTATGTATAAAAGTGTGTATATAATTTATAGTGTAATTATTACACTAGCTATCAATAGCCTTCAAACCGAAACACAGTAATATTTGCAAACGGCGTCACGGCACCACGGCAGAATAGGTAGGTAAGGCCCCAGGGCCAGTTATTCGCCCGTGAGCAGTAGTGTGCAAACATTACTGTGTCTCGGTTTGAAGGGCACTATGAGCTAGCGTAATCACTGGTCTTATAAGAGTTAAGAACTTGTGTCTCAGGGTGATAGGCACAGTGTGATGTTACACAGAATTTTTCTGTGTGACATAGGATTTGTTATGGGTAGACGTTGCATTTTACAACAGGCGGACGATTTGCTCGTTTCGACGGTATCCAAAAAAAAAAGTTCTACCGATTTTTTTACTAAGGCACTCAATTGTAGCTTATTAAACGGTGAAATTATTACCCTTTGAAATCCTGCGAAGGTAAAATAAATAGGACAGAGATTAAAAGATTAACGAAATTCTGTTTAAAAAGGTGTTCGTGAAATTCGCTAAAAAATTTAATAACAGTTACCTGGCTTTCTAAAGCCAGACCACCTAAAAAGGAGTTCATAATTAAGGAGTTGTAAATAAATAATTGTATCTGAATTATTTGTTTGTATTCATCGCCATCATCATAGATGATGATGATGAGCGTAGGCCTACCCCATCGATTGTTTCGAAAGTACTTTCCTGAGTTTCCTGCTTCCTTCGACTTCTCGGAAAATTAGAGGCTTTATCGCTCCATTTAGTCTTCGTACATTGCGTTTGCCGGTACGAGGTTGCCGTTCGATAACCTTTATTTCCCATGGGCTATTTGAGCTTTATCGGTTACACTAGTTTTGCTTCCGTTTATTGTCATTGCGGAGTCTATACAACTATATTATTATACAACTACCAGATGACCCGGCAAACGTTGTTTTGCCATATAATGTACTTTATTAACTTAACATATTATATTCAAAATTATATCTCTAAAGATGTATATAAACATTAAAAACGTTATCCTTATTTGCTATAACTAATTATGACAATTAAAAAAAAAACAATATCAATCTCTAAGATCTCTCAATGGAGTGTACGATATTTTTGGTTAGTCCGTCTTTAGCTAACACAAACAAACTGGATGGTTTACCCACGCGAGAACATGCCACGTATAATTGTCCGTGTGAAAAACACGGTGTGGCCAAATCTAAACCACAAACAGACATCTTTTGGCCTTGCGACTTATTGATTGTCATTGCGAATGCTAATCTTATTGGAAATTGAACGTGTTTGAATTCAAATGGCACATCTGAGGCAATCATAGGGATTCGTGGTAGCAATACATTTTCGCCTCTGAACTTGCCATTCAAAATGCTGGCTTCGACAATGTTTTTCATTATTTTTTTAATTACTAATCGTGTGCCATTTCACAGCCGTGGTGGATTCAAATTGCGAAGCAAAATAACCAGGGATCCAACCTTCAGTTGTAAATGGTGCGGTGGCATGCCTGGCAAATCCAATGATTTCAAAAACTCTATTGGATAATTTACAGCTTCGTTAACATCGCAAACAGTATCGATAGATTTGTATGACACCAAGTCCTCTGGCAACAACTGTTGTATCTTGAAATTTAAATCGTTGACGTCCACATTTTTTGCCGCCAAAAACGGACGTTGATAGTAGAATTGTAGTGTTACCAATTTCGGCGGTGTCGGCGTTGTTCACAATAGCGTCTCGCAAGTGAATGTATTCTTCCGCACGGAGCTTCTGTTGATTATATCGTAAGTATCGTAATCGTTCGCTCTTTATCTTCACGTACATGTCGACCATGAATTGTTGGCAAAGCTCTCGACATCGTAGAATGACGTTGTCCTGGCGGCGTCTTATCATCATACGATACGCATAATAATCCTTTGAGCTAACGTTCTTGTTTATTTCGGCTCCTGCAATAACATATTCATTAATATTCATTCTAATTAAGTAATGATGTTCATAATTATTTAATTATTTTTTGCAGCCAGATTGCGAACGAAAAGTTCTCCCTGTTCTTTATTTAAATGTATTGTGCCACGTACATTTTGGTTCTCAAGAGTTTGATATTCTTGTTCACGATCTGGCTGCACTTGTTTTGATCTATTTAACAAAACATTCATAAATATTAATTCAAAATGAATAATGATGTTGTTCATAATGAATGAAGTACCTGTTACGGGATCTCGTTGTTTAATGTTTATGCAATACCCGTCTTGTCCCTTCCAGAACATTGGCGGATATTGAAGAGCGTCGTATGAACGGTTTGTATCAGCGATGAACTCAAGATTATTATTTCTTCTTCGAATCACGATTTCTCGCGTCGCTGTACGGTCGCCAATCATGATTCCAGCAACGTCGTCAACAACAGGTGCATTAAAACTACGCACGTGCTCTCCAGCTGGTGTTTTATCAGGATTGATGAAAATAGCATGATTGTCACTTTGTAATTTGTGCATTTGTGATTTGAATAATTCATTGTGCTCATTCAATAAAGCATCCAGCTCGCCGATGATCCGTCTGGCATAAGGTGAATTAAGGTAATTGAAGCCGCAAGGTGCATCCACGCGATTGGCGAGTGCCCGTTCGGAGTCCTCACCGCCCATAAAATAAATTTGTAAAAATTTATGTGGTTCGTTTGGCATTGGCAGCAATGAGCCCACTTTGTGATAAACTTGGCCTTTTATTTTAAATGTCGAATGGAATTGTTGACCATTTGCAGCATTATTATTTCGGTTGCTCTAAACGATGTCATTTGGAAACATGAATTGAATTTTCGAATCGACTTTAGAAACATGTTAGAATCTGGATCCGTACCGATAAGTAAGCCGTTCAATGGTTCAGGTGGTGTTTCCATTTCTGATAATTGCACTTTTCCTGACGCGCAACACATCCCCGCTGGCTCATTTTTGAATTTAAGCGCATTACAAAGCGGATATTCTTTGTCTATAGCACCAATCCCCACTTTCGAATGAGCGTAATACTCAATATCGGACTCATACTCGAATGCCAGACGGAGGAATGAATCAGATTGAAATTGTGGATGTACTTGTTGGCGTTGTTGGTCATTTGCTCTGCGCGTGTTAACTACAAACCGGCGCGCTTGTCGTTGTTCCAATCGTCTTTGTTGATTTCGCTCTGCTCGTGCCTCTTGTGATTGTTATTCACGCAATTGCGCCATGCTTACACGCACATCTGCATTTTTTTGTTGAATTTGTTCTTCTGTTTTTTGTGATCTTCTATTTCGCATGTCCGTCGTTCTATTCGTTCGACGGTCCAAATTGGCCCCTTTGCGTATTGCTGGCATTGTTCACTATACAAAACAAACATAGATCAAATTCAAGTACTAAATTATTGAAATCACTGTACTGAATGTATCTGTTCTTTTATTATTTTACTTACCTTTTCTTTCTGTTTTAATTTAAAATGATTCCCACAAAAAATTTCACGCACTGATTATAATAGTATTATCATATTAATAAAAACTAATAAATAAACACAATGGCCGTTGTTGGCTGGAGCTCGTGACAAATGTTCAGTATTATTCGTCGCCGCTGTGATTGATGTACAAACAATAAAGTGTTTATATACTCTTTTCTATCAATAATAATGGCCGAAAACTGTGTGTGCGAGAAAGCTTATTGTGTGAGAAATACAGGAGAGCGGCTTCGTTCTCATCTTTACTCCGTCCTGTTCGCTGGGTGAGAAATGACACCGGTAGACACCTGTCTGGGATAAGTGAGTTGAAGAGTACAGTACTAATATGTCTATTAAAAAATGAGGATTGCTGGTAGAAGTGTGAAAATTAAGAGTGATATGTATTTATTAAAGCCAAATCATAAAAAATTAAACATCCAAAATTTTGTCAAAAAAATAAAAAAAATTATTACAGGGTGGGCCACCCTTATCACTTAGGGGTATAAAAAATAGTTTACAACCTATTCTCAGACCTACCGAATATACACAAAAAGTTTCATGAAAATCGATCAAGCCGTTTAGGAGGAGTTTGGTTACTAACACTGTGACACGAGAATTTTATATATATAGATAATACATACATACAATAACGCCTTTTTTCATATAAAGGGGACATCCATAGCCCGCTTTTCGACCCACAGGAAACGAGACGTGATGGGGATTTTGTTACGAGTTGAAATTCTTGCTCCCCATTGCGTTCCCAAGAGTAGCTAACCATCGCCACGGTTACCATAGACTTGGGGTAGGGAATGAGAAGTTGGGAAAGAACTATAAGGTGTGAGATACTACTATTTCGGAAGGAGCAGAAAGAGATAGCAGTAGCTCTGGAGGCCGGGGACGCTTACCGAGCACTCTACCGTGTTTGTCGGACAAGGCAACTCGATCCCCTTTGTTCGACATACATCCACGTCCCTTAACGGCTCGGGCTTATTTAAACGGTTTACCCATAGTGAAATACTGCCTGGCACCACTATAATATATATTAATATAAAAATATCATAATATACGATACTTGGTAAAATTTCTATAATATATATAAACAGTTTTAATGGTCCCAGAGCGATTGATACTGTTAAGTTCAGTGTAAAGGGTTGATTTACTACGTGCTGCTCTGTGATATAAACAATCAACGTATCATTAAAATGAATTTAATGATAAATATTTGCAATATATTTAAAGATATTGTAATATTTATATGAACGTTTAAAATTTATCAGGAAAAAATGCGGTGTGGTAGAAGATGTAGTGACACAGATAGAGAAAGGGATGCTTAGATGGTTTGGACACGTAGAAAGGATGGATAAAAGGAGATTGACGAAACAGATTTATGAGGCGAGTGTGAATAGGCAAGCCGGTAAGGGTCGACGTAGGCGAACATATCACGATCAGATCGAAATCGTTTTAATGAAAGGCCACGTCAAAAGTACCCGCAACCGACGAGCTTGTATGATAACACTAATGAAAGTAGAGGAAGCTAAAGATGTGTGTGAGGATCGTAGCAAGTGGAAAGATGTGGTCTCTGCCTACCCCTATAGGAAAGAGGCGTGACTCTATGTATGTATGTAAAAACTTTGTTTATCAAGTTATTCCATCCATAAATATAATCTATACCAATAATAAAATGGAAGTATCTGTCTCTGTGATTAAAAAATAATTGCCAGAAAAATCAATTGAAAATTGCTATTTATACGATGCCTAATCATGAATTATAATCTGTCTGAAACTTTGCCTCGAATAAGCTCCGAAACGGCTCAACGAATTTGAATGGAAATTTTACGGATTAAAACTGGAATTTTAACATAAATTTTCGTGTATGTTCCTTTTCGGCAGTTAGCAGAGCTTAGAAGATACTCGTATGAATAAAAAAAATTGTAATGTACGTAATCATATGGTCTGCTTACTTTACGCGGGTGAAACCGCGGAGAACAGTTAGAGAAAACTATGTTTATTATCTAACATTAAATAATTTATGGTTTATTTACAATAATAAAATAAATACGAAGTAAATAGAAACTAATAAAAAGCTTATTTACAACCCAAAAATCTCCGCCCTGATTTGTTCAGCGAATCAGCCTCGAGATACAATACGGGCCAGCTCTTGGGTCACCAGGAATGATAATCAGGCGCAAGCAGATATCTCTGTTTTTTTTATGTTAGAGGGGGCAAACGAGCAAGCGGCTCACCTGATGGTAAGTGATCACCGCCGCCCATGAACATCTACAATACCAGAGGAATAGCAGATGCGTTGCCGGCCTTTGAGGAAGGAATAGGCTCTTTTCTTGAAGGTCCCTAAGTCGTATCGGTCCGGAAAAACCGCTGGCGGCAGCATATTCCATATGGTGCTTTTGCGGGGCAGAAAATTGCGCGAAAAACGCATTGTGCTGGAATGCTAACCATCAAGGTGGTGACAATGGAATTTCGCGCTGTGCTGCAATGTGCGATGGTGAAAATCAGCGACTGGAATTAATCCGAACAATTCTTCGTGGTAGATCTTATAAAAAATGCAAAGGGATGCAACTTCTCTTCGCAAAGCCAGTGGATCAAGCCGATCAGATAGAATATGGTCGTCGAGGATTCGAGCCGCTCTCCGTTGAATGCGGTCAAATGGAATTAGCTGACACTGGGGCGCCCCCGCCCAGCGATGAGATAGGTACTCCATCTGCGGCCGAACCTGCGCCTTATAAAGTTGCAAGCGTTGGGCCGGCATGAAGTACTGTCGCGCTCTACTGAGGACGCCAAGCTTTTTGGAAGCCAATTTGGCCTTCCCTTCCAAGTGACCGCGAAACTGAACGTCACTCGATATGTCGACGCCAAGAATACCGATACTCGCTGAGGCAATGAGGGGAGTGCTCTCAAAATTAGGTGATACGACGAAGGGTTTCTTTTTAGCGGTAAACGCGCAAACCTTTGTACAAGCGTGTCGCGTCTCGGCCCCAGTAATAATAATTTTATTGCTTATTTACTTTAATATATATTTGAATTATTAACATAGCATAACATCATACGTTATGCAAAGCATTGTTACTATTAAATGTCAAGCGTGACAAATTAACTAATAATACTCGTGATCAGTCTCTAAGCAGGCCGTTAGAATTCTCCCAAGTCTGATTGGAATGTCTGGGGGGATGTTTTGTAATAATCGATATGTTTTGTTATTGCATACTTTTTTAATAAAGATTATTTATTAGGCGGCTGACAGCAACCGGATTTTTTTTATTGCTTATAGTGATGAAACGAGCAAAACGTTCACCTGATGGTAAGTGCAACTTCTGCCCGTAACAAATGCTGTGTCACCCACGGCGCCCATCACCCTGAGACATAAGTTCTTAAGTCTCATATGCCCAGTGATTACGCTAGCTCACAGTGCCCTTCAAACCGAAACACAGTAACGTTTGCACACTACTGCTTCCCGGCAGAATAACTGGCCCTGGGGTGGTACCTACCTAGACGGACTCCTGCATAGGAATCCTACCGGCTATGTCCAGGAGTGGACTGCCGTAGACTGATAATCACAGATTATTTTTCATATCACTTATTGCTTTTAATTGTAATAAACATCTTTTTCTTTCTTTCTTATTTTTTTTTACTCTGTCACTGGTTTAGCAGTCTCAGACCAGAGAAGACCAAGGAACCCAGTGGTCTTATTCGTTAAAAAAATCATAATATATACAAATTACCATAATGATAAAAATTATTCACTATAACAGTAGTAGAGTTTGGCATCGATCACTTAATTCTGAGTAGTTATTATCGTCCACGTCTTTTATATATATATATATATATATTTTATAAAAATCCTTTTTTAAAAGCTTAATCTAACCTACCTGGAAAGTTCGTATGTTTGAACGGCCTAATATCAAGAAATTATTATTTGATTTGAAAAAAATATTTGTTTGTGCATTCGATAGCCGGTTTATTGAGGAAATTTGTAAGGCTAAATTTATGATTGAATTTCGGTGATATAATTGCTGTTAGTCTTTTTAGCTTTTATCGGATACTGTGCTCACGGGCCAGGGACCCGTGTGCCAGGTTTGGTTTGACCAAAAAACCTCGAAATTTGGACTGTCGCGTTCGCTGCGTGCTTGCGCGACTTCGAATACGAATATCTCAAATGATTTTAAGTCGTCTAATGACCGCCCTAGGGAGGCTGCGGGCCTACATTCGGACTGTCGACTTGTGTGTCGGTAACTCTGGGCGGTGAGAACCGCCCTGGAACACGGGTGTATCGCGTGTACGCGGTGTGATTGTCGACTGCTGCGCGCCGCTCTCTGCGGCGGTCGCGCGTCGTGGTGCGTGTTATATTAAAGCTATTAACTGTGTGTACAGTGTAGCCTGGATCGTGACTGAATGAAATGGATACCGCACGCGGAGAACTGAATATTACCGAGGTCTTTTTTGAATGGTCTGTTATCATTTGTTGATGACCACGTGGCCTAGTGGTCAGAGTACCTAACTTCTAAGCCGCGAGTCCTAGGTTCGAATCCCAGCCAGAGCCATGATTGTCTCCGTGTTTCTGACACTGCATCCAAGCCTACCTCCGATCTTATCGCATCAGCCTTACAACGGGCGCGGGTAGGTTGGGACGAGTGAGTGCCTCTGTGTTTGCGCGTACACTTGTGACACTATAATACGAGTATATCCTGCGCAGTTGATAGCTCTCGACAACATTCGAAATTTGTCGCCGTGGTCGAAATCGGCCAGGAGAATATCATCATTTGTAATATACTGATATTTTAATATACATATTAAAATATCAGTATTGTAAAATATTATTAATATTATACTATACATTTGAGACATTAATCTTATATACGTTAATACGTGAAGAGAAAATTCGCACCCTTTTGTAAGCGCTACATATATCGCGCCCAAGAAGGAGTGTGAGATTTGGCATACTTCAAAGTTCTAAATACATTAAATTTAATTCAATTAAACATTCATTTTCGTTCATACCGACGGTAGTGTCTGGTGTTAGGATTCATATTCAGGAATCCGTCAAAGTAGGTACCACCCCAGGGCCAGTTATTCTGCCGTAAAGCGGTAGTGTGCAAACATTACTGTGTTATGGTCTGAAGAGCACTGACAGCTAGCGTAATCACTGGGCAAATGAGAGTCGCGAACTGATGTCTCAAGGTGACAGGCGCAGTGTGGTGCTACACAGAAATATTCTGAGTAACACAGTATCTGTTATGGGCAGACGTTGCACTTACCACCAGGTGAACGTTGTTGTTCGTCTCGTCACTTTATCGTATAAAAAAATATAGCCTGTGGTCAAACAGTCTTGCAGTGTAGAGATTGTCGACATAGAATTAGACTGCGATAAAATTTAGTAGCTCTCATTTTGGGAGGATTTATCCGTAGTTTTCTCAGATTTTCCAGAAAGATGCTCTTAATGTTATAGGAAACATGTTCGTATTTTTATTTTAACAACTGATGATGATGATGTTCTCCTAACCGATTTCGACCACGGCGACAACTGCCGACTACTGTCGAGAGCTATCAACTGCGCAGCAGATATTATAGTGCCACAAGTGTACGCGCAAACACAGAGGCACTTACTCGTCCCAACCTACCCGCGCCCGATGTAACGCTGATGCGATAAGATGGGAGGTAGGCGAGGATGCAGTGTCACAACACAACCAGACCCGAAAACCAACAATTTATGTTTTAGCACAAATGTTGGCTCCGGCTGGGATTCGAACCCAGGACCCGCGGCTTAGAAGTCAGGTACTCTGACCACTAGGCCACGCGGTCATTTTTAACAACTACATTTACACTAAAAAGGTCAATAAAATTCAATCAGTTTTCAACAAATTTTGTCGGAGAAAAATATTTTGATAGATTTTCGGCTAACTTCCACCTAGATACGTTCGTATATCTAGTATCGTAACACACTTTTATAATTCGTTCTAATTACTATTGGAAACTGGTTCAGTTTTCCACGTTAATTCTATTTGGTTTTAACCAATAATTCGCTACACTCCCACTCTTACGTTGAAACGAACGCTAGATGAAGGTAATCAATTATTTTCCTTTTATATATTTTCCGGATACGTTCAAGAGTATAAAATACGAAACCAATTAGTATTCAACTATAACTAAATGATATTTGATTGGATGTGAAAATTCATTTCAGTTCATTTCGTTCAGCTTTGTATAGTTAGTTTTTAGCAAGAAATATGGTTTTGAATAGTTTTTTTCACAGTTAATAGAATCAGGAATCATACTTTGATGACAAAAATTTGAAACGTGTTTCACCTGTCGTGTTCTCGACTTCAGTGGTGTGTCACTTTCGTCACCAGTGTTTAACAGATCTTGTTTCTTTTTTTATTGCACTGCATATTTTTATCCCCTTTTTTGTTTGCATTATCTGTGTGATTTTTGTGCTGTGTACTTCAAATAAAGCCTATGTCTATTGCCTGGTAGAGGATATCTGGTAGCGGCTCTCGGTGGCGGCATTAGTTTGCTTGAGGACGCTATTGAGGGAGGGACACCATTTTAATTTCGGCATGCGAATCTTTGCAAATTAACTTTCTTTCCTTTATTAGTGTTTTTTTAAATTAATATTTCGTTTGTTTTTTTTTGTTGTTGTGAGCATCGATAGTTAAACAATATCCAGCGAACCGACGACCGCATGGAATTTTGATTAGAGTACCTAATTACCACACTGCGGGTCCTGGGTTGGAATTCCAGCCGGAACCAACATTTGTACAAAAACACAAGTTGGTTTTAGGGACGGGTTGTGTTATGATTGTCCCTGACTCTGACATTGCGTCCTAGCATAACTCCGATATTATCGCATGAATGTTACATCGGGCACTGTTTGAACACGGGTGCCTCTGTGTTTGCGCGTACACTTTGGCACAAAAATATCTCCCGCGCAACACGTACAACCCGAGGGCCAGTTATTGTAACATTACTGTGTTGCAGCCTGAAAGGCACCGAGAGCTAGTGCCATCACTGGGCATATGAGATTTAAGAACTGATATCTCAGGATGACGAGCGCAATGTGGTGCCACACAGAAATTTTCTGGGTGAAAAAACATATGTTTTGGGCTCGTCACTTTATCCAATAAAAAAACTGTGGTGGTACCTATCTAAGCCTCTAAGATTTCTGCATAGAAACCTAAGCACCAGAAAAAAAATACGGTGATTTATACTGATAATACACAATACCAACCATAGCATTAGAATAAATAATATAAAACGATAGAACACATTATTTTAGGTATATATCACTACTGTAACTGGATTACGTCCCGTAAATCAGTTTGGCTTTACAATACAACTGTCGGGCGGCGGCTCACGCAACAGTTGTTGTGGCTACGTGACGTGTTTGCAGTGGCGAGGGCACGTTAGTCAGTGGTATCAAGAAGTATACGCAATGAGACATCCTCATATGTGTTTGTCTAGTCAATAGATACCTCCACACTAATGTTATAAATTCTTTCTAACCCTCTGTCTGTTTGTTGTCTTTTCATGGCTCAACCGTTGAACCGCTCTTAACGAAATTCGGCACAGAGATGGATTGCACCCCGAAGACGGATATAGTATTCCTTTAATTTCGGAAAATCAAAGAGTTTTTAAAAACCTATATCCACTAGTGGGAAGCTATCATCCATATTAATATTATAAATGTGAAAGTGACTCTTTCTGTCCCTCTGTCAGTTTGTGAAATTTACTTGATCCTTGATTTGATGCGGTCTTGGAACATAGATAGCTTGCATCCTGAAGACGGATAGCATACTTTTTTTCCCGAAATATCAAAGAGTTCCGACGAGATATTTAATAACCTTAATCCACGCGGACAAAGTGGCAGGCGTCAGCTAGACTAGCGTAAACTAAAATTAAATTTAAAATTTATAAACTAAAATTGAAATTGGCGCAGTGGCTAAACCTAGTTCTGCTCCGCGGGTCGCGGGTTCGATTCCCGCACGGGACAAATATTTGTATTGCGTACATATAGTTGTTTCGGGTCTGGGTGTTTGTGCATTTATGTCTGTTAAACGCGCCCACGACACAGGAGAAATTCTTCTGTGGTGCATCGTTATTTATATAAAAAAATTGAGTTAAAAATGCCGTTATGAATTTTTTGGATATTTCAGTATCCACGTTTTATACATACATAAGATCACGACTGTATCTGGCAAGGGGTAGTCAGAGACTGGGCACTCACTGCCAAAACAGATGACCGCCACAATCCACGTTTCAACAAAACAATATAATGCACTTGGTGTGATAGGTGGTGAGCCCATCGCCACCATTCGCTGTTGGGTGCACAGTGCAGTTTAATTCCTTACCCGCCTTTTACGAGATCCATTGGATGAGATGGAGTGGTAGTATTCTTTCAACGAGCCGACACCACACGGCAATTAATAACCACATTTTATAAAAGAAAGAAAGAAATAATTTATCCATGACTCACATTATTTATTTTATTACAACAACTTTTTACAAGACAACATACATTAGAAAGTAATATTAAAAAGTAACAAAAAAATATTAGGAACAATTATATATTATGTTGTATTTTATTTAAATATACGTTGAGTGGTTGGGCTAGGCGCTCGCTTTAAATTTCATAGTACGCATGTTTGATGGGGCCACCTGGGTTTGATTCCCGGTGCCGGCACCACTAAAATTGTTACTTGCAATTGTAAGTGCTGATTGACCACGTGCTCGGCGGTGAAGGAAAACCGTGAGGAAACCTGCATGCTGAGAAATAAAAAATATTTCTAAGACATGTGAAGTTCGCCAACCCGCATTGGAGCAGCGTGACGGACTATTCCCGGCTCCAAAACCCTCTCAGAAATGAGAGGCCTGTGCTCAGCAGTGCGACATTTGTAGGCTGCTACTTTACTTTTTTTCTTTCTTTTATACTTTGGGCTGTAACAACGAAAGGCACATATTATATATATGACGACAGCGTGGTCGAGTTTTTTGAGTACCTTTCTACGCCGCGAGTTCTGGGCTCGAATTCCAGACGGAGTCAACATTTGTGCAAAAACACGAATTGATGTTCGGTTTTAGATGTGTTGTGCATGTGAAGTTGATGTCTGTAAAACGCTCTCATGATACAGGAGTAATATAATTTAAGAAACTCACATAAAAGTACTTAGTTCAGTCTGAGAACACGTTTCAAAAGAATGCGAGTAAGATTTTCAAACTGACTTAAATAAAATTATAATACCTTGCAGTCGCTCTCTGATGGTATTCAATAAAAGCGCAGATTACTATTTTTACTGTACAATGGGCTCGCTTTAACAATTTGGCATTCTCTTTACTGAAAATCTGCACGATCCATCTGCTGGGAAAAGTTCTTTTGATACACGATTCACAAAGGCATAAAACAGCGTTCTTTAAAGCGATTATTTGTACAGTATATTTTTTTTATTGGATAAAGTGACGAGGCGAGCAAAACGTTCAACTAGATAGCAAGTGCACCGTATGTCCATAAAACCCAGAACATATTGTTGGTACATTGCGCTCGACTCCCTGAGACCTCCATAGGTATTCGTCTACCACCTGGTTTTCACTGGTGGTAGGATATCTATGCAGGAATCCGTCTAGGTAGGTACCACCCCAGGGCCAGGCATTCTGCCGTGAAGCAGTAGTCTGCCATCAATACTGTATTTTGGTTTGAAGGGGACTGACAGCTAGCGTAATAACTGGGCATATTAGACTTAAGAACTGATGTCTTAGGGTAATGGGTTCCGTTGGGTGTGACACAGAAATGTTCCGGGTGACACGGCATTTGCTATAGGCAGACGTTACACTTACCATCAGGTAAACGTTTTGCTCGTTTCATCACATTATCCAATAAAAAAAACGGACTTTAAGAATATGAAGTCTTAAGAAAATTCGTTTAAGACAAATTGGACTCATTCTATCGTCTGTAAAAGATTCCGATGAACGTATTTGCTAAAAACGGACACTCAGTGGCCTTAATTTTCCGTATCTGATATAATGTCTATACGAAAAGATCGAAGGAGGGATTGATTGCGGTATCGAAGATGCAATATCTCACAACCACACCATAAAACTGATCATTTGTGTGTTGCATAAATATTGGATGACTACTAAGCGAAACGCTATGTATGTGTCTATACTGTATGAATTGATATGCTGACGACGTAGATGCAGACCTTAAGTATCTCTACATATCTTTCTGCATATAATTCTTAAAGAGTTTTAGATCTTGTTACCCCTATAATTAAACAACTGCCTGAAAAACTCTCTGATCTCATTTTTTCACGTTTTGGAAAGTTGTCAACGTTATTCCTCTTAAGAAAAAGATAAATCCTTCCTGTTTCTCCGATTACCGGTCAATTTCTCGACTCCCACTCTTATCTAAAGTTCTCGGACGTCTTGTGCACAAACAATTTAGTTTCAACATCGTAGAACGCATTCTTTTCAATCTATTGCAATCCGGCATTCGTTCTCGCCATAGAGCGACTACAGCACTCCTACGAATTATTGATGACGTTCGTAATGGTTTGAAAAACCAAAAATTTACCGTATTAACTTTGTTTGACTCCAGCAATGTATTTATTACTGTGGATAATGAATTCTTATAATGATTTCTTATATTTACGCGAACACTAAACATTTAAATGAAACTAATTTTACGGATTTTATCGCGTTTAATTTTATTATTTATAACCCGACGTTTCGAGTGCTTTACAGCACTCATGGTCACAGGGGGACTGACGTGACAAATGTCCTGATGTCATACTCGTAGTTAACCCGGAGTACCTTCTGCTTTTAATTATTATTATTGGTCCGATCTACGCAGAAAGAGCTTACTGTCTTGAAGTCTTGCAGTGGTATGCTTGGTTTTTGATTTAATTTTATTAATTATAGGATCCCAAGCTGGTGGTAATACCCAACCATCTTCTCTATTAAAATTAGGATGTTTTTTTTAATTTCAATAGCCTCGCGAATCATCCTTGGTAGGAATCGGTTTTCTTTTGCGAGGATTTGTGGTTTATCAAATCTGATGTAATGGTTGGGATGATCCAGAACATGGTCACAGACTGCAGACTTCCTAGAACGACGATGCTTCACGTCAGTTCTTTTACGCGGGTTTTTATCGATCTTTTTGTTGGGCCTATGTAAGAGAGACCACATTCACAGACAATAACATGCCAGTAGAATATGCAGAATTACTTAGACATTGCCTAACATCTGGCTATCTATTGTGGAAAGAACAATACTACCGGCAAGTAGATGGTGTGGCGATGGGCTCCCCAGTATCTCCCATTGTGGCTGACATCTTCATGGAAGACTTTGAGGAGAAAGCCCTCCGTACTTCTCCAGTAAATCCAAGGTTCTACAAGCGGTACGTAGATGATACTTTCACAATACTACCTTCTGATAAAGTCACTGCATTTTTAGACCACCTTAACTCCATAAATTCTAAAATTCAATTTACAATGGAGTTAGAGACATATAACTCTTTAGCTTTTCTAGATGTTTTAGTAATTACAAATCCTAATAACACCTTGAGTCACACTGTGTATAGGAAAAAGACCCATACAAATGCAATGTTGCAACTCAAGCCATCGATTTCGGTATATGTCCTGTCCTGTTCAGTTAGTTTGAGTTACAAGCTGTATATCACATATACTCGTATTTATATAGCTTGCGACTTGAAGCAGTTATCACATTATTTCAGGGTAAGAAAGAAAGAAAACATTTATTGCGGAAATACGCCACAGACACAAATACATAAAATTTAGCACTAGACATACAAGTAGACAATGTATTTATAGACAAACAGAAAGAAATAACAACATCACAAAACTGAACATTTAATAAATCTCGTGTACAAAAATATTGTCACGTGTGTCGTAGGGCATTGAGCAAACGGGTCTCACTCAGCTTAATGCCGCAGTCGAGACTAGCGGTGGTTTTCAGTGAGCCCGAGCGGCGAGGGACGTACGGGCGTTTACGCGTGGTGGATAATAAATACATTGTGTACATACACAATAAAAAAAACTTGGTAAAATAAAAATACGTAATAAGTTACTCAATTACTGGCTGAACGATTTTCCATTGTAATTTTTCATCTTCAGGGGTGGCAGCAAATTTCGCAATTAAATGCATTACTGGCGTAATTATACTTCTGAACATAATTAAGAATGATTTGTTGTTGGCAATAATTTCCCGGTCCCGTCTTGCTTTCATCTGTTCAAAGTGTAACGCAAAGCGTATGCTTAGTAACGTATAAATATCTAAAATCCTAGTATTATATTTACTTATCACACAAGGGAATCAGAAGTGCTCAATGTTAGTCAATGTTATTTTTATGATATACATATATAATATTCAAATATTTCTATCTTTATCAGTGAAAATTTATCAGTGAAAATAAGAATACAAATCACAATGATGGCTTAGCACAATTAAAATATACTTTACTGATTTACTGATGGACAAAAAAGTAAATCTGTTGTACTGGTGGGAGGATTCCTATGCAGGAAACCGTCTAGGTAGGTACGACCCCAGGGCCAGTTATTCTGCCGTGAAGCAGTAGTGTGCAAACATTAGTGTTTCGGTTTGAAGGGTACTGTGAGCTAGCGTAATCATTGGGCATTTGAGACTTAAGAACTGATGTCCCAGGGTGACGGGCGCAGTGTGGTGTCACACGGAGATATTCTGGGTGACACAGCATTTATTGTGGGCGGACATTGCACTTACCATCAGGTGAACGTATTGCTCGTTTCGTCACTTTATACTATAAAAAAAAAACTTTTATTTATTACTAGCTGTGCCTCGCGGTTTCACCAGCCGCTAAGTATTTATGTTTTGGTCAAACCAAACCTGGCGCGCGGGCCCCTGGCCCGTGAGCACAGTATCCGATGAAGCTGTAAAAGCCAAAAAGGCTATCAGCAATTGCATCACCGAAATTATCACCCGCCGTTTATTTTAAAATAAATCGCTCTAAGGGTCTTAGCGTGATGTTATGTAGCCTATATGTATATATGCCTTCCTCGATAAATGGGCTATCCAACACTAAAACAATTATTCAATTCGAAGTAGTATTTCCTGAGATTAGTGCGTTCAAAACAGTCTTCAGCTTTATAACATTAATATAGGTAAATGGGAGCTTGCTTAAACTGAACTGTCACACATTTTGTCCTAAGCAATCGATCGCTATTAACTGTTCGCTGCTTTGCTAATAGCTGTATTAGACTAGAAATAGACTAAACGAAAACTGATTCCCATCAGCATCTTCAGTTTGGCAGCGTTAGGAGTCAAATCCTTATACATTTGAAGACCGAATAATTTATATTGAAATAAATACTTCAAAGGTCACTGTGAGATAGCGCGGATATGCAACTAGCGCCTTTATTAATAACACGAAAAAGATGCGACTTAAAATCCGGGATACTAAAGAAAGAAAAACTGCGGTTTTGGAAATTAAAAAAAAATCTGAATTTCGACTATCGTTTAAGTTCCTGTTGCAACAGCATTAAGCCCACTGACATTTTAACATTTATTATTGTCTTGTTGCTAATCAGAAAATTGAATCGCAAAGTTATTTGTGACAACGTTGCGCTGATCGCCATAAGAAGTCAGTTCTCAAGTCATTCGTATATTTACACTAGTTAAAAGTGCCCTTCAAACCGAAACACATAGACAGATTTCTGCAGCGGTGGTAGGATTCCCATGCCATAATGTTCTGGGTGAGACAGCATTTGTTATGGGCAGACGTTGCACGCGTAAAACGTTCACCTGATGGTAGAACGTTTTGCTCGTCTTATCATATTCTCCCAGAAAAAAAAACTAGACAGATTTCTACATAGAAGTCATACCACCAGTCCTTGATACATCGACAAGTTTTTAACTTTACAATAACGAACAATTTAACTTAATTTTTGCCTGAGAAAACTTTTTGACGATATTATCAATGTCAACAAAATACAAATAATACAAAGTGAGCTTTGAACTTTTAAAACAAACTTATTCAACGATTGTTGTTGTTAGTATATTAGAGATATTTCTTGTAAAGTAAAAGTAAAGTTTCAGCCTATAAATGTCCCACTACTGAGCACAGGCCTCCTCTCATTTCTGACAGGGTTTTGGAGTTAGGAACAATCCGCCACGCTGCTCCATGCGGGTTGGCGGACCGCCATGTGCAGTCTTCGAAATATTTTTTATTTCTCAGACATGCAGGTTTCCTCACGATGTTTTCCTTCACCGCCTAAAACGTGGTAAATCGGCACTTAAAATTGCAATTAACAATTTTAGTGGTGCCGGCACCGGGAATCGAACCCAGGTCACTCGCGTACTATGAAATTTAAAGCGAGCGCCTAGCCCCTGAGCTACCACGTTTCTTGAAAATTATGTAATTTACTCAAAGCTGTGAACGTTTATTATACAGTACTCAATTTTCAATTTTAGAAAATTACTTCGATTTGGTTTAACCGAGGAAACGCAATGAAAGGAAGTTTTAAATTAAATTTAACCCTACATTCAGTTTCACCATCACCATTAATCATACTTCGTAATGGAACGTGTGACTTATTAACCGAAGTAACTGCCCACCGAGTAACCTTCAAAGTAAGTCATAAAAATATCGTTCACCGATGCTTGATTTGTACACAGTACATATACAGCTAAAGCAGTACGGAAACTACGTACAAACATTCGAAACGAACGCACCCACACAGACGCACGCGCACATAATTATCTAAACGGACGTCGCAGTGCTCACAGTCAATCGGGAGATGCTATGAAAAGGGGCTTCGGGCTAACGGTTACTTTTTGCGTTTATCTGTGTTGCTTGCACAATCGTGATGTATCGCTATTTACCATCATAACTTGGTAAATGTATTACCCAGGTCGGATTTGTGTTGGTTGGTTAGTAAACCGCTAAGAGGAAGTTACTACTACTAGTACCTTAAGATTACTAGTGAAACCTATGAATTACCACTCTACGGGCTTTTAAAGTAATATATGTATGCTCTGCTTAATTATATGCGCAATCAGTATTGTAACTTATATATAAAATTAATTAATTTATAAGTATACATTGATGGCTGGTAACTTTTTTTGTGTGCAATTAAAAATAAGTCAATTTATAATAACGAAGAATAATAACCTCTTCAAATGTTTACGCTTTTACCTAATTTCTTTACTTTACTTTTTAGTTCACGTTTTTATTGTTACCTCATAATTTTCTTGGCACATAAGTCTTTTTAAGTGTTCCCTTAGGATTGGTGAACGTCAAACGATGTCGAATATTTTTATTTCTAATGTTTTGGGAATCGTACCTCAGTCACTCAAGTACTATACATTTATGCCGAGCGTCTGAACTTTAAGTTACCTTGGGTCTTAAAATTCAAAAATAAAGATTTGTTGTTAGTTTAAAAATGCCGTGGTAGCTCAGGGGCTAGGCGCTTTTAATTTCATAGTACGCGAGTGACCTGGGTTCGATTCCCGGTGCGGGCACCACTAAAATTGTTTATTGCAATTGTGCTGACTTACCACGTGCTCGGCGGTGAATGAAAACATCGTGAGGAAACCTGCATGTCTGAGAAATTAAAAATATTTCGAAGACATGTGAAGTCCGCCAACCCGCATTGGAGCAGCGTGGCGGATTCTTCCTAGCTCCAAAACTCTGTCAGAAATGAGAGGAGGCCTGTGCTCAGTAGTGGGACATTTATAAGCTGAAACTTTTTTAAAAAATAAATACTTATTAATAAAACAAATTCCTTAATATTATAATTATTGCTTTCTTCTCCTGCCATGTCGATTACACTCGGCGTCACGAATCATTTGGCGTGATGAAGGTATTATGTCAAATTAATACTAAATTATTTCCGAGAAGCCGACGCAATCTGGCTTTCATAAACATAAATTAATCGGCATTTATAAAACACAATGGAACGATAATTTTCTCTTATTTTTACTGTGTGAGTTATCGCATTTATGGATCTTATTAATGGTATTGTTAGTAATGTATATACTGTCATAATTATACACGTGAAAATAATAGGCGGCGATTGGTTGTGTTACCAAGACCCGATTTCACCGATCGCTTTGGAAAACAAGTTTAATAAAACCACGTTTTACCGAACTTAGTTCAAATGTATCATTTGAACTCGGTTTTCGCCTAACCGATTTCACCGGCTCCATTTTGATCGCGTTCAGAAAAACGAAGTTACGTGAAATATCGTCACAATCTAAAACATAAACTCGATGTATTTAATATTTTGCGACATCACACAGCCTGTTTTTATGCATAAGACACAGGTATGCAAACAATAAACAAAACGTATTAAAAATATTTATTGTGTTTACATAGTTGTGCAATTGACAATGACAGCTCTCTAAACGCGTTTAAAGAGCTCAACGTCGAAATTGGTGCTTTCAGAATTTGAACCGCGTTTAGCTTTAATCGCGTTCAGTTGATGTTGGTGAAATGCAAACAGTAGCATTGAACTCAGTTAAACGTTTAAACTTCGTTCAGCTTGTACTGATCGCGTTTAGTTTCAACGGTGAAATCCGCCCTAAGAAATAATATGTATTATATTCATATTTACCATCACATGGAGTCATACACAGTTGAAAAATGTTCGTGTGAGCTGTAATTTGCGTAATATTCAACATGCTACAACATGCTATAACATGTTGTAGCCCGTTCAAGGAAAACGCCAGACAAGTAGGGGCTTTGCCTAGTTGTTAAAACAGGTAATCGAAATAATATTTTCACTTTTTCACGGATTAAATGTTTAACTGTTTTTATCGAAAGTTTTGTATAAACAGCTAGACGTATTGACGATAATTTTGATATTAGATCAATCTTTAGTCATATAAAATCATAATAATTTTAAACTTTTGAAAAAAAAAAAGAATTACGACAGTAAATAAAGCAGTGATTTTTTTTTATTAAAAGTTTGTGTTCTCTTTAATTAATATGGTTTAATGTATCCTCCTTTCCTTTTTTATAATTTTGCTGAATCGTTCTCTATATTTGGGTCTATGTAGAAGGAATCGCTTTAAGTGATAAGACCGCTCGTACGAGATGGCGGCGACGTGGCGACACGACACATCTAGTTTCCGCGAAGAATGGGCTACGGGTGTGGTTTCTATTTCCCTTATATGGGAAAAAGGCGTGACTGTATGAATTTAAAAATAATCATCATCATCATCATCATCATCTCAGCCTGTCACTAGTCCACTGCTGTACATAGGCCTGTTCTGTGTAATGCCATTTTTTTCTTGTTTTGTTTTATATCTATTGTGATTAGACCGCGAATAAATGTCATTCTTTCTTTTTTTCTAATTTTGGGGGGATTTAACATAGTTGCCATAGTTGCCATGCTTGGCAGGCGGATTGGAAACCGCAGTTTATTTATTCAGATGTTCCAGGAAGATGCTGCTCCCCATTTTCATTTTCCCTCTGTCGACCTTTACGACCTATCTATCGGAAGCTATGAGGTTTCTCAGGTATTTTCCGATCTAACTACACCCACGTTATCCCGTGTGTGTAGTTGGAGCCGACTGAGAAACTACACGACGGAAGTTACCATGCGGCAAGCTACGAGTACATAAATACACATATTGTGCAGGTATCCCTATATGTAGGTACCACCGCAGGGCAAGTCAAACAAACGTAGGCAAAAGGCGTGACTGTATATACGAGTATCTATGTATTTTTTATGCATGACAGTTCTATGACAATAAATACTTTTTCTTTCTTTCATTATGCTCTGACAGCTTATTCAACTGCGCGGTTCTTTCATTGCATACCTGTGAGCTAGCTGTGCGGAGGGGCGCCGAGATTAATCAGCATTTTGTTTGAGTTTTCATCAATTTTCATTTATTTAAATGAAACTAATTTAACGGATTTTATCGCGATTTATTAATTTTTTACTATTTACAACCCGACGTTTCGAGTGCTTTACAGCACCCATGGTCAAGGGAGGACTGAGGTGACAGATGTCCTGATGTCATAGTTAACCCGGGATACCTTCAGCTTTTAGTTATTATTTTTGGTCCGATTTTACTTTCTTTTTTTTTCTACGCAGAAAGAGCTAACTGTGACTTGAAGTCTTGCAGTGGTATGCTTGGCTTTTGATTTAATTTTATTTATTATTGGATCCCAAGCTGGTGGTAATACCCAACCATCTTCTCTATTGAAATTAGGATGTTTTTTGATTTCAATAGCCTCGCGAATCATCCTTGGTAGGAATCGGTGTTCTTTTGCGAGGATTTGTGGTTTATCAAATCTGATGTAATGGTTGGGATGATCCAGAACATGGTCACAGACTGCAGACTTCCTAGAACGACGATGCTTCACGTCAGCTATGTGTTCTTTTACGCGGGTTTTTATCGATCTTTTTGTTGGGCCTATGTAAGAGAGACCACATTCACAATCTAAATTGTATACTCCTGCATCTTGTGGAGGGATGTTACACTTGACAGATGGTAAAAACTGACTTATCTTCTTCGGCGGCTTGAAGAATGTTTTTATGGAAGCCCGCTTCAAGATATAGCCAATCTTGTCCGTGACTCCTCTGAAATAAGGTAGAACATCAGGTACACTGCTCGACTGTGGCCGGTTTCACTCAGTCACTGCGACGAAGGCGCGGAACCCGAAGCTTGTTGTCGTGCAAAACTTGCTTGACTTGCTGAAGCTCGGCGGCCAGGTGTTTCCTATCACAGATTGCTCGTGCTCTCTGAAATAAGGATTTACCCACGGTAGCTAACTGTGATGGATGGTGGTGAGATTCACCGTTTAAATATCTGTTAGTATGGGTCTTTTTTCTATACAGTGTGACTCAAGGTGTTATTATGATTCCGAATTACTAAAACATCTAGAAAAGCTATAGAGTTATTTGCCTGTAACTCCATTGTAAATTGAATTTTAGAGTTAAGGGAGTTTAGTTTAGCATCTACATACCGCTTGTAGAATCTTGGATTTACTGGAGAAGTACGGAGGGCTCTCTCCTCAAAGTCTTCCATGAAAATGTCGGCAACAATGGGAGATACTGGGGCGCCCATCGCCACACCATCTACTTGCTTGTAGTAATGTTCGTTCCACAATAGATAGCCAGATGTAAGGCAATGTCTAAGTAGTTCTGCATATTCCGCTGGCATGTTGTTCTCAGCTAGCTTCCTAGATACAATTGAGATGCAGTCGTCTACCGGTAGGCATGTGAATAGAGACTGAACATCAAAACTGACCATAGTTTTATTGTCAGTCAGGTGTAGGTCTTTAATCTCATTGGCAAAATCGTATGAATCCTTCGTGTGTGCTCTAGTGTGTCCTTTGAGTAGTGAGAGTATTTTAGCCATATGCTGAGCCAATCTGTAGGTTGGTGAATCAATCTGGCTCACTATTGGACGTAGTGGAGCATTTGGTTTATGTATCTTTGGTAACCCACACAACTTCGGTGATTTGGCACAAGTTCAATTCAATTTCCCGGAGTGTTTCTTAATAAGATCGCTAGTCGTTTTAAGCGTATTAGTGGTTTGGTCTGATTTGACCTTTTTGTATGTACTTTAGTCCGACAAAAGTTCTTGTATTTTAAAATTGTAATCTGACGTATCCATGACTACCGTAGCATTACTTTTATCTGCGCGGAGGATCGTGAGTTCAGGTCTGTTCCGTAGGTTGTTTAACGCTGTTAAAGGCGCTGTCTTTAGGAAGATTTAGTTTCGGCACCGAACTTCGACGTAAAATATGCGAAATGTCTTGACGTATAGCCTCCAAATCTTCTTTATTGATATTGTTTTTAAAAAGACAATCTTCGACACTACATATATTTTCCTCGTACGGTATTCTTCGCGGTGTTACTGCGAAATTCATTCCTTACGATAATACTTTTATTGTAGATTCATCCAGTGTTCGTTTTGACAGATTATAGACCGCGCGTAATCTATGATAATTGTCCGTAGTCAACGGTCGCGTTCCGTTCATGTTTGACATTTAATTTGATCGTTAATTTTTGATATTTTTTATGTGTTTATTTTGCTCTCATTATATCTAGCTATTTCACGCTTATTTAAAGTTTCAATGCAATTATTAAAATCAAATGTCGCTAAAACTGTTTTTAATTCACTGGATGAATCGTTTATGGACGTATTTATGACATGTAGATCGGTACGTTTTTGCTGAATAACCGTTCTTAACAACTTTTTACTTGCCTGATTTAAGATCTTAGCGCTTCCTCGAATGTCCTTTTTAACTGATATTTTGACAAACGTAGGAATGAGATCATGGTCTCTGCATCTCTTCAAGAAATTTAAAAATGTTATGAATCTTGTGTCCTTGGTATTGAGATCTTCTAACCGGCGTATTTTATTTGCGATTTCCAGTCCGTAATGGTTCACATAATGATTTCTTATATTTACGCGAACACTATACATTTAAATGAAATGTTCATTTAGTTTTTGATCGTTTTTAAGTCTTTATAAGATGTATACTATGTTTACTTTTTGAGGTTATCAAAGTTATGATTGATGGTTGCTTCATTATGTGTTTTGAATTGCGTGACCAATTTTCCAGGGTTATTGTTACAATATATGTTCCAATGCCGCGAGCAGAAGATATAATCTTTCACATCGAAGCCTTCGACTTCGCAATATTAAGAACCAATCCACTGCATATGTAAATTACAATACTTCACGTTGCAATGCGCCTTGAGTGTTTTGGATAGAAGTGGCGAATAAAGAACAACCCAAGTGTCGACCACAAAATCGTTTCATTTCACTTTCACTGTGATAATTCTACCGTTATCACCGTGCACGGTCGTCGGCAAGTGTTCCAAGCTTTGTTATCCGCGAAATTTGACGGCGGTGACTATCACTGGCAAAGATAGTTATGACAATTTGTGTTAGTTAAAAAATAGTTGGCTCCGGCTGGGATTCGAACTCAGGACTTGCAACGTAGAAGTCAGCTACTCCGACAACTAGGCCATGCTGTCGTCGTGGTTTCGATACCTACTTATCTTTTAGTTTTGTATATATAATACTAAAGAAATTTCAATTTGAGGTTAGGTAAAAAAATTGTTACATTTAAGTATCAGTAAAAGCTGTTGCAAGTCTAGAAGAATAATTAAGAGAAATTTACATTAGCACGAGCTATTACTCCCGTAATTACAGTAATTTTGAACCCGAAAGTAAGCAAATCACAAAGTAAGATTAAGCGCAGAGAATTAGGCACGAATATCGCTCCGAGACTACTAATGGACTATTTCCGATAGGAGTTGAGCCTTAATGTAAGTTGCCTCGTTGAAAATTACTATTTCTTATTGGGCAAAAGTAAGAGAAATAAATTATGCTTTACGTTAATGTACAGCGTGAAAATACAATTGTTTGAAATTGAACACCAGTCTGTTTTTATACAAGGTGTTAAGTAAATAGAGTAACACGCCGAAAGATCGCATACGAAATCACAAAATCATGAACATATGATTTTGTGATTTCGTGTGAACAGAATTAAGTACCATCTCGACCAAAATATGTTTTTATAGGAGAAAGAGACGAGATGAGCAAATCGTTCACCCGATGGTAAGTGCAATGCCTGCTGATTACCCAGAATATTTCTGTGTGGCACCACACTGCTCTCGTCACCCTAAAACATCAGTTCTTAAGTCCCATATGCCCAGTAATTACAGTAGCTGTCAGTTCCTCTCAAACCAAAACATTGTAAACATTGCTTCACGGAAGAACAACTCCTTCACGGTACGGATTCCTACATAGAAGTCCTACTATCGATGAACCACAGTGTTACCAGTGATGGATAGCAGCGTCTAATGCGAGGAGTCTGGTACTATGATCGGCAAATCGTCCCATCTTGGGAGAGGTTGCTAAGGGGCTGCGGATGATGAGAGACGGAATGTGTCCTGGCTGCCGGTAACTTGAAGACCATGATGACGAGACTGAGAAAATCTTTATTTATTTTATTTATTAATAGACTTTATTGTTAATTTAGTGATGAGGTATGAATTGTCGAATTTGTCTATGCATTGGTAAACGGCAGCTTGATACAATCATTGAAATTACTCTCTATGGATTAAAATTAATAAAATGTGTTAGATGGAAAGGCTACGGCAAACTACCTGCTAATCTTGCATGAAAACGCTAGAGAATGTAGAAAAAGCGAAAGATGTGTGTCAGGATCGCAACAAGTGGAAAAAATGTGGTCTCTGCCTACCCCAATGGGAAAGAGGCGTGATTCTAATTACTCATTAACATTTTTATACTAATGGTACAAGGGGTGTACTAAAGCCGTATGGCTTTGAACACACACATATTATATATGTTACAGTCATATACACACTTACATATTTACATATGTATACACACCACACATACACTGATATAAATACAGAAATATACATATAGCAGTAAACAAAGTTACATACATGATGAGATCAAATATACAGTTTTTACTGATTTCTTCCTGGTTCTTCTCAGGGCAGAGGCATTGTTTTGCGAATCAGGGTAGTTGAAAAATACATTTTTATTGTGTGTTATGTACAAAAATAATTCTATAACATTTATAACTGTGGTAGGGGTTTTTAAATGCTGATTTATTGGGTGCTCGGCGGTAAAGAGCAACATCGTGAGGAAACCTGCAATCTGAGGAATAAAATATTTGAGGACATGTCAAGTCCGCCAACCCACATTGGAGTAACATGGCCTGTACAGGCTCAGTAGTGGAATATTCGTAGGTTCCTACCTTAATTCTGAAAGAGTATACCGTATTTTTCCGACTGTAACAAGTAAGACGTGCCTTTTTACAAAAAGAAAAATGGACTCAAACTTTGGGTACGTCTTATGGTCTCTAAATTCGAGGTACTCCTTATAGTACGGAAAATTAGGTACGTCACTGAAGGTAAGTATGATGCAAGTTATCTCTTGATAAGCGGGGAACCACCGATTTATATACACTGTTTGTCTATGGTCTTCAAATAGCTAGTATTAGGCTCAGCTTGTAATCGTGTAAGCTTTTGTACGATTTATTAGAATTACTTTGATAATCACTAAATCTATTTTTTTCGAAAATAAGAAAAGAAAAATGATCGTAAAACGAGACGAGGCGAGTGATAGTACCGAGATTGAAGATGACCTGAATATTGCTAGTACGAGTTATCAATAATTATTTTTTTTTTTGCTGATGGTAAGCGATCACCGCTGCCCATCGGCATTCGCAATACCAAGAAGGAGTAGGCTCTTTTCTTGAAGGTCCCTAAGTCGAATCGGTCCGGAAGAGTATAATTTCAAAATAAACATTAAAGTATTATTACCAATACCACAATGCAATTTCCGTTGCGGTATCGGAAATAAAATCAGCTGTGTGACATTTATTACACACTGGGATGAAACTAAAGAAGAGTTATAAATGAACAGCTGGAAATTGCTCCATGTAAAAACTTTTTATATAAAAAATTTATAAATTTATGAAAAAAAAAACAGTTAAATATTTTTTTATTGAAATCTACATACGTTACGTCAGCTAATAGGTGTCCGGCAGAGTAGAATAGCATCTACCCCTTTTTTACCGAGGTGTTATCAGAGGCGACTAAGGTATTGTACATACAGTCTTGACTCGTGCAAAATAACACCAAACTATGCAATGCTGTCACTATACTGCCCGTGGGAACGCAATGGAGTGTAAACATTTTTTGAGTCGTACTATTTTTTTTTTCTTGATATTGTTTATTGTTTATTTGTATATGTAAATTGTATATTTGTTGTAGTGACCAAATAAACGATTTATCTATCTATCTATCTATCTAAAATGTCGGCATCATGATTCACCTCCGTCTCATTTTTTTTATTGTATAAAGTGATGAAACGAGCAAAACGTTCACCTGATGGTAAATGCAACGTCTGCCAATAACAAACACTGTGCTCTGAGACATAAGTTCTTAAGTCTCATAGCCCCAGTGATTACGCTAGCTCTCAGTGCCCTTCAAACCGAAACACAGTTATGTTTGCACACTGCTGTTCACGGCAGAATAACTGACCCTAGGGTCGTACCTACCTAGATGGATTCTTGCATAGGAATCCTACCATCAATCGAGTCGTAGATTCTCTTATGCCACTACCATACGGCAACTGCTTGATGGCAGAATATCTGGTACTGCGATGTTGTCTAGGCGTATTACTGCAGAAGATTTAAATGTCAGGAAATTACGACCGACTGACTAGCAACTTTGTTTATCGCCTTGTTTTTTGATAATTAGTTCCAGCTATGGGCTTGGGATATCGTCTCGAATGTATTTATTTTTATTTATTTATTTAAACTTTATTGGATACCCTAAAAGGATACAATGGGCGGACTTAATGCCAGTTGGCATTTTCTGCCAGTCAACCCAATGCGTGGTGAAACATTGTGGCAGGTGTAAAATTCTAAGAAACTTATTAGTTGTACCTTAAAAGCTATTAATAAATATAAAATACAATATAAAAATTACTCAAAACAAATATTAAATAAATACATAGCAATATATTATTATGATAAATATACAATGGTACACAAATATGAATATTCATATAAAGTAACATACATATACAGAAATACACGTAATGGTTCGACATAAATTTGGAAAAAAGAATTCACAAACAATTTTATATGAAAAATTTGTGTTTTTAAATTCTTACAATGACCGTATATCAGCGAACTTTGCCCTCAACGACGACGGCGTGACAGGCCAGATCTACGTGGAATCATCCTGGAAGGCTGGTGCTTCCAAGTGCTTGTTTTGCTTGCTGGACCCCTTAGCTTTCCCTTGGCGAACGGGTCCGTTGCCATCGCGAAGATGAAGGCGATTCACTTTAAAATGAATTTATCACCCTGCTGATATGCGGTTAAGGTGGAAAACCATGGGGTTTTAGTCGGTGTAATCTAGCAACACTCGTCTTTATATTTGTACAATTACGACTGCACTTAAAACAATTATCTCACTAAATAACTCTCTGTTTTATACAATTTAAGTGAATCAGTGTCAAATAGAACCCGGAAGAATAAACCCGGAAGATTTATTTCGCCATTATGACCTGTAAGATGATAGCGCTACCCATTTCGTTGAAACTGTAATTTCCTTCCAAACTTATTTATGTCTTCTATCAAAAGGTGCTTTAACTCACTATTACTGTCACGTACGAAACATTAGCTAGACCAACTAATGTTTTGTACAAAACGCTGCAGTATATTTTTAAAATATGAAAATGTTTCAATGTACGTGTACATAAATGTAACTTATCATAATGTTCTCAGCAACAAAGTTGTACCAAACTCTCACGCATCCTTACAAAATTATTGAAGCGCTAATTTTCAAAACGCATAAACCACTTCTATAGGATTTTTTCCGCATCGTCTCGTTTGGCTAGTACTTGACGAGAACATGACGATTGTGACTTTGTGCTGATATGATTTATGTTTCGGGTGAAGTTTATGTTAGGAATAATTTTCACCATTACAAATGAGTAACAATGCTTGACTGACTTTTTTAACATGAAGACATTTTCGCGCACTCGGCGACAAGGACGGGCTTTGTCGTGCTTGCACCGATTAAAACCTCATGGTGTTCCACCTTCGCCGCGGGGCCAACAACAAATCAAAACAAAACAAAAATCATTCAATAACCAACGCTCCAGAAGACCGCAACAGACTCCCCCTAATTTGCCACAGGAAAGCCATGTATTCCAGCAAGAAAAAGAAGCACTCGTAACCATAAGCCTTCCAGGCTCACGTGGATCGGATCTGTCACGCTGATTGCACTTTGATCGTGGAGGGCGAAGTTAGCTTGGCTGCTATACTGGCACTTCTCCAAGACAATCTTTCAGTTCCCTTCAAGAGTATGTTCAACAAGCCTACATAGAGTGGCGACCCTTGGCTAGCCCGCTGCTACAGGCGGACCGTGTGATCGCCTGTCGGTCTTCTGGCCGACGACTAAGGGAAATCCCTTAGTCGATTATTTACTAGAAGAAATGGACTGGCAGATTTTCCTACATAAACTGCAAAATCATTATTGTTGGTAGGTATCGTATTAACTGCTACACTGAAATAGGCAAATCGATCCAGGCAGAGAAAAAAAGCACGTACCTCTAGCCTACCGAGGTATCGTAAGAGACTTGCTGCAGGGATTAAGATATTGTACGGACAGTTTTTATTGGTAATTCGCAGAGAATAATACAATAATATGTAATGCTTTTAATAAGAATTTCTTGACTCGTACTAAAATACGCACAAAATTGGTCTTAGCCTACCCCCTATGGGAAAAAGGAGTGACTGTAGTTATGTATGTAAAATATTGTAATAGACGATAAGCGTGGCCTAGTGGTCATAGTCTTCTATTTCTATTTCATAGGTTCTACATCGAAGATCCTGGATTCGAATCCCAACATTTCTGCAAAAATACAAATTATTGGTTTTCGGGTCTGGTTGTGCTGTGAATGTTAAATTTATGTCTGGTAAATGCACTCACGAAACAGGAGAAATTAGTGTGAAGTAATATCGTTTTTTAAACGAACGCTAACGTTAAGATGCAACCGTTACATTGTAATGCTACTGGTGGGGCGAACCTGAATATTGGACTGCACCTAACCACCGATGGTTCTAATTAAGTGTTTAAGGTTTTATGGGTGTGGTAGCGGCTTAAGAGAATCTACTACCACATCTCATCCCGTGGGTGTCGTAAAAGTCGACAGAGGGAAAATTAAAACCAGAATATGGGCAGCAGCATCTTCCTGGAACATTAAAATAAATTAACTGCGGTTGCCAACCCGCCTGCCAAGCGTGGCGACTATGACAAAATTCCCCCCAAAATGATCGCTACAAACGTTTCTAGCAATCTATGGGGGAGGCCTATGTGCAGCAGTGGACTGGTGACAGGCTGAAATGATGATGATGATGATTATGGGTGAAAACCTTATAACCGTGTATGGGGGAGAACAGGAAGCTCGCTACCTTGGGTTTGTTGCTGGATCTGACGTGGCGGCAGTGCGGGCGGCTGATCCTCTTCACTTCACACAAGTCCTTGGAAGCTGTTTCCTCGTATACTTACTAAAGTTTCAACACGATATCATCAAAAATAATAAAGTAAATTTGGGCGCGTCCCGTGCGAAGTATCTTTCAAGCGGCCATTATTGCGAGACTAGCGGCGGGACGGAAAATCTTAGCCTTTCTGATCAAAGGTGCGTGCGGTAGACGAACGATAGGTGCGAATGTAGGTGCGGTTATAATAGAAAAAAAAAAGTTCCGAGAGCCAAGACTTGGCGTTACCAGCCACGGAAGTATTAAATTTGAAAGATGGCAACAGTAATGCGTCGCTTTTAATTTGAAATCATCAAAGGTATTAGAAAAATATCAAAATTTATTTAATAACAAAGTTTGAAATGAATCAGGTCGTTGACCATCCTTTTTATCAAGTAATTTTTAATAGACATTGTTTTTCAACGATTCTTTTGAAACTTCCAACAAAGATACTGCTTTGTAAATATCCTACTCGCCTGAAAATTTTGACAATACTTCTGTGAATTATATATTTGAGCAATTTAATACTTTATAGGCTTAAGAAATGAATAACAATATTATACAGTGTTGAGGCTGTGAAAGTTAGAAGCAATTTCACAATGAAATTGCTTGGAATTAAAGATTAATTATAACTAGATAGCCATTAGTGTTCATAAAAACTTAAGTTGAGGTTTGAGTAATTATTTGTTGGCAACATTTTAAAATTCTATGGCGACAATCTCTACAGTCTTTGGCATTGGTAATATGAATAAACAAATCCGTCTAGGTAGGTACCATCGCATTTACAGTTATTCTGCCAAGTGGCAGTATTGGGCAAACATTACAGTGATTTCGGTTTGTCATGATTTGGTTTCATCATCATCATCATCACTTCAGTCTATCACTAGTCCTCTGCCGAACATAGGCCTCCCCCATAGATTGCCTCTAAAGTTTGTAGCTCTCATTTTGGGGGGATTTTGCCATAGTTGCCTCCAGAAAGATGCTGGTGCCCATCTCCAGGTTTTCATTTTCCCTCTGTTGACTTTTACGACACCCACGGGATGAACTGGGAAGATAGATTTGCTTTAAAGGGTACTAACAGGCAGTGCAATTACATGACATTAGAACTGATGTCTCAGAGTGACGGGCTCAGCGTGTTGCGACATAGACAAGTACTGGATGACACAGCTTTTGTTATGGGCAGACTTTTTCTCATCGTTTTGCTCATCTTGTCACTATCCGAATACCGAGCAAACATCTCATTTTTCATAGGGTTTTGAAGCCAGTAAAAGCCAAAGCACATCTACAAAAAACACAAATAACATCAGTTCCTTATTCTCTATATAGAACACGCCTCACAAAATTTATCGACTTTCATAGAGCACGACTACACACTACCCATAATATTTATGAGTTAGTAATGGGACATTAGTTCACGGGATGTTTACTGCCTCATAGCGCGAATACAACAGAACTAAAAGTTCCTGAATTACGAATAGCTGAATGCGGTCAAATCGTAGAAATGGCAAATAATTCAGGAAACGATTAGAGAAAATGTCGATGATAATATTCCTTTAGGAAATAATTAATAGACGTAGTAGAAATTGTATCTCATAGGACAGGTGCTTGCCTTAAATTTCGTACCACGCGAGTGACTCGATTTCCTATATTGGCGCTTCTTTAATTCTGCAGGCATTCTGCAACTTAAAGTGGCGATTTATTGATTTATGCTTTATTGTACACCAACAAAAAAGGGATACAGTGGACAGACTTAATGCCTCTTAGCTTTCTCTGTCAGGCAACCCAGGGAGTAGTTATACATTGTGGCAGGATTTGCAGATTTACCGACATTTTCCTGCGTCTGAAGCTATTTCAGCAATAAATACAATAAATGGCGATTTAGAAAGAATCAATGAGTGGTCCAGATCGTATGGCTTAACAGTAAACCCGAATAAATCACAAGAAATTATTATTGGCAGCAATTTCACTCGAAGCTTAATTGATTTCTCAACTTTACCATCTTTGCAGATTAATGGCATCACTATTCCTTATAATGACACTGTCAAAAACTTGGGTATTCTCATTGACTGCAAATTATCTTGGAGCGAACAAATAACTGCAATTGGCAAGAAAATTTCTTTTGCTTTCCATTCTTTAAAATGTCTTCAAGGTTTCTTGCCCTTGCAGACTAAGATTTCTTTAGTTCAGACCCTAATTTTGCTGATCTTGGATTATGCTGATGTCTGCTACTTGGGTGCTACAGAGGAGCAATTAAATAAACTTTAGCGCTTGCAAAACTTATGCATCCGATACATCTTCGGTCTAAAAAAGTTTGACCATGTTTCGTTTTACCGAAAGCAGCTCAGGTGGCTCCCGATCCGTATTTGCAGGAACAGTAGGATTCTTTGTCTTCTTTTTAATATTATACATAATCCCACACGCCCGCCTTATCTGCGTGATCGATTCTCTTTTGTCCATTCCCCTAATACGATCTGCAGATCAAATCTGAAATCCCTGTTAAAGTTCCCAGTCTATAGAAGCGTCCTCTACTCCCATTCCTTCTCTGTACCAGCAGTAAGACTGTGGAATTCGTTCCCCTTTACAATTCGTGAGGATAAAACAGTGTCATTATTTCAAAAACGAGTTAAAGAGCACTACCTCTCCCTTTTGCCACTTTAGTGTATATGTGTATATGTATGAGTATGTATGTATGTATGTAAGTATTTATGTATGTAAGTATGTATGTATATAAATATGTGATTATGTCAGTGTGTGTGTATATGTATATATATTTTGTGATTTTATAATATTCTTTTTTTTCTCTTTTTTTTATCAAAAATGCACATCGAGTCTGCTTCTCTTTAAGGATATCCAGTAACAGGCCTGCTGGAAGAAATTTCATCATGAAATAAGCAGTGACTTTGTACTAATTTATTATCTTTGTAATTTCTACTGTAATTTCTATGTGTACATAAACAGTAAATAAATAATAATAAGAAATATTTTAAAACTTAAAATTAATATAACATAGTTTAAATACAACTACACAGAATACACAAGATTCATATTTACATACAAATAAATACTTAATATATACGTACACATATACACATACACATTTGTATAAATATGGTATATATATGTATGGTATGGTAACTATTAATGAATATAACTTTGTGAAAGTAATCAACAACCAATTTACCACGTGCTGAACGATGAAGGAAAACATCGTGAGGAATCTGCATGTCCGAGGAGGAACTGATAGATTGGGATTGCACCTTCCGCAGAGCCAGAGCATTTTAGATAGCAGAGATTTGAGCAGATTAGAAATTATTTCGACAAATGTTCTATGCTACATCGTTTTATTTTTTTCTCAAAAGAAGCGGATAGCGGAGTGCCCGATTCTGGTTGCTCCTACATAAAATTGATTGTTATACTGCTCTCACAGCTTTATTCCGTTCAGTGTGTTGTAACTGAGCTGAGTTTTCCTTGGGGGTACCGGGTTCAACTCCTAAACCTCACACCTGCCCGGCAAGAACTCCGGTTACAAAAATAAACAATACAAGTAACAACAATACAAATGGATAATAATTATAAACATTATAACAATAAATGGGTGTCGTTAAAGTCGACAGAGGGGAAAAAAAACAGGAGATGTGCAGCAGCATCTTCCTGGAACATCTGAATAAATAAACTGCGGTTACTAACCAGCTTGCCAAGCGTGGCAACTATGGTCAAGTAAGTCCTATGTTCAGCAGTGGACTAGTGATAGGCTGAAATAATAATGATATTGGAGAAATAAAATGAGTTAATAGTAGTTACAACTTCATTGAATTTGTCTGCACTGTGAAGAATATGATGCATGTTATTGGCGATATTCAGGTCAAGTGTTAATCTTCACAATGTACAGGAAAGGTTAATCCCTAATAGATATTCTACTTCAACAATTTACTTTTAAATGTTTCCATTTAATAGTCCGTGTGGTGGCGGCTCGTTAAAAGAATACTACCACTCCATCTCATACAATGGATCTCGTAAAAGGCGATTAAGGAGTTAAACTTCACTGTGCACCCAACAGCGCATGGTGGCGATGGGCTCACCACCTATCACACCATACTGTTTTGGTACATATTGTTTTGGTGAAACGTGGATTGAGGCAGTCATCTGTTTTTGCAGTGAGTGCCCAGTCTCTGACTACCCCTTATGGGATACAGTCGTGATCTTATGTATGTATAGATGTTTAATAACAATTAACTATTGTTTCACTACATTACAAAAGTAAAGGTTTTGCACCGTCCTCACCTCGAAGAACTTTTGAGAATGAGCAGAAAATTCCGCAGAATCCGGAGAACCGCAAACCTGAAAAATGTCAATGACACTTTTAAGTTATGTTGCCGAAGATCATGTTTCCCAAATTTACATCAAGATCTAGTCTCTGAAGATGCTAATTCCGCGGTGAATCAGTAGTGTGAGAACGTTACAGTGTTTCTATGTACAGTGTTTCGTTACAGTATTTATATGAGACTTAAGAACAAATTTATAGTGGTGACGGGTGCAGTGTGGTGTCACACAGAAATGTTTTGCATGACATAGCATTTCTGATAGGCAGACTCAGAGGCAGTTTCACTTACCATCAGCTGAAAAAAAAAACAACATGTGAAAGTTTTGTACTTCTCGTCTCTTTCTCCAACAAAAAAAATCAAGTCGATTCCAACAAATGGTGAAATAATTCTCCCTAACATGAAAGACCTAAAATATACAATGAGGCCAGTGATTAGAGCAGAATCCAACCTGCGTCTAAGCTGAAAATAACCTCCTATAAATTTCCCATAGGTATCAGGCAGAGTAGAATAACACCTACCTCTTTCCTACCGGGGTGCCGTAAAAGGCGACTAAGATATTGTACGGACAGACTTTAATCGTGTAGAACAACACCATAATATACAATGCTGTCACTATACTGCTCGTGGGAACGCAATGGGGAGTAAGAATTTTATGACTCGTACCAAAATGACTACAACGTGGTTCGCCACTCGCCACGTCTAGTTTCCCTGGAAAGTGGGCTACGTAAGCGGCCTTTGCCTACCTCTTATATGAAATAAAGGCGTGACTGTATGTATGTATGAATGTCCCGTAGCGGACCATAGGCTTACTCACATTTCTGTTGGGGTTTTGAGAGTCTGAAAGGGGGAGGGTATCCTATCCAACCACACTCAAGTGCGAGAACACTTTACATATCTTCGAAAACCTAGTTACAGACAAACAAACATTGGATGACAAATACGTCGCATGACCATAACATCAAAGAAATTGTGATTGCAAATCAAGAAAAAATGCTAGTGTAAAGGTGACGTGCAGATTACGACATCGACTAATACCTGTGAATAAAAAGTGGTTGTTGAAGATGCATTGTATGTTCCAAGTTTGACTACGAACCTTCTGTCAGTGAGCCAGTGGATCGCAAAAGGAAACAAAGTGGTATTTTCCATATGGATGTCAAATCTATAATAAGTTAGGTCACATTGTGGGTACAGCATGCTTAGTGAATGGTGTTTATAAACAGAATATACAGAAGAAATTACCAGCAGCTGCAATGGTGTCAAGTGATGTTTGGCATCGCAGACTTGGCCATTTCATACTTGAACAATATGAAGAATGCAGTAGAAGGCTTGAAGCTTGATAGTAAGATAAATATATCAAAATCGACTTGTGAAACATGCTGTGAGGGTTAGCAATGTCAATTACCATTTCCGCACTAAGTAATATGCCATTACAAATAGTGCACACAGACCTGTGTGGTCCAATGGAGACTGTCTCCATAAGTGGATCCAAATATTTTATGTTATTGGTTGACGATTACAGTCATATGACCCACATATATTTCTTAAAGCAGAAAAGTGAAGCTTTATCATGTTTTCGCCGTTATAAAGCATATGTGGAAAATCAGCTGAACCACAAAATTAAAATAGTTTGCAGTTGATAATGGGAAGGAATTTTGCAACAAAGAGTTTAATGCGTTTTTGAACCAGGAAGAAATTATTCACCAAAAAACAAACCCATATACACCTAAACAGAATGGGATAGCTGAAAGGTTCAACAGAACAATAATTGAAAAAGCAAAATATCTTCTGTTTGCCAGATTAGACAAAGGTTTTTGGGCAGAAGTCTGTAATACGGCAGTTTACTTACAGAATAGGACAGTTTCACCAACTCTGAATGGCAGAACACCTTTTGAACTGTGGACAGGAAAAAAGCCTGATATTAGTCACTTGAGAATATTTGGCAGCACAGTCACGTTGCATGTGCCAAAAGAAAATAGGCTGAAATGAGACAGGAAGTCTGAAAAATGTATTTTAGTTGGATATCCAGAAGATGTAAAAGGATACCGCATTTATAATCACAGAAAGCAAATAGTAACAACTAGTCAAGATTATTATTGAAAATATTCCAACACATGAAACTACGGTAGAAGTGGACAGTTCAACACAATCCTCTGAGGAGCTGTTAGATATAAAGAGGAGCAAGAGAAAGTTGTCAGAGTATGAAGATAGCACAGGATCTGACAGTGATGACACATATATGTGCCATGTTTAGATGAAGAACTAGATTCGACTGACAGTTCAGACATTGCACAAAATGATGCAGCGGAACGTCGTTCAAGAAGACAAAGAAAACCACCAGAAAAATATGGTTTCACAAATACGTGTATCAGTAATGAGATTGCCAGTTTTGAAGATCCTGGTGATTTGACACTCCAGGAGGCACTGAGGGGACCAGAACGGCAGAAGTGGTTCCTGCACCACTTCTGCCGTTTCTGGAGTTGAAATGTTTTGATGATAATGATGCGTGGGAGTTAGTAGATGCTCCTGAAAGTGGTACAATAGTGCAGTGTAAGTGACAATAAAGTGCGTTATCGTGCAAGACTTGTGGCGAAAGGATTCACCCAGAAACACGGGGTGGACTTTTTAGAAACGTTTTCCCCAGTGGTCAGACATTCAACTCTTAGACTATTGTTTTCATTATCAGTACAGTTAGGATTAGAAGTAACCCATCTAGATGTGAAAACAGCTTTTTTTAAATGGAGATTAAGACGAAACCATATTTATGGTAAAACCAGATTGTTATTTTGATTCTATAACCGATAATAAAGTAGTAAAACTAAAAAGGCCATTTATGGGCTTAAAAAGGCATCAAGAGCCTGGAATAAAAAGGTAGATGTATATTTACAGAATAATGAGTATAAAAAGTCAAAATTAGAGCCGTATATGTATATTAAAAAAAATGAAAAAGGTATAACCATTGTAACCGTTTATGTAGATGATTTCTTTATTTTTTCAAATGATTTAGTGGAGGTAAAAAATCTTAGAGATATTTTAGTAAGTCGGTTTAATATTAAAGATTTGGGTAAAGTTAAACAATGTTTAGGAATGAATGTAAAATTTTGTGATAAATATGGTTCTGTTATTTTAAGTCAAGAATGTTACTCGTATATTGATCAATTGTTAAAAAGGTTTCATATGGTTGACTGTAAATCTATTGATACTCCAATGGATAGTAAATTAAATATTAACAAAGGTACTAGTGTAGACAACGTACCTTAGAATAGAATAGAATAGAATAAATTTTTATTCAATATAGACTATTTACATAGTACTTATTGAAAGTCATTTTTTTTAAGCTACACTGGTTCGCAAAAATGCCTCTGTCCTGGGAAGAACCAGTAAGAAACCCAGCGGGCTTTTTTTTTTTAGTCATTTTTAAAATAATGTACAATAACTGTATTACAATAGCTGTATTATAAAGATGTAGAAATGGCTTGGCGGCGATCACCTCATTCCCAGGGGTTATCATCATCTATGTATTCTTTAATATTATAATAACCCTTTTTATGAAGTCTTTGTTTAATATAAAATTTAAACTTTTTGATTGAAAGACTTTTAGCACTTTCTGGGATTTTGTTGTAAAAACGTATACATTGCCCCATAAAAGAGTTACTGACTCTGTGAAGTCGGGTAACTGGCATAATTAATTTGTGCTTGTTCCTGGTATTCACATTATGAACATCACTTTTTTTAGTAAACTGGTTTATGTTCTTGTGTACATACAAAACGTTTTCAAATATATATTGAGAGGCCAAGGTTAAGATATTAATTTCTTTAAATTTATCCCTAAGAGACACTTTAGAGCCAAGATTATAAATAGCTCTTACGGCCCTCTTTTGCAAAACAAAAATCACTTCAACATCAGTTGCATTTCCCCATAGCAAAATACCATAAGACATTATGCTATGAAAATAACTAAAATAAACCAATCTAGCAGTTTCAACGTTAGTCAAATTCCTAATTTTTTTTACAGCATAAGCTGCAGAGCTAAGTCTACTTGCTAGTTTAGATATATGGGGGCTCCATTGAAGTTTTGCGTCAAGAGTTATTCCAAGAAAGACAGCAGTATCCACAAGGCTCAACTCTTCCCCACTCACAAGCACATTTACATCTGTTTAACATTTGGTGTTGTGAATTTAATACATTTTGTTTTATTGCCGTTTAAAAGCAAATTATTAACGTTAAACCAATGTACTAATTTTGAAATAGCATTATTCACTCGTCATATAATAAAAGATGACGTTTTATCTTAAAAATCAAAGATGTATCATCAGCAAATAACACTATATCATGGTTGTCCCCTACTAGGTAAGGTAAGTCATTAATGTAAATAAGAAATAGAAATGGGCCGAGAATCGAACCCTGCGGGACACCCATAGATACTATTGATCCGGAAGAACTCCTGCTATTGATAACTACTGTCTGCGTTCTTTTACTCAAATATGAAATTAGAAGTTGAAGTGCAGAATTTCTTACACCGTAGTGATGTAGTTTCCTGATAAGTGTTTCATGATCAACGCAATCGAAGGCCTTAGAAAGATCACAGAAAACACCCAAGGCATCCCGTGAACTCTCCCAGGCTTCGAATATATTCTTAATAAGTTCAACACCTGCATCGGTTGTAGAACGACCCCTCGTAAAGCCAAATTGGTTTTTGTGAAACAATTTATTTAAATTGAAATGTTTTAACATTTGATTAAGTATAATTTTTTCAAAAATTTTACTTAATGTTGGTAGTACAGAAATAGGTCTAAAGTTAGCAGGGTCCGATGTACTACCAGATTTAAATAAAGGTATGATTTTACTATGTTTCATCAAATCAGGAAACACACCAAATGCAATACCGGAATTAAAAATTATGGCTAATTGAGGTGCAATTATATCTATAATAGACGCACTAACTTCCACGGACATACCCCATAGATCCGCGGTTCTCTTACAATCAATACTTTTAAAAGTATCAAGAATGTCATTTCCATCTACCATATCGAATTTAAAATCTTTTGTACAAGAAGTTACATTTTGTTTGAGTAATGTCTCAGCGGCAGTAGGAGAAGAATTTAATGGCTTGGTTATGGAAATTGGAATATCACTAAAAAACTTTTCAAAGGCTGTAGCAACATCTTGATCAGATGTCACTAGCTTATTGTTAAAATTAATTTTGTAATCATGGTTTCGGTCCTTGACTTTCCCGGTTTCACTATTAATAATACTCCAAGTCATTTTGATTTTATCTGATGCTTTCTTTATTTTATTGCTCAAGTGTAATGACTTGGCTTCAGAGCATACTTTTTTAAATAATTTTGAATAATTTTTAACATATTCCTTAAATGTGTTACTATGATTGTATGATCTTTCATTGTAAAGTTCATACAATCTTTGCCTACTTCTGTGGATTCCTACTGTCGCCCATTTATTAAACGTATTGCGACTAGTCAAGGAGATAGTTTTAGAAGTAAAAATAGAATTAAATTCCTTATCAACAGCTTATTGGTAGCGTAATTTATTTATCAGTTTCGACTAGACCAGATATAACTTTTTGTATTAGTTATCTAAGCCAGTTCAATAATTGTCACACTCACGAACATTGGGAATATGCAAAGAGGATTCTTAGATACTTAAAGAAAACAAAATTTTATGGTATCAAATATTCTAAGAATGGTGATTCAGAAATTAAAGGCTTTGTAGATGCTGATTGGGCTAATAATAAATTGGATAGACGGTCATATACTGGGTTTTGTTTTGTGTTATCTAATGATGTAATCTCACGGGAATGTAAAAAACAGACAACCATAGCCCTGTCTAGTACAGAAGCTGAGTACATGAGTATGTCTGAGGCTTGTGAGGAGGCTGTGTATTTAAGAAATTTGCAGTTTGAAATTACAAATAAAATGTACACTATTAACTTGTTTAACGATAACCAGATTGCTCTGAAACTGTCAGAAAATCCATTGTTTCGTAAAAATTCTAAAAATATTGATGTGAAATACCATTTTTGTAGAGAGTGTGTTTCAAATAATATTGTGAAGTTTCAATACATGCCAACGTCTGAAATGCCAGCTGATATGCTCACAAAGGCCTTATGTTCTAAAAAACAAACTCCAATCACGTCGTCAATTAGCACTTACAATTGCTACTAAACATTTTTTAGGTGGTAGGATTCCTATGCAGGAATCCATCTAGGTAGGTACCGCCCCAGAGCCAGTTAATCCGCCATGAAGCAGTAGCGTGCAAACATTACTGTATTTCGGTTTGAAGGGCACTGAGAGTTAGCGTAATCACTGGGTGTATGAGACTTAAGAACTAATGTCTCAGGGTGACGGGCGCAGTTTGGTGTCACACAGAAATGTTCTGGGTGACACAGCATTTGTGTTATGGGTAGACGTTGCACTTACCATCAGGTGAATGTTCTGCTCGTTCCGTCACTTTTATCAAAAAAAAAAAAAACTGGCAACGGATGTTCTATAAAACGTAGGACTAGCTCCACGCCCACTGGATCCTAGATGGTGATGAATTTAGGCTTAGACGCTAGGCCCGCACCTAGGGCGGCAATATTTAAACGGCGTATAAATCAATATAGCTTGTACTTGGTCATCATTTCAGTCTACCACTAGTCCACTGCTAAACATAAGCCTCCTCCATAATTTGCCTGTAGCTCTAATTTTGAGGGTATTTTGTCGTAGTTGCCACGCTTGGCAGGCGGTACGGCAACCGAAGTTTATTTATTCCAGGAAGATATTGCTGCCCATCTCCTGGTTTAAATTTTTCCTCTGTTAACTTTTACGACACCCACGGGACGAGATAGGATGGTAGATACTCTTAAGCCACGACCACACAGCGAATGTATTTGGTCGTTATGTCTAAAATATGTTTTAACTGCGAGAAAAAAAAGTAAAAAAATTAAACTACTAAAAATGTATAGATAATACTATTACAGAACAAGAAGTGCGCTATAGTACACTGGGCCTAGGGCACCATCTAACTCAAATCCGCTTTTACCCTCGATATATAAGATGTGGACACGATAAGTCATAACAACTTCATAGCCAGCTTGCGACTTTGATATTAATGAACCTAACCGAAATACGTATGTTAGTACGTTACGTAAAAACTTTAACCCTAAAACAATATAATGAATATAGTTTTAATTTGAATGTTGAACCGTTCAAGTCAATAAATTGAAATAGTCGTACACAAACTCTTTATTTATATTTTCAGCAAGAAGGTAAAGTGGATAAAAAAAAACTTCAATAATTACCAACTCTTGATCAAAAGTTTTGTAACATAATTATTGAAACGCGGAGCGAGTTTCGAAGTTAAATTGTGTGGTAATAGGAAAATCTTCACGATTTTTTCGCTTAAAGACTTTCGATAAGATTTGCAAGGAGTTTTTTTTTAACATCTTATGTATTCATTTATTTATTTTATTTAAACTTTATTTGCACAAGAGTGTACAAAAAGGCGGACTTAATGCCTAGAGATATTATTTATCAGTCTACCTTTTGGTTGAGCAGAGAACATGTTAACGGTGCCTTAGTGCTAAGGTTAAAAATAATTTAAGAAAAAAAAAACAAATAAGTGAAAGGAAACAAGACATCAATCCGATTTCAGATTGCAACGTAACTAAATATATATATATATATATATATATATATATATATATATATATATCTCATACATATCATACATATCATGTATAAAAGAAATAATATGAAATTAAATAAAAGAAGTAATAAACAAAAATATTAGAAATTACTAATTAATTGTTAAGTAATGCCCCCAGAGTAGACGTTTGAAGCAAACCTTGGATTTAGCCAACCGTATGTTGGTAACTGATTCCACAGTCTTACAGCGTATGAAGCAAAATAATTATAAAGAAAGCCGGTACGGATGTGAAGAGAGGAATTATCCGCATAACGAAGACACGGCAGAACGAAAAACGGTCGTGAGAGTCACCCTGGTACTGAAATTTACATTTCAAATATGCAGAGACAAAATGTATCGTGTAAAAGGGAAAACAAAGTGTTCTGAAGGACATACGAGAAGTGATAGAAAGCCATTTAAGCTGAGAACGAAAAAAGGAAATATGGTCGTATTTACGTAAGCTGTGGTAGATGAACCGTATACAGTTGTTGAGGAGACGATCTAAGTTGTTTTTAAGTTCTTGAGAGGCGTCAATGTAGCATACGTCCGCATAATCCAGCACAGGCAAACCCAGGGTTTGAACTAGCATAACCTTTGTTTTTATCGGCAGAAAGTTTTTGAAAACTTTTTGGCTCACCTCAGCGACTTTCGGGCGCCAACTGACAGTGTTATCTATTGTTAACCCAAGATCTTTGACCGTGGTTGAGTAGGGGACAACGACGTTTGTAAAATTTATTGAGGGCAATGAGATTGAATCCAATTTGTTCAACTGATAGACACTTCCAACTATTATAGCTTGACACTTAGACACTAGACGCTCTAAGCTAAGTGCTGAATTATCACGTGCTCGACGGTGAAGGAAAACATCGTGAGGAAACCTGCATGTCTGAGAAATAAAAAAATATTTCGAAGACATGTGCAGTCTGCCAACCCGCATTTGAAGCAGCGTGGCCGGATTCTTCCTAGCTCCAAAACCCTCTCAGAAATGAGAGGAGGCCCGTGCTCAGCAGTGGGATATTTATAGGCTGAAACTTTACTTTTTTACTTTACTTAGACGGATTACTTTACTTTTTTACTTTACTTAGGCGGATTAATGGCAATACCGAATTTGTCAGACCAATCGAAGATGCGATTGAGATCGTTATCCAGCTCATTAATCGCATTATCGATAGTTGCCGCTTCAGCATGAGCATAAATTTGTAGGTCGTCAGTATTCAGATGATACCAGCAGCGAGTGTGACTTGTTATGAGATTTATAAAAATCATTATGTATATTGATTATACGAGTATATATTGAAAATATCGCACCTGCCAACATTAAATTTTCTTCTCCCAGGGTTGACTGGAAGAGAATGCCACAGGGCATTAAGTCCGCCCGTTGTAACCCCTTAGAGTAAGGTGTTTTACAATAAAGTATTAAATAAATAAATATTGTTAGTTAGTTATTATTATTATTATACCGATATTGTGCTGAAATATTCCACTAGATTATACAGTATAGAATAGGGAAAAATTTCAAACGCATCTAGTTACATTCAACATCATTTTCACCATCATTTCAGCATTTCAGTGGTCCACTGCTGAACATAGGCCTCCCCCATAGATTGTCACGATAGTTTTTTATCTCTCATTTTGGGGGATATTGCCATAGTTGCCACGCTTGGCAGGAGGGTTTGGTACCGCAGTTTATTTGTTCAGATGATCCAGAAAGATCTCCAGCTTTTCATTTTCCCTCTGTCGACTTTTACGACACCCACGGGATGAGATGGAGTGGTAGATTATCTTAAGCCGCCATCACACGGCATACAGTCACATTTAATTTCGGGTAATCAACATAAATAGACCTTAGTGGTCGTTTTCGTGGTCGAAATTCAACCGTGATTCACATTTTGTTAAGTTTGAACGTTATTGAGGTTTGAGTAATATACTGTGGCAACATTTTAAAATTCTATTGCGACAATCTCTACCCTGTGTGACTGTTTGACCACAGACTATAATGTGTTTGATATTGGCAATATGAAAGTAAACAAACGACATACTATTATGTCATTGACTTTGTCAGCGTAAACGTAACTAATGAATGTTATATTTAATATAATTTAATGTAATTGTAACATACATTTTACAGAGATTTTTGCTTTCTCACTTCTTCTCCATATAAACTTTAACTATACCAAATCTCACACTGCTTCACGCGTGCAATATTTTTTTTCTAATTTGATAAAGTGAAACGAGCAAAACGTTCACCCGATGGTAAGTGCAACGTCTGCCCAGAAGAAATGCTGTGTCACCCAGAAAATTTCTGTGAGGCACCACCCTGCGCCTGTCACCCTGAGACATGAGTTTTTAAGTCTCATATGCCCAGTGATTACGCTAGCTCTCAGTGCCCTTCAAACTGAAACACAGTAATGTTTGCACACTACTGCTTCATGGCAGAATTACTGGCCAAGGGATGGTACGTACCTAGGCGGATTCCTGCATCGGAATCCTGCCACCAGTAACAAAAAAAGAAAAAAGAGTACAGATTTTCTCCACATATTAATATATACATAACATAGGTACATGTTTATCGTACAGTGTTTATAATAATTACAAAATAATAATCGAAATTAATTTACTGTGTGGTGGCGGCTTAATAGAATCTGCACCCAATCTCATCCCGTGGGTGTCGTTAAAGTCGACAGAGGGAAAATAAAAACCAGGAGATGGGCAGCAGCATCTTCCTGGAACATCTGAATAAATAAACTGTGGTTGCCAACACGCCTGCCAAGCGAGGCAAAAATAGCAAAATCTCCCCAAAACGAGAGCTACAAAATATTGTGGCAATCTGTGGGGGAGGCCTATGTTTACCAATGGTCTAGTGATAGGATGAAATGATGAAAAAAAGGTGCAATGCGTCAGTGTGTTGCATACGGCAAAGGACCGGAAAATTAACGGTCTGATAATTAACGAAATTTAACGAATTCGGGGAATTTAACCCTATGGATAAAACCTATTATGTTAATATAGATCCCGATTTGCTGTCAGTCTAAATAAAAACATTCATGTTCATCCGTAATTTTGCGAAGGTCAGACAATCTCCGTGTTATGCGCGGTAGTAACGTAACGCTTTCACACTGAATAAAACCCATACGCCCCTTGGTCAGATTTGGACATTGATGATGCGGCCAGGAAAGAAGCGAGTTTTTCAGTTATTATTATATAGTTAGCTCACGTCTACGTAATTAATCTGCCAACCCTTTTCTTCCCGTGGGTGTTGAAATAGTCGACTCATTCGGCAACTTCGTGCGCGACCGACCTGCGGGGTTGCCGACGGTGGCGGGTCTAGGTAATCTAGACGAAAGAGAGTGTAGCGGCATAGGGAAGCGTGGGTAACTACGCTTCACTATGTGAAACCGGGCACTAATATGACGAGTTAACTTGCTCAACCCAACGTCGTACCGCCGGACGGTCGCGCACGTACTTGCTGGCTTCCTTGACTAGAAGGGTAATATCTAGAAGATATCAAAGCTTCCGAAAGGTGGTGATGCTATAGAATATGTAGACCGGTGATAGGAAGTAGCATCTAAGGTGCAAGGCGTTTGTCCAAATGTAGTGATTACAACAAATCACAGACAAATACTCTATTTTCATGATTCAGGCTTATTGCCAGCAGTGGTCTTTTGTACAATTCTGTTGTAAATGTAACTTCATGTATGTAAGTAAAAGTAATAACTAAATCGTAAGATTATTTTATAGGTTTTGTTCAATTCGAAAATAAATCTTCATCGAAGCGGTTGTGGGTTATTTGTTTGATATAGGAATGAAATGTGTATTTGATGTTTTTTCCTAAATCAGGCCTGAATTTTAATTACGCCTATAGAAATAGCGTATTTCATAGCCTTACTTTCTTATAAAGGTTTGCCCTATGTGGAAGTGGTAATTGGCTATCCTCGAGGATGACCCCGGACAAATTTTATATAAACAAGGTACCATATAACGTTCTTTATTTAGCCTACAATAAAGAATTATTGTTATATAGTTTGTACGGATTTCTAAATTATAAATTTTTAGTAAGATAATCCTGTGTATTATTAGTATTAGTAATATTGAGACTGGAAAAGATATAAGTTTACGTAAAAATAAATTACGTTTAAGGGATTTACGACAGAGTTACGTAAATAAACTGTTCTTAGTCGAACTGTAATTAGCAAATACACACTGGTCCGCCGTGTGGTAGCGGCCTAAGAGAATTTACCACCTCATCTCATCCCGTGGGTGTCGTAAAAGTCGACAGAGGGAAAATGAAAAGCGGGAGATGGGCAGCAGCATCTTCCTGGAACATCTTAAAAATTAAACTGCGGTTGCCAACCCGCCCGACTAAGATGGCAATTATGGCAAAATCCCTCCGAAATGAGAGGTACAAATTTTTGTGGCTATCTAAAAGCCGTGGTAGCTCAGAGGCCTGGTGCTCGCCTTTAATTTCATAGTAAGCGAGTAACCTGGGTTCGATCCCCGGTGCCAGCACCTCTAATATTGTTCTACAATTTTAAGTGCTGATTTACCATGTTCTTAGCGGTGAAGGAAAACATCGTGAGGAAACCTCCATGTCCGAGGAATAGAAATATTTACAGGACATGTGAAGTCCGCCAACCCGCATTGGAGCAGCGTGGCGGATTCTTCCTAGCTCCAAAACCCTCTCAGAAATGAGAGGAGGCCTGTGCTCAGCAGTGGGACATTTATAGGCTGAAACTTTACTTTTACTTTTATCTATAGGGGAGGCCTATGTTCAGCACGGGACTTGTGATAGGCTGAAACGACGAACGACTTAAGTACACAAGAAAACCAGATTCGATACACAATGCCACAACTTCAATAATTGTTTGAAATATGTGGGAACTGTAAAATTCAAATTCACTCAATGATTTCTGATATTTACGCGAATCCTATTCACACATCCACATTGAAATAAAACTAATTTTACGGATTTTGATCGCGTTAATTTTAACTATTTATAACCCGACGTTCCGAGCGCTTTACAGCACCCGTGGTCACGAGAGGACTGAGGTGACAGATGTCCTGATGTGTTAACGCGGAGTACCTTCAGCTTTTAATTAAATGTTAATCAAATACACTGTTGGACAGTGTTCGGAAACTTTAGGCATAAACATAAAATCTTTGGTTTTCCGGTCTCGTTACAACACCTACATACAGTCACGCCTTTTTCCCATATAAGGGGTGGGCAGATGCCGCACACGTAGCCTACTATTCGCCCGCGTGGGAAACGAGACGCGACTGGTGGCTAACCACGTCGCAGTCATTTTGGTACGAGTCAAAAAAATCATACTCCCCATTGCGTTCCCACGAGCAGTATAGTGACAAAATTGCATATAATGGTCTTATTCTGCACGAATGAAGGCCTCCCTTAACTTTGTTGGAAGAGGTAGGTGCTATTCTATTCTGCCGGACACCCGTCGGGTTTATATGTACTACAGGTACATGCACATGTGAAACATATGCTTAAAAAAGCTAAATAAAAAAATCTAGTCTTCTTTGAGTATCAAGGCTCAAGGTATTAGTAACTATATTTTGGACGTTTGCAAATTGTCACAGAATACATTTTGCTTTATTTAATAAAAAAAATGATTTACTTTCTGCTACATTAATTCAACTTCATAATGCCTTATTCATTGCAATACTAAGATATTTTACAAAATACATCTAAGTTATTGAGGTCAGTGGTCTCTACATAAATTTCATTTAACAATAATTCTTCTTCGGCTGCCAACTTCATATGATAACGGCGGGTTTGGGAACGATAGATATGGATATTACCGACACCATCCAGTCCGTTCCGAGTCAAAGGAAATGATAAGACAATTCAGCATGACTAGACTTCACTTAATAGAATGATAAAATATAGTTTCAAATTTACACGGACAGTAGTTTTCCTCTTAGTATATATGTACTTATGTACTTAAAAATGTGTTGGCTTATAATGTCCGACAACACTGACTACTTCAAATGATCGAAGTAAACTAATCTTCGATCTCAGGGTATATAGAGCTATAAAAGTAGAGTAAAAGCTTATGCCCCACTTTAGAGCATAGGCATCGTCTCATTTCTGACAGGGTTTTAGAGCTAGGGTCCGTCAGGCTGCTATAGCGCGGGTTGGTGGTCTTCACATGTCACTTCTCAAACATACAGGTTTCCTCACAATGTTTTACTTCATCGCTGAGCACATAGTAAATCAGCACTTAGAAATGCAGCAGCAGGGAGTGCTTGAGTGCTTGAGTTTTCTTCTCCGGCAAATACGGTAGAGTTCCGGATAGTTACCCAGGCCTCCCGAGTTTAAGCAGTTTCCTCACGCTCTTTCCGAGAAAGTAGTTTCCACCTTACAGTTCCTTTCCCAACTTCCGCAATCTTCTACATCAAGTCCATTTCCTACCTAGTCATTTCCCTCTTCCTCTTCGCCAAGACAGTGGAGGCCAGGGTTGCGAAAAGTGTGTTCCGGATGTGCTCTCTGCCTATCTCTATGGGAAAGAGGCGTGACTGTATTTATGAAATATGTGTAATAAATACATCAAATTGACTTAAAAAAGCATTCATTATTTACTTTAATACTGACCACGTCAATCACATATCAGGTCATCATCATAAACATTGGTTCGCGTCGCCGCCATTTTGGCACGAGTCAAAAAATTCTTACTCCCCATTGCATTCTCACGAGCAGTATAGTGACCGCATGGCATATTATGGTGTAATTCTGAATGAATAAAGGCTGTCCCTACAATACCTTGATCGCCTCATTTATTACCTCGGTAGGAAAGAGCTAGGCAGTGCTGTTCTACTCTGCCGGACACCTATCGGCATAAGGGTGGATTGAAAAGAACTCGGCCTAACACAGATCCATTCAATTCTAAAAATCAAATCTACCCACATTATTTAGTTCAGTTCAGACAAGTTCATTGTGTGAAGTTCGAAACGTGTGCGATAATTAGTTGTGATTTTATAAATTTATTAACAAAGTAATCGGTCATAATTTCCGCGAATGGAGCAAATCGAGCAGCGTGCCGTCATTAAGTACCTCCATAAGAAGGGGCTATCATCAAAATCCATCCATGATGACATGGTCAGTACATTAGGCGATTGTGCTCTGTCATATGTATCCGTCAAAAAATGGATAGCAGAATTTAAGCGTGGTAGAGAGAGTGTGAAAGATGAACCCCGCTCTGGAAGGCCTTCGACGTCAACTACTGACGAAAATATTAAAAAAGTACTTGATTTAATAATGGGAGACCGCAGATTAAAAATTAGAGAGATAGCCGAGATTATAGGCATCTCTTATGAACGAACTCAAAACATCATTGTCAACGAGTTGGGTTTCCACAAGGTGTCTGCGAGGTGGGTTCCGCGACTGCTTTCAGTTGAACAAAAAAGGACGCGATTGACTATTTCACGCGACTGTTTGGAGTTATTTGAAGCCGATGCAGATGATTTTTTGAATCGTTTTGTTACTATGGACGAAACATGGGTTCATTACTGTACACCGGAAACAAAACAACAATCAAAACAGTGGAGAAGACCTGGTTCACCACCCCCTAAAAAGGCTAAGTCGATTTTGTCGGCAAATAAGGTGATGGCTTCAGTATTCTGGGACTCGAAAGGTGTGATTATGATTGATTATCTTGAAAGGGGTCAGACTATAAACTCTGATTACTACTGCACCTTACTACGTCGTTTACGAGAGGAAATAAAAGAAAAACGTCGAGGAATGCTCAGAAGAAAAGTCCTGTTTCATCAAGATAACGCCCGTGTTCACACGTCAGTACAGTCAATGGCTGGAATTCACAACTGTGGCTTTGAACTGTTACCGCATCCGCCGTATTCACCTGATCTGGCACCATCAGACTTCTTTCTGTTCCCTAACCTAAAAAAGCACTTGGGAGGTCAAAGATTTTCGACAAACGACGAGGTCAAAGCAGCTGTAGACGCATATTTTGACTCTAAGGAAGAATCATATTTTTTAACGGTCTAAATGCTTGGAAGGGGAGGTGGCAAAAGTGTATTGAACTTGATGGTGATTATGTAGAAAAATAAAAATATAACTGATTTAGTATGTGTTTATTTTCTTGGTTAGGCCGAGTACTTTTCAATCCACCCAGATACATCTAAGTGGATTGCAATACAGCGTAAAGCTAAGCTTACTTATTGTAAATCATCACTCATTTTTTATTGTAATCGGTTTGTTGACCTAATAAATAAATAAAAAAAATAAGATATTTCTAAAAAAATCATAAAGAAGTTTCAGTATAACAATTTTTTTAAGTCAAATTCGTGAGATGTGCGCTTCTAAAGTCAGTAAGACAAGTGTGTGTTCCCTCTCTCCTCTCTATGTCTATAACTACGCGGTGTAAAATTAAAAAAAAAATTAAGTGGAAAACGCTTAACGAAAATTGGTTTGTATAAGATACACAGAGGCACGATATGTCGTCTAATTTTAGAGATCTGGGATATTTTCGTTTACACGCTATTTGATACTACGGAACCCTTCACGGTGCGTGGTCCGTAACACCCATGGCCGGTTTTTTAATCCAGAATCGTCCATGTTGATATCATGAGCTAGTGGATTGAATTTATTTGTAAGTTACTGAAATTTAGTGCATGTATACTTTCAAATCTGAATTAGAATGTCTATGAAATATCTTTCAATTTTCCAAACTAATATACCACGTCGGTTTCCAAGTAAGTGGGTCAATATTATATAAAATAAAAGAACTTCTAATATTTCATATCTTTTGTGTAAACTAATAAGAAGTGAAGGTTACATAAGTTTAACAAGAATACAATTTCAAGTATGGGTACAAAAGTATCACAATTCCAAGTCAAATTGAAAAAGTAGACTAGAATTTCGTGTGTTGAATAAACATCAATCTAAACGTTTTACCAGAACTTTGGAAGTAAAGCAACTATGCAGACCGAAGATATAATAATAGAATTTATTGAACTACAATCATTTATAAAATAACAATGCTACTACTATTACTTCATTCTGGTAAGATTTGAAATATTATCGTGGTATAGTTAATAGAATGAGGAAGGAATGAGGAATTACCTTGCAAAAATTTAAAATGGTGAATATTACCCAGTTTTAGGCATCGCCCGCCCTTTAACAATAGCGTGCACCAGCAAACTAATACCTACCACCACTACAATACTATCACTAGGCAATCCACACCACTGTAGTCGAGAACACGACACGTGTTTCAGCTCATAATTAGGCATTATCATGCGACATTAACTCTACCACAGACAACCGCCGAGTAAGCGGCGCGGGCAAATACCTGCCTACTTATTATTATGCCATTTTAAATTTTGCATACGGATCTTAGCAAATTAAGTTTCTTTCTTTGATTATTATCGTAAATACTAAAATTAGTGGCGTGTGACTCAAGAAAATCTTTCACCCCATCTCATCTCGTGGGTGTAGTAAAAGTAGACAGAGGGAATTTCCTTTTATGTCATGGTTTTCGACTGGTGGCGAATATCTACCTCAAAAATATCAGACGGAATATACAAACAACAGTGATTGATGGTCAGCAGCGTCAAAGGTGCGAAATGTTTGGTACTGCGGTGAACTGTGGTACCGCCTGCCGAGCGTGTTGATTACGGCAAATCCTCCCTTCTTGAGCGAGTTATATGTCCTGCAGTGGACTATTAAGAAGCTGATGAAGAAGAAGAAGATTAAATTCCATACGCATAATCCAAAGAAATATAAATTCTCGAGTATGTGTAGTAGTAGGTAGTAAGAGATTGCAGGTACTACTTTTTCTGTTATATTTTGCACTGCCCACTGCCCTATTAAATTGGGCTTGTTTATAATAGAATATACCGAACATCTGAATTATTTTCGCGTTATTATTTATTTACACATTATTCTAAACACCTTAAATAAAAGGGTAACGAACGGCGGACTTGATGCCTGTAGGCATTCTCTCCCAGTTAACCTGAAAGCGTTAAGAAAATCGTGAATGGTGCAATATAAAAAAATTTGCGATAACCTTAAATAACCAAAGTAGTTTTTATTGGATTATCTGACGAGACGAGCAAACCGTTCACACGATGGCAAGTACAACGTCTGCCCATAACAAAAACTATATCACCCAGAACACTTCTGATCGCTACAACACTGCGCTCGTCACCTTGAGACGTTAGTTCCTAAGTCTCATATACCCAGTGATCACATTAGCTCTCAGTACCCTTCAAACCGGAACTCAGTAATGTTTGCACACTACTGCTTCACGTCAGAATAACTGGTCCTAAGGTGGTACCTACCTAGACAGATTCCTGCATGGGAATCCTACCACCAGTTGTTGTCGGCACTTGGTAAGGGGCTGGCATTAGGTAGTATGTGAAAATACAGTAACCCAGAGTTATGGAGGCGCGAAATTAAGTCAATACAGACACCTTGTTATCAATAATAGGTTAAATTCATGATATCTACTTGTGGTAAGACTCCTATGCAAGAATCCGTCTAGGAAAGTACCACCCCAGGGCCAGTTATTCTGCCGTGAAGCAGTAGTCTACAAACATTACTGTGTTGGGGTTTGAAGGGCACTGTAAGCTAGCTTAATCACTGGGCATATGAAACTTAAAAACTAATGTCTCAGGATGACGGGCGCAGTGTAGTGTCACACAGAAATGTTCTGGGTGACATAGCATTTGTTACGGGTAGACGTTGCACTTTACATCAGGTAAACGTTTTGCTCGTTTCTTCGCTCTATTCAATAAAAAAAAATCTTTTTAGATATATTTTAAGTAAGTAGTCACCTACAGAAACTAGAAACTTGTAAGTGTGCCCACATGATTTCAGACGAGGTTTTTTTTTAATTAACGATTCGTTTACAATTCCAAAAAACGGGGTGCTTTGAAAAACCTGAGAAAAGAAATGAAATTGTACATATATTTTCATTTTTGTCGATACTCTCATAATATTTATTAAATGGTAAAATAAGATAAATGGTTATTTATGTAGACCCGTTGATATAAGAGTTCAAGGAAAGATATCAAATAACACGCTTGCCGAACAAAAAAAGGTCGCCATATTTGAGGTAATACGTAAATGTTGCGGGAAACTTTGGATAGTATTATGCGAAGAGATAAAGTAACAATTATTGTATTATTTGGTTTATTTTATAGCAAACCACTTCTAGTTTGTTGTACCACTTGTAGTTTTAACTTTTTTTTTTAACTGTATGAGTCATCCAATAGGTGTCCGGCAGAGTAGAATAGCACTCTTTCTTTACCTACCGAGGTGTCGTAAGAGGCCACTAAGGTATTGTACGGACAGCCTTCATTCGTTCAGAATAACACCATAATTTACAATGCTATCACTATACTGCTGGGAACGCAATGGGGAGTAAGAATTTTTTGACTCGTACCACAATGGCGACGACGTGGTTTGCCACCCGTCACGTCTCGTTTCCCGCGAGGGTGACTGCATGTATGAGGCGTGACTGTATGTATGTATGTATGACTCAACATATCTACATCAAAGAACAATATAATGATGCAGCCACCTTTGCACTAGGTAGGTAGTAAGCTGAAACGACTTACGCTTTTGTATTTGTATTCCGCTGAAGCAATTTAAAATTTGAGTTAAGGTACAGAACATAAAATTGCTTCATTCTCGTGTAACACTTTCCCAACAGTTTCCTCAGAGTAGCGCCAGAGCGTAGTAGTAAATATTTTGGTCTTCAGAACAAATTTACGAGTACGGATGATAATCTAATACTTTGGTTGGCATTGTGTAAATCCTTGCAATACTTTCACAATTCAATGTATTAAATATTATTATATTAAATTTATGAATAGAATTTTCTTGGTAATGCAATGGTTACATATAATTGAGGTGTATTCTCCGTCTTTGTCAACTTCTAAGGCCAATAATAACAATATTGATTTATGGATTAACTCACGCCACCTACATACATAGATACAGTCACGCCTTTTTCCCATATAAGTGGTAGACAGAGGCCACTCATAAAGCCCACTTTCCAACCGTGTGGAAAACGAGACGTGAATGGTGGCGAACCACGTCGCTGCCATTTTTTACGAGTTCAAAAATTCCTACTCTCCATTGCGCTCCCACGAGCATACTCTTACGACACCTCGGTAGGAAAGAGGTAGGTGCTATTTTCTACTCTGACGGCACCTACCGGCTATCTTAAGCCACCTACACATGGCAAAGTGATATTATTATTAACTAAATTACATACCTACAATATATAAATACATACAAATAGTAAAGGAGAGAAAGTTAATTTGCTAAGATGTGTTGTACGCTGCTCTAGTCAAGTGCAGACGTGTTGTTGTATTTCTAAATTATTCAAAGAGTATACGTATAAACAGTACAATTCTGATCCTGACCTCAGCAAATCTGGAGAATCAGGTAACATAATTAGTCGTAAACGTAAGCATAATGACGACTTATCAGAAATGTTTAAATCTTTCTCTGCGGACGTTTTAAGCACACTAAATAATTGGAAAAAAGATATGCAAGCGGATATATTTGATATTAAATGTAACTTAGACTCATTAATAAAAACCGATCTTGCTCAGATCAAAGAAGGTTTCCGTGAAATGAGATTGGATATAAATAACATTCACCAGGAGTATCAAGGTATTAAAAAAAGCAGTCATTAGATCTTAAGCATAATGAAACTAATAAGCAATTTGTGGCTTTGGAAGAATCCGTTCAATTTCAAAGTGATCAATATGATGGGCTTAATCAGAAGATTGATTGTTTGACTCAAAGAATGAACAACTTTGTCGATCTTGAATCCAAATTTGATGTTTTATTAAACAATTATAGATTATTACAGTTAGAATTTAATGCGAATAACCAAAGAGACCGTCTGCTGAACTTGGAAATCGTTGGAATTCCAGAACAAAGAAACAAAAATCTCAACAATTTTGTAATCGCTATTGCCAGACATGCCGGTGTTAATATCTCATCGGAAGATATACCAGAAGTCAACCGTGTCACTCCTAAATCCAAACTGCAAGGACGTCCCCGGAACATTGTTGCAAAAATAAAGTCTCGTGTTATAAGAGATAATATAATATCAGGTGCCCGAAAAAACCGCATAACATCCAAAGATTTAGAATTACCCGGAACCGTCAAACCAATTTACATAAATGAGCACCATACCCAATTTAACAAACAAGTGCTTAAGAAATGCAGGGAAACAGCTAAACTGAAGCAGTTTCAATATGTACGGACGAGGAATGGAAGAATCTTCGTAAGAAAAAACGATACTACACCGGCTATCCACATTTTAGAAGAAAGGGATATTGCCAAAATTTTTTGAATTGCTTATTTCTGATCATTGTTTTTTTAATGTTTTCAAGGTCGGTTTTTTGTGTCTTAATATTACTTACATTCTTCTGTATACGGTACTACTTAAAAAATGTCAAGGCAATCGTCGATGTCAAAATCACTTTACTTAACGTCCCATCTGTACACGATTCATTTGCTTATTCTTTGATAAAACTTTGGCAACTAAGTACTTGTTGTTATAATATTTTATTAATCATACGCACAACTCATGTGCAACGTTTTATTTATATTACCTATAAAATTTATTGTACTAATATTCCGATAGGTTATTTTTTATTTCTTGATTTATCGCCGAGCTATTTTTTATCTATTCCTGTATTTATTTTAGTAAAATTATTTATATCCTATGCAGTATTAATTTGTAATTTATTAATTTACCATATTCCTCTTTATAAAGTAATATATTTTCTTATGATATATTATATACATAGATTATTAAAGTACATAAGTTTCAAAATATATCGATTATGTTACAACAAATTCGTACTATACTTTAAACTTATACACGCACATTCACTGAAAGAATTTATAATACAATTTATATTAACTAACGTGGCGGTATTTTGTCAACGACTCAATATTTTCGATGGCGTTGGGTTTTTAAAGTACCTCCTATGTAATGCTATAAAATGTATCCAGCTGTTAAATTATGGGTCTACTAGCAAATTCCACGGATATTTATTTTTAATTACAATAACTTTGATTAACTTTAAATTGAATCTTAACTTGAAGTTGCTTAAGATTATTTCTAGTTTCTCGCCTACTATGCCGCTTAGTATTCAAAATCAAGTTTTGAATGCTGTGATATATATTTTAAATATAATAAAATATAAAGTATCAATTATATCACTGTGATAACAGTGGCTAACCAAAATCTTAATTTTATTATCAGAATGTTCGTGGACTTAGGACAAAATGCTTGGAACTTCTTCAAAGCATTTTGCGTAACAGTTACGATATAATTATACTGACGGAAACGTGGCTCTATAATGATATTTTTGACGGGGAGTTGTGCGACGATAGGTATGACGTGTTTCGAGCGGATCGCAACCTTAGCGTTAGCAGCAAGGAGACGGGTGGTGGTGTCATGATCATGACACGTCGCACACTGGGTGGTTTGCGCCGCGAGATTGGACCATTCACTCCAGCTGAGCTGTTATGGGTAACATTGCCGGCTCGCACGTTCTCAGCTGTAGCTGACCTGCACTTGTGTGTTGCGTACATACCGCCAGACCCGCGTCGACTTCCAACTGATATTGATACAATAATTCAAATTACGAAAAATGTTTATGAATGTAATACAAAGGATAAGTATTTATTAATCGGTAACTATATTTTATCTTGTATTTCATGGGACACTGGTCAACCTATTTGCCTAAGGAGAGGTTCGGTGGAAGTTCAGAATGCCGCAGTACGTTTAATTGAGGAATTTGAATATCTCGGCCTCGCACAATATAATTTTGCTAAAAATTTTAACCGCGAACCAGTTAGACTATGATGAGTTTTCACTTTTACGTGCGAGAAAATGTCGCGTGCAAAGAGAGTGCCTCAAAAAATTTACTGCTTCCTGCGAAAAAAACATCAAATCGCACCCTAAAACTTTCTGGACTTTCGTGAATGCTATCCGTGGCGGATCTAGTTACCCTAAGACCTTAAGTTTGGGCGGTACTACATTTTCTGAGGCAAAAGAAATATGTGACGCATTTAATATATTTTTTAAAAGAGCTTTTGGGCCCCCTAGTAGTAACCAATTAGTGACAGAAGACTGTACACCAGGGATAAATGTTATATCGAAAATTGAAACATGTACGGAAACTGTAGAAAGTCTTTTAAAGCACCTCGATACAGATAAAGGAGCCGGTAGTTATGGAATTCCCCCTCTCTTTTGGTCCTCCTGTGCCAAGTCTTTGGCGATACCCATACGTCTCATATTTAATCGCTCATTACGCGAAGGAATATTCCCAAGTAAGTAGAAATCTGCACACATCGTTCCGGTTCACAAAAAGGGCTCCAGGGTGCAGATAGAAAACTACAGAGGTATTTCAATTTTCAACACTGTATCTACTTACACTTAACTTCAATACAGATTTTGAGAAGGCCTTTGATCGCGTAGATCACAACATCCTTTTAGGTAAACTCCAAAAGCTCGGAATCCATGGTGATTTACTTCGTTGGGTGCAGTCATATCTCTCATGTCGCTCACAAGCTGTTGTTCTTGGTGGCTATCGATCTGACTTCATTAATATCCCTACAGGAGTTCCTCAAGGCTCACATTTGGGACCTCTATTCTACAATGCATATTTATATGATATTGGGGACTGCTTCAAACACTCGAATTTCCTTATGTATGCAGATGATAAAAAAAAATTTCGTATAATATGCAACCAGCATGACATTGAAATGATGCAAAAAGATCTGGAATGCTTAACAACGTACTACGTTAAAAACAAAATTACTGTCATCATAAAAAAGTGTGAGTGTATTTCATTTACACGTAAGATAAAACCTTTTATAAATAACTATAAGTTTAAAGGAACATCTATTACAAGAGTTAACCTGGTTCGAGACTTAGGAATTTATTTTGATCAAAAATGTTAATGTAACGGATCATTATAATTATGTAGCGAATAAGGCGTTTCAAAATCTTGGTTTCGTTCTACGCGTCCAAAAACCATTCTCAGATGTAGCAGTCATTATAACCGTTTATTATGCATATGTGAGAAGTACACTCGAGTATGCGAGTACTATATGGTCCCCTCAATATATCATATATAAAGACCGCTTGGAGAGAATACAGAAAACTTTTGTTAACCACCTAAACTTTCGCAGTCGTAAAAGTTCGGTAAGTTACCAAAGTAGCTGCACCACGCACGGGCTTTTGACATTGGATCAAAGGCGTATTGTCTTGGATATGTGCTTATTATTCGATATAGTCCGTGGGCGTGTAGACTGTCCCAAGTTAGTGGCGAACATAGAATATCGTATTCCATTATACCGCACTCATCGCACAACCCTACTTCATGTACCTCTCCATTCCACAAATTACACAAAAAACTCAGTGCTCTCAAGAATGGATCGTACGTACAATAAAGCATTTAGTCATATAGACCTCTTTTCTTGCTCAAAAAATGTATTTAAAAAAGAAATTATTAATACAATACTTGGCAATGAAACGGGATAGTTAATTACTTTTTTAATAAATTTTTCATTTAACTAATTTTTTTTTAACTTATGTTTCTTAATATGTTATTCTATTTATGGCATATTATCATTTTACATGTATAGACACTATTGGAACAACTGACCAGTTAGGTCGCTATTCTTAATTTGCTTTGTAATACGAGTACAAATACATTATACTATATTATATTTAATTACAATACATTAATACAGAATTACTCATCGACTGCTTATAAAATGTACCTTTCAACAAATGCTTTTAGTTTATAAAGGAAAACCTGTTATTGGCCTTACTAATGTTTAATTATTCAAAATTGTATTTTTTTCATCGCTGTTGGTTTTCTCAATAAATAAATAAATAAATAAAAAAAAAAAAGATCCGCATGCAAAATGTAAAATGGTGTGTATTACCTAGTTTTGAATAGCACCGCCTGCCCTCCCTAAACAGCGTACACAAGAAAACCAACACCGCCACCGGGAGCCGCCATCAGATACCCTCAACCACTACAACACTACCACTAGGCAATACACACCACTGAAGTCAAGAACACGACACGTATTTCACCGCAAAGCGGGGCATTATCAAGTAATATTAACTCTAAGACAGTCAGCTGCTGAGCTCGGCGGCTGATTGTCGTAGCGGTGGCGGTATTGGTTTTCTTGTGCACGCTGTTAAGGGAGGGCGGGCGGTTGTCTTCAAAACTAGGTAATACACACCATTTTATATTTTGCACGCGGATCTTAGCAAATTAACTTTCTCACCTTTACTATAATGGACTTAACTACCGCCTGATTCTATTAACTACATACAAATATAACAGAACGAGGTATATATTTCATAGAAATGGTAGCTTCACTTTATTCGAGGTAGGATTCCAGGTAGGTACGACCGCAATACCACTTAATCTGCCGTCAAGCAGTAGTGTGCAAACCATAAGTGTGCTTTGGTTTGAAGGGCACTGATAACTAGTGTAATTACTGGGCATATGAAACTTACAAACGGATGTATTAGGATGACGTTGCACTAGCCATCAGGATTTGCACTACTTGTCACTGTCTTCTCTGATAAAAAAATCGCAGCGTTTAATCTATTTTTATGGTTATATTTTGCTTTATTCGTTTACGTTAATATTAATAATAATATTTAATAAATGTTAATGGCAAGGCATACGAATTAAAATTTATGTCATTATCCTACTAACCAGTTTTGATTGTAACGTGTATGGTTACTCTACGATTTTTATTTCGAGTAATACGTGACAAAATAGGCACACGCTTTCCGTCGTCATTCCGTAACTGATGTAACGCCTAAGCCAAGGGTTCCCAAACTATCTACCCTGGAACAGAAGTGTTACGTTGAAACAGAATAGACGTTCCGCGACTACTTGGAAAGTGAATACACTGGAACACGTTAAAAGATCTACTTTGTAACGAATGGTGGGTGATAGCTGAGTGTTCCGCAAAAAAAACCAGACGATAATCAAGCACCGCACAAATTTCCGGGCACGCGAAGTGTTACATTGCAGTAAAAGTTTGGCAACTCCTAAGAAATAAACCTAAGCAATCGAAGAAAGGGTTGAATGCATTGTCAGCAGGAAATGTATAGTATAACCTGCATATTGGATTTGGCAGAGATTCGATGACAAATGTAGTGTTACAAGCCATTGGTAACACTACATAGAATAATCTACGTACGTCGGATTAATTAATAATGAGTAATACTCGTATAAATGAGAGCATAACAATAATAATTGAAGTAAATAATAATTATGAGTAAATAAGTCATGATACTGTACTGTGTTGTCAACAATTATAGATAAGTGTTACAAATCATTGGCAGTACTACCTAGAATAATCTACATCCGTCGTACTAATTATTGATGATTTTTTTTTTGATAAAAGTGACGGAACGAGCAAAACGTTCACCTGATGGTAAGTGCAGCGTCTGCCCATAACAAATGTTTTGTCACCCAGAACATTTCTGTGTAACACCACACTGCGCCCGTCACCCTGAGACATCGGTTCTTAAGTCTCATATGCCCTGTGATTACGCTAGCTCTCAGTACCCTTCAAACCGAAACACAGTAATGTTTGCACACTACTACTTCACGGCACAATAACTGACCCTGGGGTGGTACCTAGACGGATTCCTGCATAGAAATCCTACCACCAGTAAAATAATAATAATTGAAGTAAATAAGAATAATGGGTAATTGTATTATAGTGTAGTATACTGTGACACCAATTATAAATAAGTAACTTGGTAATATGAGTTGTTGTATTGACTAACGTGATTGCGTTGTATGAGAGTCCTTCGTTGCTGAGAGAGTAAGCATTGTTAATAACGTATACCAGAAAGTTACTCTGCCCAAACGTTAGGTGTTTCGAAGTAATCATTAGTTTTACTTCACCATCTTACTTATATCTGTAATATTCCACAACAGTAGTACCGCAATGTTCTGGTTCAAAGCTGTTCGAATGTCTAGCTTCGTACGGTTAAGGCCTATATGCTTGATTTTTTACTATGCTCACGTGAACGCTTTCTTTTTCTAACATAATACAAGCTTGTTTTGCATTAAGATTATTACATACATACATACATACATAAGATCACGACTGTATCCCATAAGGGGTAGTCAAGAGACTGGGCACTCGCTGTAAAAACAGATGACTGCCTCAATCCACGTTTCACCAAAACAATATAATGCACTTGATGTGATAGGTGGTGAGCACATCGCCACCATGCGCTGTTGGGTGCACAGTGCAGTTTAATTCCTTACTCGCCTTTTACGAGATCCAATGGATGAGATGGAGTGGTAGTATTCTTTTAACGAGCATAGTGCGAATTTCTCTTTGTTTTTTATAATATCTGTTTTATTCATAAGCTGAATGATTCCAATCATTCGATCGATTATTTTACAATCATGAATCGAGTTAGAAAATGTGTATTCGTTCGAAAACTTTATACGCAAAATATATTGCATGTTTCTTCGTATTCTAGACTCAACGAGTATATGTAATAATTTATCGCCTCACTCCTATGTAGGCATATTTACATATTATATACAATCGATACGGCGCGTACGAGATGAAAGATTTGAGTGTTACCTGGATACAAATAATTCCGTAAGCAGACGGATATTGTAATGACGCCTGTCGGTAAAATATAAAATGTTTATATCAGATGTCGCGTCTTGTTAACTTGAACATGTAGATTTTCTCATATCAACACACAAATTCTCGGGATGAGATTTACGAAAACAAATATATTTTTTGTTTTGATTTAGGCTCGTTCTTTCACTTACATTTAGTCACCCGTTTTTTCCAAATAAGGCGTAGGCAGAGACCGCACTCGCAACTCACTTTTCGCCCCCGCGGAAAATGAATACTTGAGGGGTGGTCAATAAAAGTCTCGACTGAAAACCAGTGCAATGGCGTACAATAGATTATCACTGAGGAAAATGGTCCCCTTTTTGATGTCGCGCTAAAAAAAAAAAACTGTTATTATTTTTAATGGTGTGTGAAATGGGTTAGGATGTAGTGTTATGCTGGGAAGGAGAGTGTAAAGAAGCTATACTTCCCCGAGGTCGTGTGTTCAGGGACTGTTCAGGATATACTTCTCTGGAACGCCCTTCCCGATGATTTGAAAAAAACACAGCATTAACATTCTGAACGACTGGCTCGCCAACATTATTTGGAGGAAAACAATGTCTAACGATTGTTATATTTTTTTATTTTTATTTATGCATGTATGTATATGTATGAGTGTATGTATATGAGTGTATGTATATGTATGATATGTATGTATGTATGTAGATGTATTGATTTTATTATTAACTGTCATTTTGTTTAGTTTCGCAATTGCCAACATTAATTTTACTTCTTCCAGTGTTGACTGGTAGAGATTGCCACAAGGCATTAAGTCCGCCGGTTGTAACCCCTAAGAATAAGGTGTTTTACAATAAAGTATTAAATAAAGAATAATAATAATCGTTCCCATGGCCCTGCCTACAAGCGGCGAAGGCGGAACACTATGGGGTTTTAGTCGGGGCGAGTCCGACATAACCAGTCCTTGTCCCCGCGAGGCCCAAAGGTAAAAAAGGATGTAGCATCAGGGTCGGTAACAATCACACGAGGATCAGACTAGAAAACCAACGAATTGGGATAAAGTATTAAATAAAGAATAATAATAATCGTTCCCATGGCCCTGCCTACATGCGGCGAAGGCGGAACACTATGGGGTTTTAGTCGGGGCGAGTCCGATATAACCCGTCCTTGTCCCCGCGAGGCCCAAAGGTAAAAAAGGATGTAGCATCAAGGTCACGGTAACAATCACACGAGGATCAGACTAGAAAACCAACGAATTGGGTTTTTCCAGAAATGTCGGCTCCGGCTGAAATTTTAATTTGGCTCAGAGGTACCTGACTCAGTTGTCTTTACGTACATAATATATAACAACCCCTTACGCAGTCTGTAATGTAGATGAATAAGTTACGGATGTCTAAAATAATGTCATAAAAGGATTCAAAGTAAAAGAGAATTCATGAGTGAAGTGAGTATATTCAGGTCTTTTTACACGCGTTTATTTAGTTTCTTAATTATTTAGTTTAGTGTTTGTGGGCAATCAAATCTTAAAACTTAAATTTTTACCAACTTCCGTTGTCCGAGTGAGATGAAATTTTGCATTTTTGAGAATATTCGAGACCCGCGCGAGGTATTGCCTATGGTAATTTTCACCGGGCCTACCAGTCTGCGCACTGCTCAGTTTAGGACACACACGTCTCCTTTCGGACTTTATGCAAGTTGTGCTGTACCTACTTTAGCTGCATGCATTTCGGTTGTATATTTAAATATCGTAGTAAGTTTTATACAAACACCGGCACAATTAGCGGAACACACAAAAAAAACATTATTTTTCATAATATTTCATAAAAGACTGGTCACAGTGTACAGTACACAACAGTCGACAGTTATGTTACCTTTTCATTTAGAACTTTAATTTAAAAATGGAACATAAGGCGACAGTCATTTTTTTCATCGATTTGTTTCTGTTTCCCAATAATACCGATTTGTTAGTGGTTCGAGCTCGGTCTGAGGAGAAATTTAAAAGTTTTATATATTCGATAAATTCTCAAAATTATTAGTAAAAGTCATTTTTTTCGTGTCTATAGTAGGCACCTTAGTTGAAATAAACTAAAAATGCCCGATGTAAAACCACCAGATATTATTAGGGCAGATGAAATGCGAAGAAATGGTCATACCTACAGATCTATTGCCGCCAGACAGCAGCAATCAATTTACGTACGTATGGGAATATTTCTTGAGCTTCTCATGTGGCGACATAGATGTCGCTACTTACAACATTGTTTGCGTTCCCGCAAAATAGGGAAAAGAGTGTTTTTTTTAATTTTGATTAGTTTTAATAAAATTTCATCAACAACTTCTTAAAGTCGGTGTTAAATGATGTTTATCAGTTTGTTACTTCATGTCTGATTTTTTTTTTATATACACGTTATTATTTCCATACTCTGCCTTTTTTTAACGTTCCGCTAATTGTGCCGTTGTGTATATTTAACTTCAAGTAAGTATTGAACGTATAATTTATTTTTTTGTGTACTTTTCGTGTACAGGTGGTAGGATTTCTATGCGGGAGTCCGTCTAGGTAGGCACCTGATGGTAAGTGCAACGTCTGCCCATAACAAATGCTGTGCCACCCAGAACAACGAGTGGCACCACACTTCGCCCGTCACCTTGAGACATCAGTTCTTAAGTCCCATATGCCCAGTGATTACGCTAGCTCTCAGTGCCCTTCAGACCGAAACACAGTAATGTTTGCACACTACTGCTTCACGGCAGAATAACTGGCTCTGGGGTGGTACCTACCTAGACGGATTTCTGCCTAGGAACACAACACACACAGCTGCACACTTCCTGGAGCTTCGATGCTTCATGTTAGCTATGTGTTCTTTTACGCGGGTTTTTATTGATTTTTTTTGTTTGTCCTATGTAAGAGAGACCACATTCACAGTTTGTTTGTATACTCCTGCATCTTGAAGAGCGACCTTTATTTTACTGGCGGCAGGATTCATTTGCAGGAATCCACCTTAGCTAGGTACCACCACAGTGAAAGTAATTCTGCCGTTAATCATCATCATCATCATTATTTCAGCCTATCAATAGTCCACTGCTGAACATTGGCCTCCCCAATTGATTGCCCCCAAAGTTCGTAGCTCTCATTCTGGGGGGACATTGCCTTAGTTGCTACGCTTGGCAAGCGAGTTGGCAACCGAAGTTTGTTTATCCAGATGTTCCAGGAAGATTCTGCTGCCCGTCTCCTAGTGTTCATTTTCCCTCTGTCGACTTTTACGACACCCACGGGATGCGATGGGGTGGTACATTCTCTTAAGCCGCTACCGCCAGTGTTTCGATTCTAAAGTTTTTTTCTCCATTTTAACATTGCAAACATATAATTACTACGACTCTAAAATCAATAAAAAAATAAAATTTTTCGTTAGTATTATGTAATGTATTCTTATAGGTTAATCCATACTAATATTATAAATGCGAAAGTAACTCTCTCTGTCCCTCTGTCTGTTTGTTACTTTTTCACGGTTCAATCGTTGAACCGATCTTGACGAAATTTGGCGCATAGATTTCTTGCATTGTGGAGACGGACATAGGATACTTTTTATCTCGGAAAATCAAAAACTTCCCACGGGATATTTAAAATCCTATATCCATGCGGACAAGGTCGCGGGCATTAGCTAGTGTAACTATAAATCCCAGTTTTCGAACGGTCCTTTAAGATTTGTTCTCGAATTAAATAAATGACGAATCGCTATTCATTTTATTCGAAAATATTGCAAAATGCATTAAAAACAAAAATTAGTCGCCGTTAATTATATGAAAATAAAATTGCTGGTAACTTTAATATTTTTTAACTGTTTAGTAAGTTATATGTCCCTCCCCCTCTTTGTAAGTATACACATAATCTTGCTTTTAAAGAATAAATATTCAGTCAAAACTTTACTTTTTCCTCCCTTTGTAATGTAGGCCATCAAGCAAATTTACTCATATATTATGAAAAAGGACAAAAGTCCTCTTCCTTTCTTTAAACGGTTTATCTATTTTTCCGGCAAATTAACTTCGTTTTTATACAGTTATTCCATGACGTAAGATTTATTTACATTATAAATGTAGTCGTAGTCGTAAACTTATTCATACATAAATAAAGTCACGCCTCTTTCCCATTGGGGTAGGCAGAAATACCATATTTCCACTTGATACGATCCCGACACACCTCATTCCCTTTTCTACTTTCATTAGCGTTTTCATACAACCTCGTCGGTTGCGGGTACTTTTGACGTGGCCTTTCCTTGAAACTTCTTCTTTCATACTGGTGGTAGGATTTCTGTGAAGAAATCCGTCTAGGTAGGTACCACCCCAGGACCAGTTATTCTGCCGTGAAGCAGTAGTGTGCAGACATTACTGTGTTTCGGTTTGAAGGGCACTGAGAGCTAGTGTAATCACTGGGAATATGAGACTTAAGAACTGATGTCTCAAGGTGACGGGCCAGTGTGGTTTTCAATTTTCTGAGTGACGCAGCATTTGTTATGGGCAAACGTTGCACTTTACATCAGGTGAACGTTTTGCTTGTTTCGTCACTCTATCGAATAAAAAAATCTGTTTTTAATAATTAAAATCTCTTCTCTGCATGCAAATGCTACATCGTCTCGTCGTAAAATTCCCTGAAGTCTAAAAACAAAACTCCCAAAAAGTGCATGTTTCTAGTCATGGTATTAGGAACCGGGACGTCGCCCTTTATTACAGGCCGCATGAGCATTATCTCTCGTTTATGAGATGGCTTTGGAAGCTGGTTCCTATGCAGGTTGGCGAACTACACATGTCTTGACGGACTTGACGTTCCTCAGACATGCAGGCTTCGCGATATTTTCCTTCACGGCTGAGCACGTGGTAAATCAGCATTTAAAATTGCGTAACGATTTCAGAGGTGCCGGCACCGGGGATCGAATTCAGGTCACATTACTATGAAATTTAGGATGACCACTCGGCCCTTGAGCTACCCCGGCTCTTTCCTAGTTTATGATACGTTAATTCTTATCCAGAGTTGCCTGGCAGAGTAGAATAGCACCTACCTCTTTCTTACCGAGGTGTCGTAAGTGGCGACCAAGGACTTGGACAGCTTTCATTTCTCCAGAATAACACCATAATAAGCAATGCTGTCACTATACTGCTCGTGGGAACGCAATGATGAGTAAGAATTTTTAACTACCAAACTTGTGGCGAAGTGGTTCGCCACCCGTCACGTCTCGTTTCCCGCGGGAGTGCAAAGTGGGTTACGTAAATGGCCTCTGTCTACCTCTTATATGAGAAAATGGCAAGACGGTATTTATGTATGTATGGAAATGTTTGTGAATGTCCAACATTTGTTTGTTAAACGCATCAACTTAAACTAAAATCGTATAAATCATCCTCATCCTGTAAATTTATAAGATTTGCGTTAATCTATAAGGTTTTCTGGCATCCGTATTTTCCCCTTTTTAGGGTTTCTTATTAAAAATGGAATCCTTATATTTTCGTCCTGACCGTACATCACAGTCATTTTATTTGGAGACTATTGGCACTATATAGATATGTTTTTCATGACCTGCTATACAATGCTATAGAGTAATCACGAATAAAACACAACAAGGGTGTCTTGAAAAATTGTGAAGAAGTTTCAAAATAACTATTTTATTTAAGTCAATAGTTGGGGTGAGAAATTCTTCAAAAATATTAAAATTGTGTCCGACTCGCAAAATCAGAATCTGAGCTCAGCACTGCGACTTTGACAGGCTGTTACTTTTACTTTTTTTATCTAGCAAAATTCTATCGTAAGCAAAACATGAAATTTTTAAACTAAAACTATTTTTAAAATATATAGATTTGATAGAATAGTTTCATAGTGTTTTAAGATTATTTATAATAATACCTCAATATATTATTTAAGGATCAAGAGGTTGATTGTAAGAGACTTCCTCGGGCAGTATACGGGGCATTGGAATATGATCCTTTGTCATCTGGGCGTGCGGGTGACAGCTGCTGAAAACCGCAGTAAGGATCCGAAGAAATATCTTCCAGGGTGGTTATTTGAGTCCGATTTGGTTTTGCCTTTCTGCGAACCCAGCACATTACTGTACGGCAGCGGGTGGGGATTTCAGCTTCGGAGAGTAGAGACAAAAGTAATCTATCCTTTTTTACATGGTGTAAATCGGCAGGCGTGGCGGACTCTTTCTGGCTCCAGAATCCTGTCATAAATTTGAGGACGCATGCGCTCAGCAGTGGGATATTTAAAGTTACTATACTTTTACACTTTTTATTCAATACACAAAAAAATCTACTTAAACTAGATCCTTGATTGTGCTTAAAAGTAATCATACTAAAAGGTTCCTTTTTGTTGAGCAAGTCTTGTATATAACAACATATCTCATTCATTCACCTTAACCTTATAATACTCTGGAACGATTTACCTCTTGACAATTAAAAAGCTCCTAATAAGTTTGCTTTCAAAAATAAAGTCCGGGAATACTTTAAAAATTCAATACAAGTTTGATTTTTCTTTCCTGTTTCGTGTGTATGTATAATTATATAAATGTGTATGTTTGTGTATATGTATGTAGGTATATGTATATATATGCATGAATGTATATGTAGTGTTGTGTATGTATATTTTTTTCTGTTTATGTATTTATAATCATATTATTTTATTTTACTTTCTTCTTACTGTTAGCTGCACCGCCTATCATCATATTGTTTATTCTCTGCTTTGCCTCATGGTTGACTGGTAGAGAATGCCTTAAGGCATTAAGTCCGCCATATGTACTACTTGTGCATTAAAGGTTAAATAAATAAATAAACATATACAAAAACGGAAGGATAACAGAACAAACACTTTTGCAAGAAAGCGAAATCAATTTCTTTTAACAATAAAAGGTTCTTCTTTTCCGTTATTCTTAAGAGTGGCTCTAGAACTTTACATAGGCCTCACAATAATTAGATATGCTTACTATTCCATAAAAAAGAGTTCGTTGCATTTACGAAACAAAGTTTATAAGACAGACTTGACTCCCTACTATCTTTGAAAACAGACAACGAAATTTTTGGTAATGCAAAATTACAAATAGCAAATGGAAAGATGTGGAATTTGCATTTTTACGTGGGGAAATCCTGCATGGATACCCGACTGACCAGGGGGGCATCCGGGCTATGTCGGACTCTTACCGACTAAAACCCCACGGTGGTCGCCATCAGCGCTTAAGAGGAGTCACGGGATCTCCATTCGGAACGCAACCGCGACCCCTCCATCGCTTTGCTATAATTTTAGCCCGACCCGGGGACAGTACTCACTGCCCCCAGCAGAGAGTGCTCGTGCGGTGCTATCACGATGACTCGAGACCACTTCGAGTCATCGTCCTCCCCGGGGTCGCTTTACTCGGCGTTCGGGTCCCCTATCCCGATTGCCCGCGATCCCGAAGGCCCCGTTTGTGGTAGGGGAACACCATTGCTGTAAGGAGGGCCACGACGAGGCCCGCCGTTGCATGTGGTATCTGCCTATCCCAATGGGAACGATGCGTGATTGTATGTATGTATGTTAGCTTAAAACCTAATTGTGGCCACCAAAAAATGATAAGCAAACGACACTGTTTTTCGTATCCCATATCCTATATATACAATATTGTATGTAAGTATTGCATTAATTAAAAATTGTATTAACTGAGAACTAACGTTAAATAAAAGACAGTTTTTGTCGGGTTATTAACCGTTTATTTACTTTCAAATAATTTACGTTTTTAAATTTTCTGCCATTTTGAGTAATATACTTCGTAGTAAATTTGCAAGTAATGGATAATTTTGTCCCAACAGTGGCGCGCGGAGTTGGGGCACACAAATCTGTTGTGAAGACAATTGAAGTTTGGATATTAATAATTTGTACAAAATGAAACTAATTTTACGGATTTTATCGCGTTTAATTGTTATCTATAACCCGAAGTTTCAAGTGCTTCACAGAACCCAGGGTCACAGGGGGACTGAGGTGACAGATGTCCTGATGTCATAGTTAACCCGGAGTGCCTTCCGCTTTTAATTGAAATTAAACGCGATAAAATCCGTAAAATTAGTTTCATTTAAATGCGTAGTGTTCGCGTAAATTAAAGAAATCATAAATTTGTACAAAAGTAAAAAAAAGTAAAGTTTCCGCCAATAAATGTCCCACTGCTGAGCACAGGCTTCCTCTCATTTCTGAGAGGGTTTTGGAGCTAGGAAGAATCCGCCACGCTGCTCCAATGCGGGTTGGCGGACTGCACATGTCTTCGATATATTTTTTTTTATTCACAGACATGCAGGTTTCTTTACGATGTTTTCCTTCACCGCCGAAAATCAGCACTTAAAATTGCAATCAACAATTTTAGCGGTGCTGGCACCGGGAATCGAACCCAGGTCACTCGCGTACTATGAAATTTAAAGCGAGCGCCTCCCTCCCTCCCTGAGCTACCACGGCTCTATAATTTGTACGTCTAGACATAATACAAGTATTAAAGCGTCTTCTTCACATCTTTAAAATGAGGCTTCTCACAAATTGGGAAGATTTTTCATAATCGCCACGCTTGTCTAGAGGATTGGTGATCGCACTTCGAACCTAAGACGTTGCTTCCGTTACATTTCTGAGCAATTTACGTCTAATTGAGATGGTTATTCCGCCATCAATCAGAGACCATTACATTTTCTGAGCGTATCTATTACAGGACGGTCAGCTAATTGTAAGTGCAACGCCACCCTATAACAAAATCTTCACCCACATTATTTCTGTGTTGCAGTACACTGCTCTCGTCAGCTTGAGACATCAGTTCTTAATCAGAAATATTACCACCAGTAAATTATTATTGACTCTACGACAGGCAGCCGCTGAGGGCGGAAATTTTTCAAGGAATCCTATCACCAGTAGATGGAGCGACGACCTACACGTTTTTGCAGGAAGTCGATGGATGCAGGTGGCTCAGGACCGTGTTTTGTGGCAATCTATGGGGGAGGCCTATGTTCAACAGTGGACTATGGTAGGCTGAAATGATGATGATGATGATGATATCACCAGTATAGACTTTACGATATCCACATGTTGAAATAAATTAAAAGATTCGCGCCGCCATCACATGGCGAAAAAAATAATAATTTAAGCAATGTGAATTATGTCATTTTTTGAACTGACTGCAATCAACGATAGAAAAAAGCCAATAATGCCTTCATCCCAAGGGCTTCATTTTTTTATATAAAAATTTTACATACATACACTCACGTTTTCCATTTAAGAGGTAGGCAGACACAATACCCGCAGCCCACTTTCGCCCCTATGGGAAACGAGACGTGACGGGTGACGAAATACGGCGCCGCCATTTTGATACGAGTCCAAACAGTTCTTATTCCCCATTGCATTCCCACGAGCAGTATAGTGGCAGCATTGCTTATTATGGTATTATTCCGCACGAATAACGACTGTCCGTACAATACAGTGTGGTGGCGGTTCAACAAAATCTTCCACCCCATCTCATCCTGTGAGTGTCGTAAAAGTCGACAGAGGGAAAAATAAAACCAGAAGATGGCACCAGCTTTTTCCTAAATCATCTGAATAGAAAAAACTGAGGTTGCCAACTCGCCTGCCAAGCGAGGCAACTATGGCAAAATTCCCCAAAAAAAGATCTTTCGTGGCAATCTATGAGGGACGCCTATGTTCAGCAGTGGAGGCTGAAATGATCATGATGATGACAATACCTTGGTCCCCCCCTTACGATACGTCGGTAGGAAAAAGGTAGGTGCTATTTTCTACTCTGCTGGACACCTAACGGCACCTAACTTCACAGACATAACAAAACGATAATGTTTCTTACTACAGCCAATAAGACGAACATCAGCGGACAAACAAGGTTTATGAGCAAGGCGAGTAACGTCCGCACCAACCACCAGAGACCAAAGACGACTAAGATGCTGGCAACCATTATCTGTAATTTTTTAAATAATCTGTAATAATCTTCATCAGCGTAAACGTCTGCAACGTCTACTGCAGGCCATAAGCTGCAGGCATAGGTCGCTCTCAATTTTTTTTATTGAAGATATCGACGAGACGAACAATTCGTTCATCTGTTGGTAAGCGCAACGTTTTTTTATTATAGAAAAGAACGAGACGAGTAAAACTATCACATTTTTTTTTATGTTAGAGGGGGCAAACGAGCAAGCGGTTCACCTGATGGTAAGTGATCACCGCCGCCCATGAACATCTACAATACCAAAGGAATAACAGATGCGTTGCCGTCCTTTGAGAAAGGAATAGGCTCTTTTCTTGAAGGTCCCTCAGTCGTATCGGTCCGGAAAAACCGCTGGCGGCAGCAGATTCCATAAAGTTCTTGCGCGGGGCAGAAAATTGCGCGAAAAACGCACTGTGCTGGAATGCCAACCATCAAGGTGGTGACGATGGAATTTTGCGCTGTGCCGCAATGTGCGATGGTGAAAATCAGCGGCTGGAATTATGGTTAGTGCAATGTCCGCCCATAGCAATGCCGTGTCAACCAAAATATTTCTCTGTGGAACCACACTGCGGCCGGCCCCCTCAGACGTCAGGTCTTAAGTCTCACATGCATAGTAATTACATTAGCCATCAGTGCCATTCATACCGCAACACAGTAATGTTTGCACACTAATGCTTGACTTGGTAGAATAACTGGCACTGCGGTGGTACCTACGGCACTATGCGGATTACTGCATAGTGTAGTTTTTTTCCAAAAAAAAAAAAAACACTTAGTTAAAACTGTCTGAGCATATCTATGAAATTTGTTATGATGTTAATGACACACTGAGTACTTATTATTTATAAAAAAAAAATACCTGAGCTTCTTCGTGTGTTTGAAGCCAAGATCTGAATACATCCAGGAATGTTTTAGCACCGCCTTCGTAATGGTTATATGATGCACGGGACATGCTAAACTGTAAACACATTTTCCTTTTTATAGACTTATTAGCCCGCAATCGTCCGCGTGGATACAGGTTTTTTTTTATAAAATATTCTTTTTTAGTAGAGTAATTGAATTGAATTGAATGCATTGTCAGCAGGAAATGTATAGTATAACCTGCATATTGGATTTGGCAGAGATTCGAACAAATGTAATGATACAAGCCATTGGTAACACTACATAGAATAATCTACGTACGTCGGATTAATTAATAATGAGTAATATACTCGTAAATGAGAGCATAACAATAATAATTGAAGTTAATAATAATTATGAGTAAATAAGTCATGATTCTGTACTGTGATGTCAACAATTATAGATAAGTGTTACAAATCATTGGCAGTACTACCTAGAATAATCTACATCCGTCGTACTAATTATTGATGATTTTTTTTTTGATAAAAGTGACGGAACGAGCAAAACGTTCATCTGATGGTTAGTGCAACGTCCGCCCGTAGCAATGCTGTGTCATCCAGAATATTTCTGTGTCGCATCACACTGCGCCCGACTCCTGAGACGTCAGCTCCTAAGTCTCATATGTCCAGTGATTACACTAGCTCTCAGTACCCTTCAAACCGAAACACAGTAATGTTTGCACATTACTGCTTCACGACGGAATAACTGGCCCTGGGGTGGTATCTACCTAGACGGATTCCTGCATAGGAATCCTACCACCAGTAATATTTTGTAAGGTAATTATACCCAAACGTTCGTTCTTTTTAGACTGTTGGACCTGCTCCTTAACAGGGGCTTGCAGGAATCCGTCTAGAATCCATAGGTACCACCGCAGTGCAAGTTATGATGTCGTGAAGCTTGTTGTGTGCAAACATTACTGTGTTCCGATTTAATGGGTACTGACATCAAGTGTAATCACTTGGCATATAAGATTTCAGAACTGATGTCTCAGGGTCAAGGGCGCAGTGCGATGCTGTGAATTTTCTTAGTGACATTGCTGTTTACAGTTTTCCCGACTCGTCACTTTGTGTTATATAAAAAAAATAAGTAACGACTTAATAATAATTGAGACAGTTTTAAGAGCCGGGAATAGTTCTCCGTGCGTCTTCAGTGTCATCATCATCATCATTTAAGCCTATCATAAGTTCACTGCTGAACATAGGCCTCCCCATAGAGTGCCACAAAAGTTTGTAACTCTCATTTTGGGGGAATTTTGCCGTAGTTGCCGCTTTTGGCAGGCGGGTTGGCAACCGCAGTTTATTTCTTCAGATGTTCCAGAAAGACGCTGCTGCCCATCTTTTGGTTTTAATTTTCACTCTGTCGACTTTTCCGACACCCACGGGATGATATGGTGTGGTAGATTTGGCTGCTATTTAGGCTGCATCTCCAGTGTGTCATAATAATATTCCCCAGAAATTCAGGTTTTACTCAAGATGTTTTCCTTAACCATCGAGTACGTGTTTCAGTTACCAATTTAATATGAACACCGGAGATCGAACTCCGGTCACTTGCTTAATTAGAAAGAAAGAAAGACGGTCAAATAAATTTCCATGGACCTTTTGAATGTCATATGTTGTAAAAAGTCGTATTTTTTTTATGACAACAACAATTACAATGTGTCAGTATAACAGTCAATAATTGTAATTTTGCATTGTAACATACAGTGTGACCCAAGAGGGTTTTCTCCCATTTTATGTCATCCATGTAGAGATTTTTTTTGGAATAATAATGTATAATATCAGCAGAACAAATTAATGATACTAAAAGTTTTTTCTTCAATAGGCGGCGGTCTGAAAAAATATTTATAATAAGAGTTAACTAATAAATAAAATTAAATATTAAAGTAAAAAGTAAAGTAAAGTTTCAGCCTATAAATGTCCCATTGCTGAGCACAGGCCTCCTCTCATTTCTGAGAGGGTTTTTGGAGCTAGGAAGAATCCGCCACGCTGCTTCAATGCGGGTTGTCGGACTTCACATGTCCTCGAAATATTTCTATTCCTCGGACATGCAGGTTTCCTCACGATGTTTTCCTTCACCGCTAAGCACGTGGTAAATTAGCACTCAAAATTGTAGAACAATTTAAGAGGTGCTGGCACCGGGGATTGAACCCAGGTTACTCGCTTACTATGAAATTAAAGGCGAGCACCAGGTCCCTGAGCTACCACGGCTTAACTTTTTATAATAATGAATTTTTTACGAAATTGTACAGTACAACAAAAAACAATGTCTTATACTTGAATCAATACAGTTTTAAGACCTGTCATTTCAATTCATTCTTTAAATAATTTAAACATTCAATTTATAAGACGTAGTATTTAGTTTTGAGTATTCCTTACAAAGTAAAATTATGCCAAGATTTAACGGTAGTACCATCACTGTGCAATAATTCGTCTAGGTAGGTATTCTGCCGCTGAGCAGTTGTGTCCGAAACACCTCTGTGTTTCGATATAATTGTATGGTATTAAGGCTAGAGTTAGGCAAGTTCGTGCGTGACCATCGTGCGGGCGAGAGACGTTGGGGGAGGCAAGCTAACACGTCGTACTAGTGTCAGTCTACAATTGTAATCAAGAGTAGTTACACGCGCTTCCCTTCCCTGTTACACTACCCACCCCCTCTTATATCATGAGTACCTCGTCCCCGTCACGGGAGGACAACATCCTCCCTATCTACTCGTGGGAACGAAATGGATGGTTAGAAATTGAATTCCTTCCAAAATGGCGTCGACGTGGTTGCCACCCATCAGGTCTCGTTTCTGGAGGGGGCGAAAAGTGGAAAGATTCGTGACTGTGTATATTGAATGGTTTTATCATTTATGTTAGTAATTCACGTTACCATTTATTTTTGCTATACAGCAATAATTAGTAGATTAACTAAATCAATTACGACGTAATGATGTAGGGGGTTTAAATTGGCATTATGGTGTTTAGAATAGCACATGTTCATTACTAATATTGCTAATTAGAAACTCTCATACGTATTAAGTCTACAACCACGTGGCGTAGCGGTCAGTGTGCCTGCTTTCTACGTCGCGGATCCTGGGTTCTAATTCCAGCCGCAACAACACAAATTATTGGTTTTCGTGTCTGGTTGTGTTGCAGTTGTTTCCGTGTCCTAGATGCCCTCTAATCTTATTGCATGAGTGTTACATAGAGCGCGGGAAGAGTAAGACTAGTGAGTGATTTTTTTTATTGGAAATTGTGATGAAAATGTTCACCTGATGGTAAGTGCAACGTCTGCCCATAAAAAATGCTCTGTCACCCAGAAAATTTCTGTGTAACATCACCTGTGATTACGCTAGCTCACAGTGCCCTTCAAACAAACTTCAAGCCCACAGTAATGTTTGCACACTACTGCTTCACGGCAGAATAACTGGCTCTGGGCTGGTACCTACCTGGACGCATTCTTGCATAGGCTTATAAGTTGCCCGCCGGTACAGTGCCCACAAATTATCGCAGACGCTGCGTATTTATGCCCGCATAGTGAAATTTTCTACCTATCTTTACCTCCATTTCCACATTTCTACGTGTGTTGCGGACTTTTCACCGCGGCGGGTGCGGGTGAAAATAGCTCCATGTGTTCTTAACCTAACCAAACAGGTCCGAACGAAGCGACAACATAATACACATTCACACATACACGATTACGCGCTGTTTATCCTTGTCACTATCGTTGTAAACGGAATAAGGTTATCCCTTTCCTTGCGATTGTGTAGTAACGGCAATGTTTCCTTATCTTAGCTTCACTTACAGAACGCTGGTAACATACTCTTTTACTTTATTGTTCAGACCGATCTGATTCATAATTAAGAGTTACAAATTTATTTAAATCTTACCAGAATTTGGAACGTAAGGTAACATGGTAGAGTAAACCGGTCACCCATTTTTTATTCGTGCCCCTTTAATATCACAACCTAATAAAAAGAGTACGCCACTTCACTTCTTTGAACTATTAGAAATGTAAACCATGTTTGACGCGAAGTATTTACATTGATATACTTTTTAACATTTCACTCATTTGTCAATCAAATGGCCGTTATTAGTTTTGCTTTTAAATTCTACCGGATTTGGAACTGAAAAAAGTTCGCTTTTGTGTATGTTGAATTTCCCTAATCAAAAACAATTTTAGGCCTTTTAAAATTAAACGCGAAATCGGTTTCCATCATTTCGATGTAGGTAAAAAAAGGAAAGAAATAACAGCATATTAATGTCCCATTGCTGAACACAGGCCTCCTCTCATTTAGAAGAGGGTTTTGAAGTCCGCCACGTTGCGCCAGTACGGATAGGCGGACTTCGCATCTTCTTTAAATATATTTGCAGGTTTCCTCACGACTTTATCCTTCACCGCTGAGAATATGGTAAATGAACACGTTTAGAGATGCTGGCTTTGGTTTCGCACTCAGATCACTCGAAAGCAATGAAATTTAAGACGAGCGCCGGCCCCTGGGATACCGCTGCTCCGATTGGGCGTTATATTAATTAAAAGCATGTCTGTGCTTTGTTAAAGTTTTTGTGCAGAGTTAATATATGAAGACACAGCTGACTTCAATTCGGCGACTGTCCTAGATAATTGTTTTAAGTTGATTCTTTTTTCAAATATAACTAGACTTTAAGGGTCGTATCGCTATTAATTTACTATTTATAATCTAGAGCACCCTATAATCTAGGTCACGGGAGGACTGAAGTGACACATGCCCTAATGTGATAGTTAACCCGGGGTACCTTCAGCTTTTAATTATTATTTTTAGTCCGATTTACGCAGAATGAGCTTACTGTGTCTTGAAGTCTTGCAGAGGTATGCTTGGTTGTAATAGTGAAGTATTAACAGGCTAGTGACGATGACTAGTATTATGCCTGCGACTTCGTCCGCGTGGATATAGGTTAAAATATCCTATGTCCGTCTCCACGCTGCAAGCTATCTCTATGCCAAATTTCGTCAAGATCGATTCAGCGGTTGAACTGTGAAAAGGTAACAAACAGACAGAGGGACATAGAGAGTTACTAAAGCAGCTATAATACTAGTATGGATTGTGAGTTAAGACTATTTTAAGCGACTAAATATACTTAGTTGTCACTATGTGCGGCGGACCTTGGTACAGAATCGGGATAGGAATCATTTATTTTTAAGAATGTAGTATTTCAAAGTTATTTCATTTTGAACAAGTTTATCAAGTACATAAAATTACTCGTTTTTCCCATTGGGATAGACAAAGAACGCATCTTTAGCCCACTTTTCGCCTCTCGGGAAACGAGACGTGGTGGAGAACGACGTTGCCGCCATTTTGGTGTGTGTTAAAATTCTTGCTCCCCATTGCGATCCCACGAGTAACTAGGGACGATGTTTTGCACCCAAAACGAAGCGCACATTTGTTCGGGTAAGTCTAGTCTTATTCTGAGGAAACCCGGTCCCAGAGCAAATCGGCGAAGAAAAACGCAAAGAAAACACAATACAAAAATAAAAATGAAGAGAAAATTAAACATGTTATACCCCTTTACTAATAAACTTTGTATAGTGGTTGTATAGTTACACAATGCTTTGTTTTCTTCTTTAGTATGTCAAATTACTTTTGACAGAAAGAGAGGAATCGGTGTGTACCTATCCATCCGCTATGCAACGTTTATTAAAAATTGGTTATTGCAAATTGGGATACTGTCATTCATTGTCTATGGTTAGTTAAGTTACAGCCCATAAATGTCCCACTGCTGAACGCGAGCCTCCTCTCATTTCTGAGAGGGTTTTGAATCCGGGTCCGCCGCAGTGCTCCAATGCGGGTTGGCGGACTTTACATGTCTTCAAATAATTTTTTTTCCTCGGACATGCACGATTCTTCACGATGCTTTCCTTCACCGCTGAGTACGTGGTAAATCAGCACTTAAAATTGTAGAACAATTTTAGAGGTGCCGGCACCGGGGATCGAACTCAGGTCACTCGCGTACTTTGAAAATTAAGGCGAGCGCGCGAAATTCTCAGTGTAGAAAATGGAGTAAAAGTGTAACATACCTAGACAGCAAACGTTTTTAATATTTTGTACCATTATTTCTGTATTATTAATCATATATTATATGAGAAAAAATTATGTATATATATAAATATAATACGTAATTGGTTTCTCGGAAACGGCTTTTACAATTTGGATGAAATTTTGTATATAGATAATATTTGACTTTCCAAATTTATCTTGATGGATTTCGTTTTCTCTTATATCTTATATCTTCTCTGATATCGATATTTTTTTTTATAGTCAGTCGAAATTCACTAAAGCTGCGTACAAATTCGTTAAAAACGGAGTTTACTGAATATTATATTATTTTTAATTTTTGTTTCTGTTGACGTATTAAGCTTCGTTGTTTCCCGCATCGATTTGGTTTTTTTTAAACTGAAGTAGTGTGTTTTATGTATCTAAATGTCTATTATTGGAAACGAATATAAGAAAGCTCGAAAGATTTCTAATAAACGAGCAACTCCTATATATTTAACTGATTTTTCGGAAGGGTCTTTAACGATTTTGATGAAATTTCGCATAACATGTAGTAGAAATATTTATTTTTGAAAGTAAACATAATCAAATACTTAAGATCCGCAGGTCGCCCAGGTACTCAGAATAAAACACATGAATTTAGTTAATTAACTTCTTTATTAACATTGCGACTTCTTTTTAACGTGTTTTGTTTGACCACATATAATGTAACTATCTATATTGTTTATACAGTTCGAGGAAGAAAGTATTATTCAAGCGTTTTAATTAGAAATGGCGTTTAAAATCTTGAAAACAAATATTCATCGAAAAGCCTTATAGACATGTGTACCACTTTATGCATGCAATATTAAGTCAACTAAGCTTATTCCATATATTTTCACATATTATTAATTATACAATAAAAACATTAAATATACAGTTATGTACAATTCCACGAGTCAATATTATTACAATTAATAAAAGATGTGGACTGAGAATTTAAACTTTACAATACGAAAGTAGTTTGAAATTTGGTCACATACATGTCATCTGTGCGAGAGAACATATATATGTAGTATGTATATTATATATCGACGTTGAAAATGCTGTGATTAAAACATGTTTCAAAAATAAATTATTTTAAAAAAATAATGTCATTACGGAAAATTCAAAAAAGTTTACGCACATGCTGGACATCCATCGGATTACACATTTATGGATTTATACAATTCATATTCATACGTTATTAAATCCCCGTGTGGTGGCGTATTAAGAGAATCTACCACCCCATCTCATCCCGTGGGTGTCGTAAAAGTCGACAGAGGCAAAATGAAAACCAGGAGATGGGCAGCAGCATCTTCCTGGAACATCCGAATAAATGTTGCGATTGCCAACACGCCTGCCAAGCGTGGGAATTATGGAAATTCTCGTCTAAACGGGAGCTACTAACTTTTGTGGCAATCCAGGGACGCCTATGTTCAACAGTGGACTAGTGTTAGGCTTAAACGACGACTTTATTGAAAGCGAGATAGTGCATACGGCTTTAATTTCAATATGTCATAGTGATATACAAAATAGGTGAGAAATGAGTTGTTTCGTGAATTGCCTCACTAGTACAACTAGGGAAATCGTAGTTACAATGAACTTTCTACTTGATTACAGAAAGAAGTTTTGAAGTATGTTCAAATATAGCTATTAACAGTTCACTATTATCTATAATTCACGATAATGAAAATAAATAAATATGCTGGCATTTGAATAACTCTTCAAAGATCATTTAATATTTACAATATGTACAAGAAAATAATTAATCTATATTTACAAATTCCGTTGTCACTAATTGTCTTTCATGGATGCTACATTTTTTTTAAAACTAGAGTTTGCGTAAAGTTTTATCATTAGTACGAGTATTGCTACTGAAATTGTTGACAATGCAAGTACTTTTGAAAAATTTATTCAATGCTAACTACGATAACAATTGAATGTAACAATTAAGTAATCGTTATAAAGGACAACACATCAAATACACATTTCATAATGCAAAAGTATGTGGATGTTTTAAAAGTGTACATTTTATTAAAAGCGTACACTGTAATTGTGCCAAGATCAAATAGTTCGTTTCAAATAAATTTGTCGACTCTGTAAACAATACAGTCTGCAAAATTGCCTGTGCCAGGTATAGCATTACAGTAAAGTAAAAGAAAAATAACAGTATATAAATGTCGCACTGCTGAGCACAGGCCTCTCATTTCCGGGAGTTCCTCAGTTCTCATTTAGGAGCTTGGAAGAATCCACGCTTCTCCAATGCGGGTTGGCGGACTTCATACGTTCGAAATATTTTTTATTACTCAGAGATGCATGTTTTCCTTCACCGCCGAGCACGTGGTGAATAAGCACTTAAAATTGCAAGTAACAATTTTGGTGGTACCCGCACCGGGAATCGAACCGAGGTCACTCGCGTACTATGAAATTTATAGCGAGCGCCTATCCCCTGAGTTACCACGTCTCTATTACATTACAGTAGCAGCAAATTTGTTAGTCACATCGGCTGGGGTAGTATCTCTATATTCTATGAGAGACACATTCTTTAGCAGCGCAAATATAGTAATGCTACTACCACCATACGGAAAGCATATGGAAAGTGACAATAATCAGACACCTGGCAGGCAACGACGCATTCCATCTTATTTAATTGGTGAAAGGAGTCTCACGCAGGAAACGCATAACCGTACCTATTACTCCACGACCATTCAGTCGTGTGCAAACACTATTGTGTTTCGGTTGGAAGGTACTGTAGCTAGTGTAACTAAGCATATTATATGATAATCTGATAGGTGTGTGGTTATTGTGTTGATGTACAGATGTATCGTTTGAGGCGACTAAGTTATTGTAAGGACAGCATTTATTTGTGCGAAATAATACCTTAATATGCAATGCTGTCACTGTTCTGCTCATGGGAATGCAATGGGGAGGAAGTTTTTCACTTGTACCAAAATGGCGGCGTCGTCGTTCGCCAGCCGTCACGTCTCAATTCCCGTGGGGGCGAAAAGTGGGCTACGGGTGCGGTCTCTGCCTACCCCTTATATGGAAAAAGCGTCACTGTCTGCATGTTACAAGACTCGGAACGGTTTGCTTGTCTAGTCACTAGTTCCTTTAAAAGTATTTTAGGTTAAAAAAGAACAAAATTTTACAGAGCAAAAATATTAAACAATAATCACCTTAAATTTTTAAATTACTTAACTTGGTTAGTCATTTCATTACAATAATTGTAAATATTAAAACCAATAACCGACTTGAATGAAGTAGCACCAAAAAGAGTTTTATAATTTTCTCAGTAATCCCATCATCGGAACCTGATCAAAATTATATGTTCAATCCCCGGTGCCAGCACCTCTAATATTGTTCTACAATTTTAAGTGCTGATTTGCCACGTGCTTAGCGGTGAAGGAAAACATCGTGACGAAACCTGCATGTCCGAGGAATAGAATTATTTCGAGGACATGTGAAGTCCGCCAACCCGCATTGGAGCAGAGTGGCGGATTAATCCTAGCTCCAAAACCCTCTCAGAAACGAGAGGAGCTTCCGTTTAAAAATACGGTGATAAAAATGAAATGTTTTCAATTTTAAAATCGTTCCATTTACAATGAATAGAACAATTTTCAAGATTAATATATACAGACGAAGTTTAGAAGTAACATATTTGATATGCATTTTATGACAAAACATTATTTCCTAACGTCCTCTTATTTCACTAATAATCACAGAAAAGACTAGCATTTATATTTATGTCTTTATGTAGAATACCCTATCGTTAAAGTATTCTAAAAATACATAATACTGTTAGTTATATTAATTCTAAAATTATGCGATCCTTACTGTGTTTGATTGTAAATCGATATCAGGGAATTAATGAATTGGATACTACGATAAGCAACGCGTATTTAATAAACGCAAACAAACTAGTATTACTCAAATTAAAAACATATTTGTACTATGATACAAAACCAAAAGATGAAAATACTAGAATTACCAATTACCAAGTATTGCTTTTTAAGAATTCAGTATATTTCTATAATGATTTTATCCGAGATATTATTTGTCCGCAGTTTTTAAACTGTAACTTCTTCTGTGAATCGGCTTTTGTCGTCTAAATTAATAACTATAGCGTGAGTTCTCGCGTGTCCTGACCGTACCCCACCCCTCACAGTTTCCGAACTGCTTGGGCTAGACCTTATTTCACTTCTGTCACTAGAACTTGGTTCGTTTCTATTAGGCACCTCAGGAGGTCGTATATCACTACAATTTGCTTCACCGGATATCTTGAAAACACCATTTTGTTTATCTTCCTTTGTTTCTTGAGTTTCTTTTCTTTTTGGAGAATCGGTCGTGACGTCAGTTTGGCTTTGTTCAGCATTACTAGTTTCTCCGCTCTTTGTGGGTGTGGCTTTGTGTCTATACGCTGGTGGGGCTTCAAAAGGCATATCTCTACCACTGCTGCTGGATTCCTCACCAGGTGTAACAGTGCACATTAGTCGACCCGCAACTGCATTAAATACCGTGTTCAGCCTTAGTGGTGCTGAATGCTCGGTCGTGTTCGTCTTGTGCTCGTGTAAAACTGCAGCGTCTTGCATCTCAGTGATGCATCTCGCAATGTTTGAACTGGAACCACAGCGTTCTCGTAGCTTATCCAGCTGATTACATAGCTTTTTGAATTCTTCCTGTATAAAAGAATAAGTAAATAATAATGCCGGTGACCATATAATGTGTGTAGCAATATAATGTTTAAAAGTGACAATATAACTTCAATCGGTCAATTACTTTCTGTCAAACTATCCCAACTTCTGAATCAAATCATCATCAATCTCCAAAGATCTGTCTACAGTTCAGATTAAAGAAGAATAAGTAATCAAAATAAGTGAATGATGTTTGATGAAGGTTGTATCGAGATAAGTGTCAACTTTGACACAGCCAAACAATAATATGAAGAAATCGTATGAAGATTTCTTTAAAAAAAACCACACGGCTTGTGGGAGCGTGCAGATGCGAGGAGGTCGCTTCTTGTGGACTTGGTAAACCCACTTTGGATGCGAACTGGAGGATTTCTGGGAGAGGAGTGGCGATGTGTCGGCATAGCTCACGCTGCCCTCCGCAGCCAAGGCGGAGTCGTGTGGGAAGAGGAGTTTAGGTATTAAAGTTCGCCATTCTCCGTATTCTCCGCGACTTTGGCGGGTTCGCACGTTTGATGTGGCCGTGGTGAGACTGCGGAGAGAGAGGAGTAATGGTAATAGTCCCTACCCTTCCCTACCCTCCGCGGCAGAAATGTGGACAGCCGCGGAGTCACAGACCAGATCCGCCACCGGGAACGGGAGGGCTGGTGCTTTTAAGTCCTAAGCTTTCCCTGGTACATCTAATCCCGTGGGTGTCGAAAAAGTAGACAGAGCCAAAATTAAAAGCAGGAGATGGGCAGCAGCATCTTCCTGGAACATCTGAATAAATAAACTGCGGTTACCATCCCGCCTGCCAAGCATGGCAACTATGGCAAAATCCCCCAAAACGAGAGCTACAAACTTTTGAGGTTTTCTATGGCAGAGGCCTATGTCAGCAGTGAACTTGTGATAGGCTGAAACGACGACGACGAGACTGCTTTAGATATAAATTATATAACTAGCATTTACAGACTATATGTCTTAACGCAACTCGTTCTTGGTTAATCTTTTTATTTATTTATTTATGTTTTGGTCAAACCAAACCTGGCACGCGGGCCCCTGGCCTGCGAGCACAGTATCCGATGAAGCTGTAAAAGCCGAGAAGGCTAACAGCAATTACATCACCGAAAATATATATATCTTGGTTAATCGAATAAATTAAGGGAATGCGTAATATCTATATCGTAATATCTATATTTATATTATCAGAATTATAAGCAATACATTCCTCATTTTCAAAAATCAACTTATCACAAATTTTAATACAGCAAATCAAAATTATGTTAATTATAATTATGTGTGTATTATCTAGTTTTGGAAGGACATAAAACAATTAACGAGCATAAGTCAATTATACGGCGATCGGCAATTCCGTGGCGGTTCTACGGCAGATCTGATGTTATTCACAAAGAAACCTGGTGCATATGTGTAGCTCTTTCCATTGCATTGAAAGCGACTTTGAGCTTGTGATGTTGAAAGAAGAACTGATATTTCAGTACAGTTGTACCATTTTCAGCTAGAAGCTTGTAAATTGCCAGTTTCAGCATCTCCAAGTTTTTGCGCGTATTTCGCGTGCCACAGGTACCAGTTAGTGATATATTTATACATTTTTCTAATGGTAACAATAATTTATGCCAAATACTGTTTCAGTCTTTAACCATGTTGTGTATATATGATACACAACATACAAAACCTTCACTGCAGACCGCATGAGGAACGTCCTTCAAAATGGCTAAGTAAGCTACGAAAATGATACGATTCTGTGATATATCCCTAACGATCGGCAAGTTGAAATGACAATGAGTCGGCTGTATAGCTTGTAGAACAAACAATTTTTGTTGATGAAAGGTTCTCGAGTGGCATACTCGTAGAAGCAAACGCAGTGAGGGGCGACCCCCCGCTAGACGAAGTGATGATCTGCACGATTTTTCGGCGAAAAGTTGATGGGTACAGGTGGATCAAGCCCGTATTTCGTGGTCCGTTTTGGGGGCGGCGTTCAATATTATAATTGTGATGTACTGACACGGTACAATGGTAAATGAGCTGAAAGAAAGGTTAATTTTAGAAGAAACAAAACTAACTCCGTACCTCTAATTCTCTTTCTGTCATGTTGTCACAAAAGTGAGCGTTGTTTGTAGTCATAGTATAAGTAGAGTCAGCAGGTCTCGATCGAAATTTACCCGTTTTCTCCCTTTCCTCCTTTCCATGTCCTCTAAAAACCATGTATGCCTAGAAAACAATAAATATTTAAACATTATGAATGGTTCATATATAAAACATCTAAGACATCTACATATTTCAAACTAAATTTATATTCACATTCAAAGTTCTTTTTTTTACTTTTAACCTCCATATTGAAGTTATAACTACAACGTATATAATATAAAGATAACATAAGTATTTTACAGTATTCAAAATACAAAAAAATATGTTTAGAGTTTACATTATTGCAAAGTGCTTACTTTATTAAAATTACCGTAACATTTTATACTATACAATGAAAACAAGTAAAATTTTTGGATTTAGGTATATATGTTTCAATATAAATTTTAGACTAGCATAAAAACTATTCGTGGTCTTTTTAAGAATTGGAATATACTGCACCTTACTACCAAATATGAAGCACAAAAGCAACGTCACAGTCAGCTGTGTGTGACAGAAAAATATAATATACAGGAGATCAGGGTTCGCCGGTGACTGTAAGAATAACCTGAAAATAAATATAAAGTCAAAAGTTGTTTTTTTAATCAAATACTTAACCATATGGCGGCAGCTAAAGAGAGTCGAGGTAGAAAAACACCTGAAAACCTCATGGTTTCCAAAATGTGGCATTATATACATATATACATAAGATAACGACTGTATCCCATAAGGGGTAGTCAGAGACTGGGCACTCACTGCAAAAACAGATGATTGCCACAATCCACGTTTCACCAAAACAATATAATGCACTTGGTGTGATATGTGGTGAGCCCATCGCCACCATGCGCTGTTGGGTGCACAGTGCAGTTTAATTCCTTACTCGCCTTTTACGAGATCCATTGGATGAGATGGAGTGGTAGAATTCTTTTAACGAGCCGTTACCACACGGCATTATAACCATCTCAAAATTCCGGACCGAAAATAAATATATCGATAATGGGCAGCAAAGTCTATTGTACTGGTTTGTAAGATTTCTATCCAGGAATCGGTGTAGGTACTCGTAGGTTTGTACTTACCTACACCGATTTCTGGATAGAAATCTTGCGGTGGTCCGCAAAGCCAGTCATACTGCCGTGAAGCAGTAGTGTACAAACATTACTGTTTCGGTCTGAACAGTAATTAATGGGGATATGATACTTAAGAACGTAGTGCCACACCGAAATGTTCTGACTGATACAGCATTTGCTATGGGAAGACGTTGCATTTACCATTAAGAGAGCGTTTTGCTCATCATTTCAGCGTATTGTTGTGCCAGTTGAATATAGGCCTCCCCCATAAATTTCCATAAAACACGGTCCTGAGCTACCTGCATCCATCGACTTCCTTCCAACTTCTTCTACGTTTTGCTCGTCTCGTTACTTATAAGAAAGTGCTTGTGCTGGTTAAACTTGTGCAAGTGGCTGGTTTTGTTTCTCAAATCCTGCAATGGTAGCGCCTGACAAGCGAGGCGACTACGTAAAATCCTTCCAATTTGAGAGAGACCTTAGTCCAGCGGTGGAATGTTTTTGTGATGATGATTTATTTAAAACTTTATATTATATATTTTAAAGATACCGATGTTATGTTGTAGGTATATGGAAAACCTGTCAACATTTATCTTATTTATTGTACTTAAAAAAAGGGGTTACTAGAGTCTTTAAATCTTCTGTGTTCAAATTAGTCAGTCAGAGTAGAGAAAGGCTAGTAGCCTTTTCCACTCACTTGGTTTCAAATCTAATCAATTAATATTTCTCGGGATATAACGTATACACCAATCTCATTACGCTTTATTGGTTCAGATGTGAATATTGATGAAATTGTAGAATAGAATAGAATAGATTTTATTTATTCATTATAGATATTTACATAATACTTATTGAAAGTCATTTTTTTTCTTTTTTTTTAACTACACTGGTTCGCAAAAAATGCCCTGTCCTGGGAAGAACCAGTAAGAAAGTTAGCGGAATTTTTTTTTCAGAGATTTTGTAAAATAATGTACAATAACATTAGTACTCGTATTATAAAGATGTAGAAATAGCTTGGCGGCGATAAATACAATCATACAAAACGTGGCTATGTCGAAATCAGAAACATCTTAACAAACCCACTATATAAAGATATAACACGAAGCTTACAACATCGACCAATAAATTAATCTCTGAATTTACCATTCGGATCATAATTTGAAGTTAGTGATTGTATTTTATTTTTAATTTTCATCAATGTTCCTTATTCATTATGACAAAATAATGTTCAAATAGGAAAAAAAATATCATTTATTAAATATAATAGTTCGTTTTTAGCGATACAAAACAAATACATATTTCGGTAGTAAAATAAAATATTGACAAATTAATGAAAAACGAATGATTGTTTACTCTGTTTGGCAATTTTTTAAAATCGATCCCGAAATACGTTATCGCTGCTAGTTCCATACCAAGGGTATCGATAAGATTCGACAGAAAAAATCAGCTTATCGATACTAGAAATTCACCAATCGACAACGTATATATTACAGGAACGAAGCTATCCTTTCACACTGATTAAATTGGTCTCTTGGATTAATCTGCTCGTTGAGAATATTGGATAAAGCAATAATTTATACACCCATAAATATTATAATATAAGCATATATTAAAATTGACAGCGAAGAGAATCTTTCACCTTATTTCATTACTTTTGCGATTCCTTATTTTGCGATTTTTACCTTTATTTTTATTTATTGTTACGATATTTTTATCAACCTTTCTAAGTTTATACAACGTATAGAAATCCTTAGAAGAGTTTCACGAGCCAACAAAATATTTTTGTATAATAAATAAGTACTTACATTGATATGTTAAGAAAACCGGAAAGTAGAAACTCGTTGTAGATGGCCATAGATATAAAGCGGCTCTCGTTGAATTCTGAGGGTGCTTTTCGAACCATAATACACAGCCGGATTCCCCATATTAGGAAGATTACTTCCACTGTATATAAACAAAACAGATTAGAGATATTTTACTATAGATACTTTTAGGTTTACATACTACGATTAAGTAATGTAATTGTAATAATATATATTAATAAATAAAATGTCTTTTTTGTCTGCATGAAAGAATTACATTAATTATACAACTTTTCAAATTTACTTTTTTTTTTAAACATTTTTTCGATAATATTCCAAAGATCTACGATGATTATTTCAGGAGACTACGGAAGACATCTAGGTAGGTACCACTCCAGGGCCAGTTATTCAGCGTTTGAAGGGCACTGAGAGCTAGCGTAATCACTGGGGATATGAGACTTAAGAACTCATGTCTCAGGGTGACGGGCGCAGTGTGGTGTCACACAGAAATGTTCTGGGTGACACAGCATTTGTTATGGGCAGAGGTTGCACTTATCATCAGGTGAACGTTTTGGCCTGTGCCCTGATCGGACTTCCTAAAGCAATATTATAAGAACGGTTATAATAACTATGTACATTCTATGTCGCAGCCGTGGTCGCCCAGAGGCCTAGTAGTAGAGTAACCTGGGTTCGATACCCGGTGCCAGCACCTCTATAATAGAAATATTTAGAGGACATGTGAAGTCCGCCAACCGCGTGGCGATCTATTCCCAGCTCCAAAACCCTGTCAGAAATAAGAGGATGTCTGTGCTCAGCAGTGAGATATTTATAGGCTGTTACTTTACTTGACTTTTTACATTCTATGTCTTAATAATTCACTTACGCGTTGTAAATGAGTGATCCCACCAATCTGTATTGCACAAGTATGCTTTTAGATCTTCTTTGGTTCGGCCGACGATGACAGCTGGTGGTGCGACTAGGGTCCGAATGGAAAGCAATACACAGGCTACCCCAACAATGACACCTATACGTCGAAGGAGGTACATATCCGATATTTTCACCGCCTTTGCTGAGCGTACTTGGAAGATTACTGATATCCTGTTGGCAAAACGTTTAATTTTGAGGACATTTTTTGCATTACCAATAAGTGATTCCTACAGAAAATATATTTAAATACTATGCATTTGTGTAAAAAAACACTAAAAGAAGATTGCCGTGTGCCGGCAGCGTAAGAGAAAAGCCTATATCGTTTTGTTTCGAGGATGTCTCAAAAGTCGGTTTGGGGGACTAGTTCAAAAATCATAGAGTTCGACATTTGGTTTAATCATTCGTACATACCACACGCGCACGCAAGCACCCGCAAGCACACACGCGCGCACACACACGCAAACACGCGCGCACACACACCCAAGTGCGTGCGCACACACAAATATTATATTACAACACGTCCATTCTCCTCATTATTACTGTGATCAAACCCTAACTTCGATTACTAAGCGCCGTGGGTGTGAGACCTGAAGTCCTGAAATACAGGGTCACCCTAGCTAAGGCTTCAGTCCTCCTAGATAAATACACGTAATTGCAGGAGTCCTCACTCCAACATGTGAACAATGTTATTTAGCTTTTATAATATGTCTGTGGTGAAAAACAGTAAATCATTCATGTCATTTCATTTCAATTATTTCATTTTATTTCGTTTTTTTTTTTCATTAAAAAAATGTTGTACTACGATCGCCCATCCACCGACATGCCTGTAATAGTCTGTTTATGGACTAAAATTATTAAAAATATTATAAGTGAAATTATTTTATTCCGTAGGTATACTCAGCTTCTGAGTTCTGAATTAAAGATGACATCTACATATTTGCAATCTGGAAATAGAATGAGTACCCACTCGACACAAAAAGGGTTAAGGATTTTATTAAAGGTCCTTCAAAAGGGAACTCGTGGGAATTTCTTTGTAACATAATGTAATGATCCCGCGGACGGAAAATCAAAGAATTATCTTTTACTCAGCGATACCCAGTGTTATGAAATGTATACTGCAAAAATATGAAGTTAAAAAGTAAATATTTAATGTTTTACTTACTTTACGTACAAAAAAGTGTAAATTGAAATACGGTTTTGCGTTGCTTTTGGCATGAAACTGACTGTAACGTTTTTATTTTTATATCGACAAATCAACTAGATAAATCTGATCATATGAAGATACAAGACCCTTGCTTCCGCCCATATTACGATAAATTACCTACTCGTGACCTCGCCTGAAAGTATTTTACATACTTTTTTTCTAGAAAAGCTTACGGTCAAAATTATGGAATTATATCGTGCGGTAGCCGCTTAAGAGAATCTACCATCCCATCTCATCCCATGGGTGTCGTAAAAGTCGACAGTGGGAAAATAAATGCCAGGAGATGAGCAGCAACATCTTCAGATCAAAACTGCGGTTGCCAAGCCGCCTGCCGAGCGTGGCAACTATGGCAAAATCCCCCCAAAATCAGAGCTACAAACTTTTGTGGCAATCTATGGGGGTGTGCCTATGTTCAGAAGTAGACTAGTCGTTCATTACTAGTGGTAGGCTTCCTATGCAGGAATCCGTCTAGGTAGGTAACACCCCAGGGCCCGTTATTCTGCCGTGAAGCAGTAGTGTGCAAACATTACTGTGTTTCGGTTTGAAGGGCACTGTGAGCTATCGTAATCACAAGGCATATGAGACTTCTGTCTGTGTGTTCTGTCAGTGACAGAGAACTGATGTCTCAGGGTGATGGGCACAGTGAGGTGTCACACAGAAATGTTCTGGGTGACACAGCATTTGTTATGGACAGACGTTGCACTTACCATCAGGTGAACGTTTTGCTCGTTTCATCACTTTATTCCATAGAAAAATGTCATAGGTCGAAATGGTGGTGGTGGATGATAATATCGCGTTTATTAAAAACTTATTTCTGACTGAAGTTTTAGTCTAGGCGAAACGTTCAAACCTCCAAGTCTTCAACATCAAGGCACCATAAGTTAAACAGAAGCCAACTTCCCGCAACCAAACCTTTGCAGTACAGGTAAACACGGTGGGCCTGCCATACATGACCAGTGTGGTGCAGTATATGAGAAGGGCCCCTAAAACTATGACCCTAAGAAGAGCAGGACTGGCGGCACGAACAACCTGGAAGGAATCACAATTTTTAGTGCAGTCAAAGATTCATATATAAAAGAAAATTAACATAAAAAACCAAAGAACTAAAAGAAGAAGAAAAAACGATGTTCAGCGACACATTTATGTGTATTTCTTTCAGACCCTGGCCATTTCGGTCCCATTATAGTGGCGATGACACTCCGCTGCAGATTTTATATGTATCGTTTTATATATATATATATATATGCTCAAATGTAGTCTCCGGCTGGGATTCGAACCCGTGCACCACGGCATAGAGGTCACTTACTCTGTCTCACGCGGTCCTCGGTCTCAAGGCAGACAACGCTTAAGTAACGAGCAGCAACGGGACGGTGCGGTGCTTCTGAATCCGGGCACTTTGGGAAGAACCTTGCCCAGCAATGGCTGCTTCGATTCTAATGAAGTTGGCAGTGGTGGTACATGAAAAACGTAACTACATACATACAGTTACGCCCTTTCCCCGTATAAAGTGTAGGCAAAGGCCACACCCGTAGTAATGATTAACTAATGTAATGTTACTAATGTAATGAAATAGGCCATATTAATTGTTGACGATAATAAGGATTTTTTTTAATATTTACAATATTTGTTTTTCATTACGCAGGGTAACCGCCCTGTTGTGGCGGCTTAAGAGAATCTACCACCCCATCTCATTCCATGGGTGACGTAAAAGTCGACGGGGAAAATAAAAAGCAGAAGATGGGCAGAAGCATCTTCCTTAAACCTCTGAATAATCATCTTCCTTAAAAACCTGCGGTTGCCGACCCGCCTGTCAAGCGTGGCAACTATGGCAAAATACCCTAAAAAGGACAGCTTTTGTGGCAATCTATGTAGGAGGCCTATATTCAGCAGTGAACTATTGAAAGGCTGAAATGATGATGATGATGATGAATCAGGGTTCAAACTTACCCGCACATGTCCGTACTTGATAGTGAAATACACGATGAAGGGTAAGCAAGATATAACAAAACACGCCAATGCAAATATAGAGCTTCTGACCACCCAGTTCAGAGCTGCCACGCACGGTGAGCCATCCATGCAAGCCTCACACCCCTCAGCACAGGGAAGGCATTCGAAGGCCGCTGTTATTGAGTACAGAGACATTTGATGCTGCGAACAAAACTTTATTTTGTAGTTTTTAAATTTTACCAAAGACTTCTGAGACGCGACAAATTCGTTTTCGAACGAAAAAGTTTTGTTATTGTTTTATGTATTTTTTCTGTAATAAAACCGTCATAGTAGATTATATTATTATACGTCTTGTTAAATATTAAATAAAATAGTTAATCATGCGTTACTTTGCGGAAATCTATTAAAATCAAACAACTGCCGAGTGTCTATAAACTATTCAATGCTTGAATCTATATTTAAAAACATAATTAGTCACCAATTATTATTTATAATTTAATTAATATGTTTTAAAAAAATATTGATATGAGGTACTGGTAAAATTTTCAGTTCGCAGTTCTCAGATCGCACCTCAGACTAACCAATGTGGTAAGACCGAGGTGCGATTGAGATCCAAGTTACGAAATTGACCCTGCGCAAAGTTTTTATTGATTTTTCATTTTTACTACAATTTTCAAGTATTTTATTTCCGCCAGTGTTAAATTTACATACCACTAGCTGAAGCCCGAGTTAAGGAGCCCCTTACCTTGCAGAACATTCCTTTCACAGAACAGAAAATGTTTTTTCTGTTCTGTGGTTCCATTAGAATCAGCATATATTATCGAGGACTTGCACTCACTGTTTAGCAGTATCACATATAATATATAGCCTTGTTAGCAAATTAATATTTCTAAAATGTTTGATTGTAAAATAAGCAATTTCTATATATGACATGCGCCACTTATAAAAGTGCCGTATTAGCATTTGTTTAGTATATAAGACCTGTATTTTGTAAAATTAATTAATAACTGTTTTTATTGTACATACATACATACATAAGATCACGACTGTATCCCATAAGGGATAGTCAGAGACTGGGCACTCATTGCAAAAACAGATGACTGCCACAATCCACGTTTCACCAAAACAATATAATGCACTTGGTGTGATAGGTGGTGCGCCCATCGCCACCATGCGCTGTTGGGTGCACAGTGCAGTTTAATTCCTTACTCGCCTTTTACGAGATCCATTGGATGAGATGGAGTGGTAGTATTCTTTGTTAAATAAAGTTATTTTTAAAACTATTCCGCTGTCGGTTCTTCAATTCCCACGACTACGTCCTTGTGGATGGTCGGGTTTTTAAAAATCTCGTGGGAACTCATTGATTATTCGAAATAAATCTCTGTGCCGAATTTCGTTAAGATCAGTTCAACGGTTGAGTCGTGAAAAGCTTACAGGCCGACAGGGACAGAGACAGTTACTTTGACATTTATAATGTTAGTCTAGATTCTCATAACATAAATCCAAATAGGAACTAAGCACCAATATGTTTAGTACTCGTAGTTTAATTTTTTTTATTTTTAATATTCAATATTTTTTTATTTATTCATAATATGATAACACCTTAATTTTCCTTAAATATAAAATGCCTAATTAATTTACTCTGCTTTCGATTTTCGTACATATTTTTAACATTTAGTGTATAAGCGAGCACTTGCCTATATAATATAATTTGCTGATGGTCCAAAAATCATTTTTGAAATATTTCATAAAAATAATAATATTATGATAGTTTATTCCGTGATACTTTCACGGGATGTAAATAACTGGTACTACTAACCAAAAGATGCTTTTCAAACTCTTCTTCGATGTCGCTTCCATTATAGTACCTATGTTCAGCTGTTGTATTGGGAAAATAAAACCCACGGCGACAGACGCAGCGATAAGATCCTCGGCGAAATCCCAGTCCAGGCACGGGGACGCACTGGGAAATCATTAGATTCATGAAAGGCATTCATTATGAAACATGTCTCACTGGGAATTCCCGTAATTGACTACTTTGTCTGAGCTCAAGTAGAGCTTTTGTATTATCATAAATTAATTTTACGTTTTATAGTCTAGTCACAATATATTTGGCTTTTTATGCAATAACGTTCTAAGGCTTACTAATGCTAAATGTCGGTCATACCTAACAGTAAAATTCTGCAATAATGATATAAGTTTTGCATGCTAGCGTCGCTAACAAGATACGATGAAAAAACGATTTAAGTTTTCAGTTATCTAACTTTCACAAATCGACACGTTCAAGTTGTATTTGAAAGATAAATGTTTTAAAATATTGTACTTCACACCACACCCTCCCCTCCCCCACAGATTTCCACAATAGATTGTAGCTCTCATTTTGGGGCGATTTTGCCATAGTTGCCTGCCACGCTTCGCAGGCGGGTCGGAAACCGCAGTTTATTTATTCAGATGTTCCAGGAAGTGGCTGCTGCCCATCTCCTGGTTTTTATTGTCCCTCTGTCGACTTTTACGCGTCCCACGGGATGATATGGGGTGGACTCTCAGATTCTCTTAAGCTGGCACCACATCACTTAACGATATTTTTATCTGATTCCGATGGAAAATTGAAGACAAGGTTATTGCGATAAATGGAGCTGAAAATCTGGTTCTCCTCTTTCTCCCTTTGATTTCGAATTCTAGTTTCTATTTTATTAGGCTATAAAACCTTTGCTAAGCACTGGTCGTATATTTGAGATGTTTTTGGAGTCACGAAGAGTCCGCCTTGGTGCTCCAATGCAGATTGGTGGATTTCAGATTCCTCACGATGTTTTCCTTCTCCGTTGAGTACGTGGTTAGTGAGCATTTCGATGTGCCGGTACTAGGGTTTGAACTAAGGTCACTCGGATAATATAAAATTGATACGAATGAATATGAGATTGAAATATATAATAATATATCATTATACATTTAAAGTTATATATAATAGTAATTGTTTACTCTTATTACTAAATATATTTTTTTTTATGATATTAAGTTTATAAATGCGGAAAGGTTAGGTTTTTATACGTTATTAAGTGAGCTTTTTATATGACTATATATTCTCGGTGATGTAATTGCTGTTAGTCTTCTCGGCTTTTACAGCTTCATCGGATACTGTGCTCGCAGGCCAGGGGCCCGCGTGCCAGGGGCCCGCGTGCCAGGTTTGGTTTGACCCAAACATAAATAAATAAATAAAAACTCCTACAAAAACCTCGAAGTTCGGACTGTGTCGCGTTCGCTGCGTGCTTTCGCGATTTCGAAAATCTTAAATATTTTAAGTCGTCTAATGGCCGTCCGAGGGAGGCTGCGTGCGTCCATTCGGACTGTCGACTTGTGTGTCGGTAACTCTGGGCGGTGAGAACCGCCCTGGTTTATATGACTGATGGTCACTGATAGCCCGAAGGCTTTGCAGCATTGAAAGGTGGCCGAGCGCTGAGGGCGCTTAGCTGAGACCTTTGAAATGGGTAACTAGCGCGAGGGCCCCCGAGAGGGGACCCCTACTTGGACTGTTACCCTGTGCGCGTAAGTAAGCTGACTTCAGGCCGAACCACGGCTCGATCAGTTGCTTCTATCGGGAGGAGGTAAGTGAGCATTTCCATGTGCTGGGATTTAACTAAGGTAATTAGAATAACATAAAATTGATATGAATGAATAATGTGAGATTGAAATACTGTAATAATTAGTTGAAACTTTAAATCTATAATAATAATTGTTTACTCTTACCACTAATAATAATTAAGATATTAAGTTTTTTATTACAGAAAGTTAATAAAAAATCTTTCCAATTTCAAACTCATATACAATTTATAAAAATTTTTTTAACACAATTTTTTTTAAATAACTCAAATAAACGAAACGCTTAAAAGAATAATAACGAGGTTTGGTTACATCTGTTTTCCACGCCGTTCAATTTTCCGTCCCCTTTATTTAAGTCCCTGACGTTTAAGCCGATTTTCTTTACGGAAAAAAGCAATGCGGCTCCCTGCTATTTGACTGACAGAATCCCTTACTGACCGTTTTTATTAAATCATTTTTCTTTGATTATGTTTCGGAAATTCGGATACTTGGACAGTTTTAAAAAGTTGTTTTCAGTGAATGATCATTTAATAAATATTAAGTAATGAACTGGAAAAAAATGATAGCTATGTTAGAACGAAGGATTGCACTGCGATTCATTCATTCATCATTCATTTCAGCCTATCACTAGTCCACTGTTGAACATAGGCCTACTCCATAGATTGGCACAAAAGTTTTTAGCTCTCGTATTTGGGGATTTTACCATACTTGCCACGCTTGGCAGGCGGGTTGGCAAACGCAGTTGTAAAGTATTTATTCAGATGTTCCAGGTAGATGCTGCTGCCCATTTCCTGGTTTTTATTTTCCCTCTGTCGACTTTTAAGACACCTACGGGATGAGATGGGATGGTAGTTTCTCTTAAGCCGCCCCCATACGGCACTGCGATTAGGCCATATTGAATGTACTTTTTATATCTCGAAAGCAAAAACAGCAGCAGATCAACTTCCGAACACTACAGGAAGCGACGGGAAATATTATAGTGCCACAAGTGCACCCGCAAACACAGAGACACCCACTCGTCCTGACCTACCTACCACCTAGTGATGTGATCTGGTGTATGCTAGGATGCAGTGTCATAGACACAGATACTATTTTTTGCAAATGGGAATACAATCACAACCTGGTCTGGTTGACCTGAAAAAGGGCAGTATGTGTTTTTGCACAAATGTCGGTATTTAAACCCAGGATGTATATAATATAATGCTTTTTTATAAATGCATATATTACACGTGGATTACATATAACATGTCGAAGCTATAATCTTAGCAGGACGTCAGTAAGAAATAAGTTCTTAACGCTAATGAAACTAGAAGCGAAAGATGTGTCATGATCGTAGCAAGTGGAAAGATGTGGTCTCTGCCTACCCCGATGAGAAAGAGGCGTGACTACGTACGTATTTGATATAAGTGCCAATGAAGTCACCATATATCCCAGATAACTAGTAATCTTAGCAGTAAGAAAAATCAGAAGTCTTACTGATGTTGCTACGGTAAGATATTTTTAGTTATTTTCACAGTATTTTCGTACGGGGAAATAATACAGGTGTTGAAACTATTTTATTTACAAAAAAGGCATTAAGAAGTCATAATCTCAGCTTTAGCGTCCCTCAGAGATAAGTTTAAGGAAAAAGTGTCTCAATGGCCTCTCAGCATAATACGTATCTATATATGAAAATGGTGTATATGCGCATTGGGACATTATAACCTTTAATAAAAGATTTGATATTCATAGAGTAATTGCAAACGCCAGCTTAATATGCCAGTAGCTCGACTTAGTCAATAACTGAGTCGTGGAAAAAAGTATACGCTTTTATAACAAATCCCAAATAATACATAGACTTCTTGTAATTAAACAAAATAATAAAACTTTACCATAAGGGTTATTAAAAGAGAGTATGGATAATAGTAAGACCAGGAAAGGAACTAATTGCTCCAAGTTCTTTCATTATTGTACGTGTATAAATCGTAACAGGATTGAAAGCAATGTTCATATTGCAAAAACAAGGATTTCTCTTTTTTTAAATATTTAACTTGGGGCCTGGTGAGTTGCCATAATACCTGGCTTAATCTTCGATCTGATTATGATACGTTCACCTACGACGGCACGGGTCGATCTTATTTTGTCAATCTTCTTTCATCCATCTTCTCTCTCATCTAACCAACCATTTTCTTTATCTTTGTCACTACATCTTCTACTACACCTCAACGTTTCCTTATCACGCTGTTCCTCACTTTGTCCGTCAAAGTGATATTATATACGTACGGAAACACATGAAGTGATTATTTTATTATAAAATTACTACAACTGACATATATTTCAAAAACTTGTTCAGACGGCATTATAGATTATTATATAGAGTACAAATATTTGTGGAAATAACTGTTGCATTTGCTAACCCCTGGCTACCAAACAAATGATGTTGTAATAAGTTAATATAATTTAGAAATGAAATTATACAATATGCAAAAAAATACTCCACAGTTTCTTACCAGTTCTTCTCTGAGAAGGTATTCTTTTTCGAACAAATTATTTATATTTATTAAGCCAAATTCGCTTTACACGGTATGATGAAAAAAAGGCAAATAAGAATATTGTAACGTATTATAGAAAATTCTGAGGAAGTATATGTAATTTTTTTGCAAATTTATACACCGTCTATAATGCTCTTTGCTGGCAGTAACATCGTGAATGAAAAAGGTAAGTAATCATAATAATAACGTTTCTTATATCACAAATTTAAAAGGTAGATAAAAAAAATATTTTAAGCAATAATAATGTTCGCTCATCTGATTTTAGTATTCATAATAGATATCGTTTTTTTTTGTAAATAATAAGACCTCTCAGGCTTCACTTTATCATCTTTGGAGCTTCATTCTAATGTACCCCAAATGATAACAAATTCTAATGTTATTAAATGTGAATTAAACGGGCCAAGATAATTACTCCGTCAGTTGTTCAATAGCTTGGGAACTTTGCTACATACATTAGAGTCCCAACTTTGAATATTAACAATTCTGATTATTTTGAATAACATTTATGAGCTACAGCCACTTATCGAAAACGTGGCTCTGTCGTGTAACGAATCTTGGAATTTGTCAAAACGCAAATTATAACCTTAAAATATACTACAAAAATAAATAATCCTGCCGTGTGGTAGCGGCCTAAGAGAATCTACCACCCCACCTCATCCCGTGGGTGTCGTAAAAGTCGACAGAGGGAAAATGAAAATCAGGAGATGGGCAGCAGCATCTTGCTGGAACATCTGAATAAATAAACTGCGGTTGCCAACCCGTCTGCCAAGCGTGGAAACTATGGCAAAATACCCCCAAAACGAGAGCTACAAACTTTTGTAGCAATCTATGGGGGAGCCCTATGTTCTGCAGTGAACTATTGTTAGGCTGAAACGACGATGACGAATAAATTAATAAACATAGGCCGCGGTAGCGCAGTGACCAGGCGCTTAAAATTTCATAGTACGAGAGTGACCTTTTTTTTATTTGAGAGCGTTACGAGACGAGCAAAACGTTCACCTGATGCTAAGTGCAACGTTTGCCCATAACAAATGCTGCGTCACTCAGGAGCCCCTCAAAAACGAGTGTCGCCCTGCTTTTATGACTAATTCCTGGGCAATTATAACGTTTGCGACTATAAATCGTGTTCAAATATTTACAATGACTAAGATCTGCTCATGAGCATAAACATATTCAATAGTTTGATAACAAAATTTAATAAATCTTACCTCGGTAGTTTTCTTTTTGCACTTGTCCGTTCCAGCAAAGATGTTCAATTGTGTTGAACCATGTTTCAATGGACATTGGTCGATGTCAACGCGGCGTAGGTCAATATCGATGCCGCTAGTGCCTCTGATAAAATAGATGTTGTATAGAAAAATATTAAAATTATTCAATAATGCTTATGAGCTATTGCTCATGTGTCAGTGTAGCGGTATACTCATTTTTTTTTATAATCGTTCGCCTGTTGGTAAGTGCAAAGTCTGCCCATAACGAATGCTGTCACCGGAACAATTCTTTGAGGCAACGCACTACACTGCACTTGTCCCGATGAGACATCAGTTCTTAAGTCCCATATACTATACTACTCTCCTCTTGGCAGATTTTCGACCACGACAATGAATTACAATTACGAAAAATTACAAGCATCGGTTGGAGGAAAGGTTGTTGATTTGCTAACATCCGCATGCAAAATATAAAATGGTGTATATTGCCCAGTTTTTGAAGAGCACCGCCCGCCCTCCCGCAGTAGCGTGCACAACACCGCCAACGGGAACCCATAGGTGTTCCAACTCAAAACTAGGCATTACCAAGTGTTATTGACTCTACGACAGACAGCCACCAAGTACTCGGTAATATTCGTCATTTTATATTTTGCATGCGGATCTTAGCTAATTTACCTCCTTTATCTTTCATTATATGGATTTCCGCAAAATAACGGCTGATTCTATAGACTATAAACATCGATTGAATGATCTACTACCATAAAATAAAGGATTTGTATTTATAGTGCTTTGTACAGGTAAACGTTAGCAGCACATAATTAGGCTGAAAAACGTTACATAAAGCAATAACGTTTTCATTATTTCCGTTTACTAACACTAAGACAATATATGTAGTCTACATATATCTACATGTGGTTGCATGTCACTAAAACATGTACAAAAGTTACGGCAAAGGTAGCCGCTGGTAGCTTATTTATTCTGTTTTACTCTGTATAAAGAATAAAACTTTGAAGTTATTTGCTTAGAGTCCCGTAGCGCGATAGGTATGCTGTATAATTGCGAGTAAAGAAAAAGTCTGACCTATTAAAAATCAGGACAGGCCGGTGGCTAGGTGAAAAAAACCGTTTTAGATTGAATAAGTCTTGTGTGTGTAGGCCCTCATTAATTTAATTGACATTTATTAAAAAAAAAAGAAAATTTGATATTCAAAAATTATATGTTTAGTTACCAGAATCAATTAAAAAAAATATGTCTCCCCCAAATTTGGTATTACCGTAGATTTGCCAGAATCACCACAAGCATCAAGCGAATTGGTGATGGCAGAACCTGACATCTAGAAGCTTTTGTCCGGGTGCCCTACAGAGCGAAGTATGTAGGTCGCCATCAGGTGCCATCCGGTGATACCGCATCCGAGGATATCACGAAGTCCTTCCGGGAACAAGGTTTCGAGCCGGAATACGTACGCCAAATTCAGGTCCGCCAAGGGCGACCTGGGTGCATTTTCTTCGCGCAGCTTGACGAATAACTGCTTTATATGCCAGGTATTATCATTGAAGCCTGGTTTGGTAAAAGAGGACCTGCACAATATCATCGGTGCCAACAGTACCGATATTTGTCACACTGCGACCGTCCGATCGCATGCGGATGCATGGGGAACCATTCGGACCAGGACTGGCCCAGGCCGAGGAAGAACTTTCCGGCGTGTGCCAACTGTCGGCAGGCGTACACCACAATTAACGCGGCGTACCCTGTCTACCATCAGAGAGCGCCAAAGCACACAGAGCATAACAATCTGATGGCGCTCTACCTCGCGAACTACCCTCACCCTACGGGTGCAACATCAGAAGGGTGAAAAAGCAGAAGCCTAGGAGAAAATCTAAGGCCTAAAAGGCCTCACAATACTACGGCAACAACACAGAGGTCTTAGGAGTTCAGGAAAAAACACAACATCTGAATAAGAGGGAATTCGTCTGAGCACATAGAGGCACCCCGCTGTTCAAGCGGCTCTGAACTTGCTGAAGAAGATTTTTAAAGCCAATGATAGCGGACAAGATCCTCTCCCCTCGTACTTAGTGGTGGAAAATCGCGGAGAGGCATGACTAAAAATGGTCAGTAAGACACCACATACATAGAGTGCAAACCCGACCTGCGTGTTTTTGTTTTTGTTAAGGCCCGGACAGTTTCCCGGTGCCCCTGACGAGGCGCAAGAGATAACCCCTATGACGGAACGCGCGGGTTTAGTCAGTCCGTGGCCGCGTTCGGTGGATATGATCTACAGAAAGTCATTTATTCTTAGTTTGTTATGTTTTACATGGCTAATAAATTCTAAGTTTACACGAACGTCTACAGTATATAAAATAAATAAATAATATTATACATTAATATACAAGCTTTACGGGCTTGTTTTTAAGTGTTAGGGTTCTCAAATGATTTAAATCTTATTCTACATCAAACTATACTACTTTTACACATATTCTTAACTCATTACATAAAGTTTTGCTATATAATTTAACAAAACACAGTACTACATGAAATAGATCAACAAAACATGTAACATGTGTAATAAATTTACAATCATATCAACCATATATATATATATATATATTACTAAGATATTACATATTTTACTAAGTTTTCTTACTACTAAAACTTTATTTTCATCAAAAACTTATCTTATTCAGTGACGTTATACATTGTAAGCGGCGTCTAACCCGCGCTAGTTGTCGCACCCTAAAAGTTTAGTGACTTTTCCCATTCGGGGGACAGCAATGCAGCCAGCGAGAGCCTTAAAGAAGAAACGTCTGACTCGCAGAGCCTCTAAAATATGTCGCCGAGAGACCGTCTACAACACAGGCTCGCAACGGCAATAAGGGAGAAAAAAGAGGCCGAGTAAAGGCTCGAACACTTCGAGAAGCAACTCGCAGACATAATTAGAGAAGAAGCCGCTCACAAGGTCCTGGAAGGACCAGCAGCAGAAAAACGCCTCAGAAGCCCTGAAGATGAACAGGAAGCACGCAAGAAGCTGCGCGAAGGACCGACAGCGAGCGGATCATCCGGGGGTGACAGTGTGGCCGTTGAGGCCATCCGAAGGCCTACGCATTCACTACGCCACCGCCACCAGCGGCCAAGGTAAGTATACCTCCCGCTGGACCTACGCCTATACCTCTCCGTCAGAGAGATCCGCGGCAAACATCAGCCGCATCACGTCTCCCACGTCTTGCCACCCCCCACGGGCTGTACCGACACCCGGGAAGGCACAGGCGCCTCAAGCGCCGTCAACATCACGTGCGCCGCCCCCGGCTCTGCCTGCTGGCGTCTCACGTCCTCCATTGCCTCGGAAAATACCTGCTCCTGGGCAGGTACCACCGCCAACACCCCAATCCCCACGTGCACCGCCGTCGACAATTTCTCGAGGCGCGCCACGCGCCTCTACACCACCGCCAAATCCGGGCGCGGCAAGGACGCCCTGGATGTATATTCTTCGCCTAGTTCCAGAGGAAGGAGTATATTCTATCAAAAATCTACCTCATCGACGAGCTGCTCTAAATGCCCGGAATCCGGATCGAGGCATGGAGAGGTAGGTAAGGCCCGGCACAATGCCATCGGTGCCAGTAGTTCCGGCACTCCTCCCATTGCTGCCACCGTCAATGGCGTGTGTGCGATGTGGAGGAGAACACCCGGCCGAGGACTGTCCCCGCCCCCGTGAGGACCCGCCTACTTGCGCTAACTGTGGGCAGGCGCACACTGCGAACAACGCATTGTGCCCTGTCTTCAGGAGGGAGCTGCGCAATAGTAGTGCGGGCACAACGGAGTTGACGGCACAACGTACGAACCCTCAACTGGACCAGCCGAACATCGTCCAGGCATCCCAAGACCAGTCGAGCCTGATGGCACCGGCGAACCTGCCTCGCCCGAGGGCTCCTGCCCCTAGCGGAACACCTGCTACTCCCGCAGCTACGAGCTCCAAAAAGAAGAAAAAGAAGGTATGTGTGGCACCAACGCCTTGCCCATCGGCAAGCGTATCGGATGCCACAGCACCCCCAGACTCAGCCCAGCCTTCGACGTCGTCGGGATCGGATAACGCTGCAACAATATCTGCAGCGATCACGATCCTGAACGACGTCCTAAAGGCTCTCCAGAGCGGCACCAATGCAGTGCCTATTATCCTGAACGGCATCGCCAGCTTGCTTCAAATCCAAGGCTAGGCCGTTCAGGACATCATATACCTAACCCCTGGAAGTCCAAGTGTCCAACATTGATTTACTAAACCTACTATCAACAGGCGGGTCTGCCGGGTAGATTTGCCTCGCAAGAGGAGAGTCAGGCTTGGCAACCAGTGCCTGTGATAGTAGGAATAGCAATAAAAACCTACCCACTAAGTGTTATGAGTAACCCCTAGTATTTTGGCATTTTGGCACATTATATCACGCTGTTTAAAGCACTCCAATGCCCCGAGCGTTTTTACGCTGCGGCGAGTGCAGCTACTGAGAGGAGCATAGATTCCGGACAGTTTCCCGGCGCCCCCTTCGGGGGCGCGAGAGAAGACCCCGAGTGGGTTGCGTCACACACACTAAAGCAGGTGCCAAGTTGCGCCTACTTTTGCTTGGTTGCTCGACTAAGACGGGCAATTGATTTTTATTTATATGGATTTAATTAAAATAAAAAATAAACTTGAATTGTAAAATATAACTAACTTTAGAATAACTGCTCAGTATTTAAACTGTTATTAATTAATCGATAAACATTAAAAAAGAATAACAGAAACGCTGCACAAAGTCGTTGCTCACAAATTCGAACACGAAATTTTGATCTTATCACGCTCAAAGAATATTTTTCTTACAGGCTTAAAGTTTAAGTTCATCTAAGTAAATAATGAAATAATGATTGCAGATGTTTGTTTTAACAGTTTAGTGGAAAGGGTAATTAATAAAATTAGTGTCCAAACAATTTTCAGTAATGGTCTTGAAATTTTTAGTATGCAAATTTGATGAAAATCCTCTTTAAGTTTATGACGTTTTTGTACTTAATATTTTAGCTTATACTTAATATTAGCAAGAGACGCTTTTAGTTTCAGAGCAGGGTACAAAACTTATATTTAAAAGTACGTCGTCAAACTTTTATTTGTTATCGTTTAATTACCTACGTAATAAAAAAGTATATAAGTAATAAATTAACGGGAAAAATATACAAGCTTTATTAAGAAAATTAAAAAGATTAGCAGCCAAATATATACAAATTAACAGATGTTTCACCCACGTAGATATGAAATTTGATTAAAACAAAATCATAACCATGTTGAGGTGTCTCATAGCGGAATTTTATATTAAGTTTAATAGGCCTATTTAGCTTCATAATTATTCAGTGTTAAAAAATCTATTATAAGTATTTTTTATTAACATTATATTATGTGATCTGCGGGACGTTGGTATTCACGAAACTTATACATTTTATACAAAAATCTTTTTATGGCATCTACGGACACAGCGTCAACCAGCTGCTCCCTACACATAGTTGTTTCTGTTCTCCATAACAATATGTGGAAAACGGTATGTATTGTACATACAGTCTTACACAATTACCTAACCGCTTTGTAATAATCGTGTACTATTGTTTGTTTTTCCCAATGTATAAAAAAAAATATTCAGGACTTTTTAAGGGTGGCGTGGTGACGGCGTTCTTCCGGAAAAGTTTGACAGTCATAAGAGTCGACTTAGGTAAATGCCTCGATACTAACCTTCATGACAATCTAATTAATAGAATCAGGCATTACTTTGCGGATATCCATTCAATCCATATTAGTTTTCTTGTGCACGCTACTGTGGGAGGGCGGGCGGTGCTCTTCAAAGCTAGGTAATACACACTATTTTACATTTTGCATGTGGATCTTAGCAAATTAACTTTCTCTCCTTTACTTCAAGAAAAACGCCATGCCGAAATATTCAGACAGTTGATGCGCGGCAACGTCTAAAGTGTTTGGTTACTCCGATCGCCATTGCGAGAGCCAAGCGTGGAGATTATGGAACATTTTCCTTCTGAGAGCGAGAGGCCTTTCTTGGGAGAGAAATTTCCACATGGAAAATTTCCACGATTGTTTTTGGCGTTTGGCTCATACACACTAGTTATGTTGTGTGCTGTTGGTTGTGACGGGGGTTGGCGTCGTTACAACAAAATATGCGAAAAATGCATGAATTTAAAATTTCTACATATTATTTTAAATGTACGATTGACATCGATAAAATTTAGATCAAAAAAACAAATCAAATAATTAAATAAAACAGAACGTATTAATTTTATGTATGTATATAGCCGATAGATGTCCGGCAGAGTAGAATAGCATCTACCTCTTTCCTAACGTAAGAGGCGACTAAAGTATTGTACAGGACAGCCTTTATTCGTGCCACCATAATATGCCATGGTGTCCCTTTACTGCTCGTAGTAACGCAATAAGGTGTAAGAATTTTTTTACTTCTACCAAAATCGCGGCGAAGTGGTTCGCCACTCGTCACGTCTTATTTCCCGCGAGGGCGAAATGTGGTCTACGTGAGTGGCTTCTGTCTTCTCCTTATATGGGAAAAAGGCGTGACTGAATGTTATTTTATGTATAATTTATACTAAGTAGAGAATACGCCGTCACATAATACTAGCATAAACAATAGTTCTTAGAAGTGACAATACATCATCACTATTCATTACTACTCATTCATTACTACTCTCACACTACTTCATTACGACTAGATGTAGGTATTTATGGGCCACAGTGGTCATAGAAGTCTAGCACCATGATTTCACGGTATACAAAAGAAATGTTAACTTGGCGTGAATGCCATTTCTAAGAATATGATTGAATGGATAGATTTATTACTTAGTTTCTTTACTGAGCAATGACTGCCTGTCCGATTTTCGACTTCTACGTCACTTCTGAATTCTTTCGGAAGCTATCAACTCCGTTTGAGACACTATAGTCTGTGTATGCGACTACGAAAAGGCTTATTCTAACCGGTCGCAAGTAGCAAACGATAGACGCTCATGCGGATATAATTTGATGTAGGCTGTGGACGTGGGGACAATCACAACACAACTCTATAACCAATTATTTGTGTTTTTGTACAAATTGTCTTCAAATCCAGGACACGCGGCACAGTAGTCAGGTTTTCAGAGTACTAAGCCACACAAGGAATACATTTATGAAATTATAGAATATGTTATCTCAACATTTTTCATTCCATTCAATAAAAGTTACTGTAATTTTCTCTGGCTTAAGGTGAAACGGTTATCATCCGCCAATTGAATGCTTTCGTGATGTTTCAGAATAATCCATTTTGCCCGCTCTATCTATGACCCAATCTCTGTTATTGCTCTGACGACAATGTCAAATGGGATTGACGAATGACGAGACTTCCATTTAGAGATCCGCAATTTCAATCGTATAAATTAATTGTTGACAATTATAACTGATATGTTAAATTTATAATACCAGATTTTTTTTTATAATGGATAAAGTGACGTAACGAGCAAAACGTTCACCTGATGGTGAGTGCAACGTCCGCCCACAACAAATGCTTTGTCACCCAGAATATTTCTGTGTGACACCACACTGCTCCCGTCACCCTGAGACATCAGTTCTTAAGTCTCAAATGTCCAGTGATTACGCTAACTCACAGTGCCCGTCAAACCGAAACACAATAATGCTTGCACACTACTACTTCACGGCAGAATAACTAGCCCTGTGGTGGTACCTACCTAGACGGATTCCTGCATAGGAATCCTACCACCAGTAAAAGTTCAGTAGTGATTCCTGCTAAGTGTGGAGTCAAACAGAAATTTTCTGGGTGACACGCCATTTGTTATGATGGGCAGTCGTTGCACCATCAGGAGAACGTTTTGCTCGTTTCGTCACTTTTTCCAATAAAAAAATCGCATTCTAATAATAACTCTGGAAGTATTACCTTTCAATATAATACATTTGAAGGTTTATTTTGAATAGTATTAATTTTAAAATACATATGAACAATGCGGCGGTAACCACTCGTGTTGATTACAATCATACAAGGTAGAATTTAGATAATTTTTTTAATCGCCAGTAATTTATTTTTTATAAATATTTGCAAAGTTCCTTCATTTACAATATAAAAGCAAAAACAGAGATTTATTAGAGGAAAAAGAACTGCGAAACCCTCATAAAGCAAAGATAAACTCGCGCAATAAGTTTTTTCGTACTTACCTACAGATATCTGAAGACTGAGCTAATTTGTGAATGCTATCTAATAAAAACCTTTGTTTAGACGTATGTATGAGTATAACCATAAATACTTTGGGAATAGGTTCACATAGTGTATCATGCTGTCTGTTACATTTAATCATGGATATGTTTTTCTTTTTTTATGTATATTATACGACAAAATTATCGACCTGGTAATATAATAAAAAACTAATTATTTGTAAACTATGCCCGTTCACGAGATCTTGAGAGCTCATGTTAATGAAGAAACTGAAAATATAACAATGAAACTAATCTCGGTCAAAGTTTCTTATTAGTTAGAATGTATAACTTACCAAAATTCAACCAGTTTTCATAAACCAAAATTATCTAAGCTTAAAACTAAGCAAAACGGGAAGTAGCGAAACTTTTTTTTAAAGTAGAAAATTATACGTTTGAGACGAGGTGAATGCTCATCTGATTTTAAGTGGAACGTCTGCCCATATTATATTCCGTGTGGCACCACACTGCGCCCGTCACTCCAAGACATCAGTTCTTAAATCTCATATGTTAATTACACTAGTTCTCAGTGCCCTTCAGACATAAACCTAGTATTTTTTGCACACTACGGCACAAAGATATTCACGGCAGAATATATCTGTGCTGTGGTACCTACTTAGACGGATTCCTGTTTAGAAATCCAACTACTAGTATGAAATGTAAGGTATTTCACAATGTGTGTAGTGGTAGGATTCCAATGCAAGAATCCGTCTGGGTAGGTACCACCCCAGGGCCAGTTATTCTGCCGTGAAGCAGTAGTGTGAAAACAATACTGTGTTTCGGTTTGAAGGGCAATGTGAGCTAGCGTAATCACTGGGCATTTGAGACTTAAGAACTGATGTCTCAGGGTGATGGGCGCAGTGTGGTGTCACACAGAAATATTCTGGGTGACACAGCATTTGTTGTGGGCGGACGTTGAACTTACTATCACGTGAACGTTTTGCTCGTTTCGTCACTGTATACAATAAGAAAAAAAATGTGCACCTTATGGCAAGCTGCTTAATTCACGAACAGCACTTAATTGACTCTGCTATGAAAATGCACTACGGCCCTTTGACTGGTCAGGTTAGGTTTTGGTTGTGCAGTCTAGATTTGACAGTCATGTAAAAACAAAGTAAGTCTACAACCTCTGAAATTATAATCGTCTGCTGAGCTCAGGTAGTCGTATTTATTTTCGAGAGGGTTTTGGAGTATAAACGAGCACTCCAGGCTGCTACATTGCGGGTTGACAGATTTCATATGTATTATATATTCTTAAAAGTAAAGTAAAGTAACAGCCTGTAAATGTCCCACTGCTGATCACAGACCTTTCATTTCCGAGAGGGTTTGGAGAGAGGGAGGTTGGAGCTAGGAAGAATCCGCCACGCTGCTCCAATGCGGGTTAGCGGACTTCACGTGTCTTCGAAATATTTTATATTAATCAGACTTGCGGGTTTCCTGGCGTTGGTTATCAGCACTTAAAATTGCAATTAAAAATTTTAGTGGTGCCGGGAATCGAAGCCAGTTCACTCGCGTACTATGAAATTTAAAGCGAGCGCCTAGCCCCTGACTTTCCACGGCTCTTTTCCTCATAAATGCATGCTACTCACGAAATTTCGCTTGAGCGGCGATCAGGCGTATATACTGTTGGACATGGGAACCCAAGGAGGGAGAAATTATCCCATAATTATGTGACTTGATCGTACGAGTATATTAACCTTAACGAGACGGGAGCCCTTGGCAGCGAAGACCAAACGATGACTGAGGGTCGGGGAAAAAGGGAAAGAAACCGGTTGACGATTTTACCTAGTAATTTTATATCAGTTTTCAGTAAAGGGTTATTAACATATTTGAACTGCGACTACTCATTAGTTATATGGCATCATACATTGAAGGCACAATTACAGTGCTAACTGTTCCACCGTCAAGTAGTAATATGCAAGCATCTTTATGTTTCAGTTGGATAGGCTCTGAGTTGAGAAAATAATGGAATTATTACCTGACGTCTCAAGGAGCGCATTTTTATGACCGCGTGGCCGCGTGGGGTTTTACGACGTGGCCAGAATACCTGACTTCTGTGCCGCCGGTCCTGCGTTCGAATCCCAGTTGGAGTCAACATTTATGCACAAATTGTTGGTTTTCGGATCTGGGTGTGTTGTGCATGTGAACTGTACATACATACATAATATCACGACTGTATCCCATAAGGGGTACTCAGAGACTGGGTGCAGCAGATGACTGCCACAATCCACGTTTCACCAAAACAATATAATGCACTTGGTGTGATAGGTGGTGAGCCCATCGCCACCATGCGCTATTGGGTGCACCGTGCAGTTCCTTACTCGCCTTTTACGAGATCCATTGGATGAGATGGAGTGGTGGCGGCTCGTTAAAAGAATACTACCACTCCATCTCATGTGTTTATAAAACGCACCACGCACGGGCTTCGTGTAAAAAAAATCAGTGCCACAAGGGATATTTTCGTTCAAATTTATGCAAAGTTATGGGCTAGCGTGACTTTCAGCATCAGGTTAACAATTTGCTCTTCTCGTCATTTATTTCCATAGAAATATTATTACTTATATTTTTCTCTTCTTAAACTACGACGTACATATTATATACTAAAAATAGACGAAGAATTACAAGACTTACTTGAAAAAATATGTGTCGTTGTTATATCCAAAGAAAGGTACGGTGTAGGTTAACATCCATATGTTGCCACCGCCGCAATCGTAATACGGCTTGGACCATTTTCCGTCCTCGTAAGTAACTGAAAGTATCTCATCAAATTCTCGTTCAGTGTGTGCAGTGTCGTTGTACGTGTACGTATTGTAACCTGCACAGAATAAATAATATTACAGTTGATGTAACAAAAAAATCTGACATGCACAAGACAGAAGAGTAAAAATCTATAAATTTAATAATATGTTTTTGATTTTAGATTATTATACAACACATTAATTTAAAACTTGCAAGACGACAATTATTGAAACAATGTTTAGTTTAGTCTCACTTTATGCTATAAGATCACATAACCACAATCAATCAGCAAGTCATGTTTGTATGATTTATCTTTTGATAGTCTGTCTCCACCGTGTGGTAGTGGCGTAAGAGAATATGCCACCCCATCTCATCCCCTGGGTGAAAATTAAAACCAAAAAGATGGGCAGCACCATCTTCCTGAAAAATCTGAATAAATAAACTGTGGTTGCCAAGCCGCCTGCCAAACGCGGCGACTATCGCAAAATCCCCCGAAATTGAGAGCTACAAATTTTTGTGGCTTTGGGAGACCTATGTTCAGCAGTGGACTAGTGATAGGCTGAAATGACAAGGCGATGTTGAGTTTTAGTCTCAAGATTGTCTTTCCAATATGTGTAAGCTTTCTGTCTATGGGAAAGTAATTTGAATAATAAAATGGACTGTTGTCAATTTTATATGTACCAAGCTTTCATCCCCTATTTAACGCACATAGAACATGAATTTTCAAAATTCCCTTCTTAGTGCTCATTTTCGTTACATAGGGAACTCCTGTGCAAAATTTCAAGCTTCTAGACCCACCGGTGTAGGCTGTGCGACGTCTGTTAATCAATCTGTGTTCAGTTTTATATTTTCTTCAATCTACTACATTAATGAAAATATCTAAAAATTTATTAATATACATAGTTAGGTAATTACTCGAATTTTGTCAGGGCTTTCTAGAGACCATTAACCACGTTACTTTGACCCTGTATTGGTTAATATTTTAATATTGCTAAGCAAAAAATTAAGTACTTGAATTGTACAAAACTTGTTAGAGCAGTAAAGGTATTCCAACAGAAAGTGTGTACATCGTTTCAGAAAGTAACTTTAGAATTCAGATAAAAATAATTAAATCTTCTAGGAGCTAGTAGTAACTCGGATATCTTCTTCATATGATTACTTGATACATACATACATACCTCTTCTGAATTGATTATGATTTCTGATCACGCGTTCGGCATTCTTGCGTGCAATATAGAACCACTCCGAAGTGTTGCTCAAATATTTGTATTCAACGGCCAAATCTTTCGCCAATATTGGTCCTTCTGGCAGACGGTACGCAAAGGGACAAAAAAGTTGATAATCTTTATATTGATACTGGTCGTAACAATTCCCAGCTGCGAATACATCGTCGTCGAACTCGACCATAGAAAATACACTAGCGTGAAGAAGATATTCATTATGCATGACGGATGGTCCCGCATATTTCCATAACCTTGTTAGCATATTAGCTCTATTCACCGCTACTTCCGCTTCTATTCTAAACCGCTCTTGAGCATATCTATCCACCACACCTTCACCTAAATTTAAATGGGTACCAGCCGTACAGTTTTCTCCTAACAAATGTTGAGTTTCGATCAATCTTAAAAATTTTGTCACTACATCTTCATGCACACTCGGTTTTACCACAGTCACGTTATCAGAATCATTTGATGTATCATTAGATAAGCTGTCTTTGGTCATTTCAGCGTTTAAAATGTCTTCCATAGTTAATTTCTGAGTTTCGTTGATATCGTAACTATGCTCCATATTATATAAGTGATCAAGTAATGACACGTCATCAGTAGACTCATGTTTGTGATTGTTGCTAGTGAAGTTTCCAAAAAGTTTTTGGAACAGTTCAGCTGGTTCTTTGGCTTCATCCTCATCCGGAGCACTGTAGGGTCTCAGAGCCGCTACTACTGGATCCTCTCCTGATTTATCGATGCTCTCTGTAACAATGAAAATATACTTTATTAGTTTAATCATATCATAACGTTTTTTGTGTGATTACGTAGCTATATCATTATCATTTCAGCCTATCACTAGTCCACTGCTGACCATAAGTCTCCCCCATAGATTGCCACAAAAGTTTGTAGCTCTCATTTCGTGGGGTTTTGCCGTAGTTGCCACGCTTGGCAGGCGGGTAGGCAACTGCAGTTTATTTATTCAGATGTTCCAGGAAGATACTGCTGCTCATCTTCTGGGTTTAAAGAAAAAAAAACCTATTTCATTTTAATTATACTGAGGCTGGCTTCTCCTGGTTTTCATTTTCCCTCTGTCAACTTTTACGAAATCCACGGGATGAGATGGGGTGGTAGATTCTCTTAAGATGCCACCACACGGTAGTTATAAGTATTCTAGCAATTCTTGGGCTGAGCTGTAAGTCAAAAGTTGTACCAAATTTGAAGATCCGTTTTGGGGTTTCTTTGACTGTAAATCTGCAAATGTTAAATAACATATACGATATAGCAAAGGATTATTAGTGTAAGGTTAAAGATAAAGAGAAGTGCGTTGTTCCACCACGACCTTGTGGTTACATAAATAATCTTGCTCAGTTAATAACCTATTAACATAAAAACATATTTTGTGTTTGGTATACTGGAACTAGATACTAGCTATAGTACATAAACAAGCGCACATAATATCAGCGTAGAGTATCAGCATAACGTCGCTTTGTTTTGAACAGTGAAAGACAAACACCGCGAATATCCTATATACAAATATCAAGCAAATGATTCTTCATTAAAGAAGGGGTAAAGGGCAAAGCGACGACTTGTTAATAGGCGAACTGTGTGCTTGACTGCTATCTCTCCTTTTCATAAAAAATGTTTCAAGGTAGCTGCATTTCAAAAAGTAATCATCCATGTTAATATTTTATTAACTAGCTGAATCCTGCGATTACATCCGAGTGAACTTAGATTTTTTTTAAATACCGAGGACACTTTTAGATTTTCCGTAATACAAAATATCCTATATCCGTCGAGAGACTTCCATTTGCATTTATAATGATTATGTAGTATAATAGAATATAGTATAATATATCATCATCATCATCATAACTTCAGCCTATTACTAGTCCACTGTTGAACATAGGCCTCCCCCATAGAATACCACAAAAGTTTGTCGCTCTCATTTAAGGAGGAAATTTGCCATAGTTGCCACGCTTGGCAGGTGGTTTGGCAACCGCGGTTTATTTAGTGAGATGTTCCAGGAGGATGCCGCTGCCCATCTTCTGGTTATTATTGACCCTCTGTCGACTTATACGACACCCACGGGATGAGATGGAGTGGTAGATTCTCTTAAGCCGCTAGTACACGGCGAATATGCATATGATATATACATACATACATAAGATCACGACTGTATCCCACAAGGAGTAGTCAGAGACCTTACTCGCCGTTTACGAGATTCATTGGATGAGATGGAGTGGTAGTATTGTTTTAACGAGCCGCCACCACACGGCTTATATATATAGTATGTCAATAACCCGTGTTATTGTAAGAACAGCGAAAGACTGTTTTCTCTATGTTGATGGTACTCTGTTAGCGTCACGACTTTCAAACGGAAGGAAATTTCATGTCCTTGCTTTATATATTATGTTTTAATAATCTTCTTGGTTTCTCTGTTTTTTAATTAAAACAATTTAAACTATTTTGCTATTTTCAGATATTAATCCATTTTTCATTTTTCACGCATTAAAATGAAAATAATAAATATCCAAAACATTTATCAACAATAAGATTAATTATTGTTTGTATAAGAAAATGTAAAAAATAAAAATTAGTTCAAGCCCACATAGGACTTGCAGCTTTATTAAAAAGTATCATGCAGTTTACTGCCACTGATAGAGGCACATGTAAAGACGTTTTTCGCGTAAAAGGGATTTCATCGCCTAAGAAATGGCCGTGTAAAATTTGCTATCTTACCCTATAAAAGAGGATTTTGTTTATGGCAACACCAGATCGGGGTTTTCATTACGCGAAGCAATTGATCGTCTACATTATTTATTGGAGGCAATTTTGTTCAGCGCCCATCTTTTGTTGCTATAAAGTAAGTTGTTAAGGTATGTTCTATATCAACTTTATTGTTCTTGACCTGAAATGATAAAGTGCCCTGATTTCTAGTGCACCTGCTCAGTTATTTACAGCTACAGTTTGAGCCACAATTGAAAAACAATATTATATCACGATTAGAGCCTCAGACAGAAGCGTCGTCTAATCTCTCTTGTTAGAGATATTTGAAATAGTTTTTTCGTAACATTTCAGCCAAGGTGGTATCTTCCGGCTTACATAAAAAAAACAAATAAAAAAGATCATGGTGGTGGTTATAATACGGTAAGCATGAGTGCAAACAGACGCGCTCACTTGTGCGATTTTCGTATACGATGTAATGGTTTTGTGAAAAATATCTATAAAAGAATACCCTAAGACAAATAATAATTGTGTGGCATAATATTAAGTGATTTTTGCATGATCGAGGTGCAAGTACACTGGCTACTAATGCTTCCAGTTGATGTTCCGTTGTCGCGCTAGTTATGACAGCATTACGACAATTTCAGCATTGTGCATTGTATCGAAATTGTTCGTGAAGGCTCGCCTACGAAATATTTGTAAAATATTTTGTAGGTAGTCGTTTCTAGAAAGTGTTGCCTCTTTCTTAAAACTACCTTCTACATCTAAAGCAGCAAAACTTTCTCGAAACTTAAAGTTAACAACAAAAATTTGTTAACAAAAACAGACTTGCAAAAATTAAACCATTTATTTTGCATAGTCTTTCACCACATTTTTAGGAAATTAATAGTTAATTCTTTAAGTACGTGAGCATTTAAAAATTTAAATAAAACTATTTTTACGGATTTTATCGCGTTTAATTTTGAACTTTTTCTAACCCGACGTTTCGAGTGTTTTACAGCACCCATGGTCACGGGAGGACTGAGATGTCCTGATGTCATAGTTAACTCAAAGTCAAAATCAAAATTACTTATTCAATTTAGGTTTATCTAAAGCTCTTATGAACGTCAACCGGTTCCAAAAATGACCTTCTCAGAGAAGAACCGGTAAGAAACTCTGGGGTCTTTATTTTTTCAATGCCGTATTACATTGTCGTTTATAGATTATCATTTCTACTGGTGGTAGGATTCCTATGCAGGAATCCGTCTAGGCGGGTACCACCCCAGGGCCAGTTATTCTGCCGTGAAGCAGTAGTGTGCAAACATTTCTGTGTTTCGGTTTGAAGGGCACTAAGAGCTAGCGTAATCACTGGCCATATGAGACTTAAGAACTAATGTCTCGGGGTGACGGGTGCATTGTGGTGTCGTACTGTTCTGGGTGACACAGCATTTGTTATGGGCAGACGTTGCACTTACCATCAGGTAAACGTTTGTCTCGTTACGTCACTTTTATCAAATCATATTAAAAAAAAAAGATTACAATAATAATTACATCATAAATTTAGTAGCCACATCTTTGTCCTCTATGTAATGTTCTATTTTATACTACGCTTTATCTAATAATGTCTTCTTGATAAGTTTTTTAAAATTCATGTCCGTTTTTCGGGTTACACTTTGAGGAATTTTATTATAAAACTTTATACATCTACTAAGAAAAGACTTTCTAGTTTTAGCCAAACTAAACATATGAACCTCTAGCATGTCACCTCGACCGTATTCTACAGGATACAGTATATTTTTTGGTAAATAAATTAATTTTTTTCTGTACTTACATAATATTTTCAAAAATAAACAACGACGGAAGTGTCAAAATATTAGTAGTTATCGTAGCGACTCTTCGAGTTTTTTAATTTCAATAGCCCTGCGAATCATCCTTGGTAGAAATCGGTGTTCTTATGCGAGGATTTGTGGTTTAACGAATCTGGTATAATGGTTGGGATGATCCATGTTCATGGTCACAGACTGCAGACTTTCCAGTCTGTGACTATGTTCTTATTTTTAATTAAACGCGATAAAATCCGTAAAAATTTGTTTTAGTTAAAAATTACTAAATAGAGCAAGTTCGTACAAATGTCATTCGTAGCAGTGTTTTTATTTCAAAGCGACGGCACTGGCCGCCTCTAACGTATTAAGTGCCCTTTTAGAGAAAACATAAAACGTTAAATAAAAAGACTTACCTGACATCTGGAAATAATGTTTTTTTTAAGGAAAGCTAGTTAGGCTTAAAATTTTGTAATGAAGCTGATATTACTACCTATCAGCTAGGTTTTGGATTTGGTTGTTATATTTGTGGGCATAAGATTTCTTACTAGTGACTCCTATGCATGAATTGTAGTCGATAGTCGTAGGGCGATACCGCCGCAGTGCCATTTAATCTGCCGTGAAACAGTAGTGTGCAAACATTACTGTGTCTCGGTATGAAGGTCGCTCAGAGCTAGTGTAATTACTGATCACATGAGGCTTAAGAACAGATGTCTCAAGGTGTGGTGTAAAGTGCCATAGAGAAATGTTGTGGGTAACACAGCATTTATGTGCAGACTTTGGACTTCCTATCAGGTGAACGATTTGTTCGTCTCGTCATTTACATAAGTAAGTCTAAACTGTATTCTAATCCCTGTGTTTCTGAACCTTTCATCCGAAATTTCCTTTTCCTACGATCATATTGCTTAAACATTCCATTGAATATGAGAAAGCTACCAATAAATTGTATTGCATTACCCTAGTAAAAGATATCGTGCACAGATTGCGGCTTTTATCAGAATAAATCTTGCTGTCGTCGTCATTAGTGTGGAGGTCGCCTTTATTTAGTAACTCATATTTGATTTTATGATTTGATAGTTACTTATAAACCCCCTCATATTGAGGGGGTTTACAAATAACTAACTGCGCCCGGCTGTTTCACCCGCGTAAACCAAGGCGTCCGTATGACTGCAATGTACGTTCGGCTCTCAACGTGCGGCACCTTCAAGCCGTCATCATTATTTAAGATGGATCAGGGTGTGATATGATGGTAGTTGTTCAACGCCGTTACTACATGGTTTTCTAGAGAATACTGAGAGGACGATTATCACGATAACGATCTTATTTATTGCTAGCACAGTCGCTTGGCTTGAATTTCATAGCACGCGAGTTATTTCTGCTGGCATCACAATTGTTAATTGCAAATTTAAACCATTGTTTATCAAGTCATCATCATCACCATAATTTCAGCCTATCACTACTACACTGCTGAACATAGGTCTGCCCCGTAGATTGCCACAAAAGTTTGAAGCTTTCATTTTGGGGAGATTTTGCCATAGTTGCTTGGCAGACGGGTTGGCAACCGCAGTTTATTTATAAAGATGTTTCGGGAAGATACTGCCCCCGTTCTTGTTTTAAGGAAAAAATAAACTTATTTTATTTTAGTTATACTGAGGACACTTAATAGCATTCAGTACATAAGTTAATCATCGAAAACAGGTACGAGTAATTTAATTACCAAAGTTAGTATATTTTTTTAAATATTAAAGTTATAAAAGGTTTTGCAGAATTTAAAACTCGACCTTGACTCTATTCCCCGAAATCCTCTCACGCCCGGCCGTAGCTTACGCAGGCCACTTTTAATTCAAGTATTGACCTCAAACACACTTATATATTCGTCGTATTTTAAATAACGTGTATAATTAATTAATTTGGCATTAGTTAAATTTGTTGTAATTAATAAATTTGGTTTAAAGTTAATTAATTTACCTTTGTTAGAAATGAGAATATTTTTGTCTAATCCCGCCGACCAGTCGTGTTTTATCATCGAACATCTAGACATAGGTCGCTTATTTCGCTAACTTAAAAAAAGGGGCTTCTCCATTCCTCTGTATATATTTGTTTATATATGCTTAAGCTTGTTTTCTTTGTTTATGAACCGATTTTAACGATTTTTTTTATTGGATAAAGTGAAGAGACGTTAAGAAAACTTTCACCGATGTTAAGTGCATGTCACTCAGAACCTTCCTGTGTTGCCACACTGCATATATATTTTCGGTGATGTAATTGCTGTTAGCCTTCTCGGCTTTTACAGCTTTATCGGATACTGTGCTCGCGGGCCAGAGGCCCGCGTGCCAGGTTTGGTTTGACCCAAACATAAATAAATAAATAAAAACTCCTACAAAAACCTCGAAATTCGGACTGTGTCGCGTTCGCTGCGTGCTTTCGCGAATTCGAAAATCTTAAATATTTTAAGTCATCTAATGACCGTCCGAGGGAGGCTGCGGGCGTCCATTCGGACTGTCGACTTGTGTGTCGGAAACTCTGGGCGGTGAGAACCGCCCTGGAACACGGGTGAATCGTGTGTACGCGGTGTGATTATTGACTATTGCGCGCCGCTCTCTACGGCGGTCGTGCGTCGTGGTGCGTTATATTAAAGTTATTGACTGTGTGTACAGTGTGGCCTGGATCGTGACTGACGGTATCGCGGTCAGGAAGAGCTGAGACGTCCGTGTCGTCTAGCATGTTTCGCGGGCGACGTTTGCGTTCGGTCGCGTTTCTATCTGGTTGGTAATTTGCTGCTTTAACCACCAGCGGGTTTGAATGAACCGCGGCTTTTTCGAAAAACCGCCGTGATAATTCTCTGAAGTGTTCAGAGATTAAGGGCATTTCACAGTCGCTGTGAAGATCTACATTGCGTTGATACCAACCGTCTCCGGTGGCAGTTCGCAAGAATCGATTTTGAACGCTCTGTAACTTCTTTAATTGATTGCCCGTCGCGTGAGCGAAAGCGACGCAAGCATAGTCCATTACGGGCCTTATGCAAGTCTTATAGAGGCGAAGTTTGTGTCTTAAGCACATTTTGCTTGAGGAGCAAGTTAATGGGTATAGACGGCTTGAGATAAAAGCCGCTCTATTGCGTATGTTTTTAATGTGTGCAGCGAACGACATCGCTGCGCTGCGTTTGTAGTTTTATGATTAAATAATGGTATTGGTATTTAATCATAAAACTACAAACATGCTTATGCGAATTTAAGTGTTCCTTGGTTTTCATGGAGCCCGTCATCAGAATTTGACCAAATTTTATATGGGATACCCCTACGGCACCCTCTAATTAAAAATGACTAATTAAAGAATACTGGTGGTAGGATTCCTATGCAGGATTCCGTCTAGGTAGTGAAAGGCACTGAGAACTAGTGTAATAACTGGGCGTATGAGACTTAAGAACTGGTGTCTCAGAATGAGGGGACGCAGTGTGGCAATTAGACGCAGCGATGTCGTTCGCTGCACACATTAAAAATACAGGCAACATTAGTATACAATTCTAATCGATTTATTTTATTGTTGTTTTGTTACGACAACGGTCAACTTCTTATTTGATTAAATAATCATATACAGACAAAATAAGTACATTCTACTCGCTTTATATTAAATTAATTCCAGGATGTTTCATGTTATAAAAATTTTGTTTAAGTTATTTTACAGCCATAAATCAGATTAATTATTCTTAAGAAGTTCGATAATTCTTTTATTTAGAAAAATATTTTGATGTTATATTACAAAGTTGTATTTCAGTGTCATGAATTTAAAAATACTAGTTGAGGACGCCCATTGGTCGTAATTCAACCGAGATTTTTTTTTATTGAATTTAATGTATTTGTACCAATATTATAAATGCAAAAGTATCTCTCGGTCCTCTGTTTGTTACCTATTCACGGTTCAACCGCTGAACCAATCTCGAAAATCGACACAGACACAGACAGAGAGACAGAGAAATACTTTCGCATTTATAATATTATAGTACGAGTATATAGTCGCAGTATAAATAATTAGCTGATAGCTGTCCTGTATTGTATAAAGTGATGAAACGAGCAAAACGTTCACCTGATGGTAAGTGCAACGTCTGCCAATAACAAATGCTGTGTCACCCAGAACATTTCTGTGTGACACCTCACTGTGCCCATCACCCTGAGACATAAGTTCTTAAGTCTCATGCCCTGTGATTACGCTAGCTTACAGTGCCCTTCAAACCGAAACACAGTAATGTTTGCACACTACTGCTTCACGGCAGAATAACTGGCCCTGGACTAACCTACCTAGACGGATTCCTGCATAGGAATCCTACCACCAGTAACCTACCCCTTTCCGACCTTAGTCGCCTATTACAACACAATAGGCGACTAACGTAATGTACGGACAGCGTTTCTGAGTGCAGATTAACACCATAATATGTAATGCTGTCACTATACTGCTCGTGCTCGATGCAGCGGAGCGTCAGAGTTTTTAACTCGTACCAAAACGGCGGCGACGTGGTTTGCGCGTCACATCTCGTTTCGCGCGGTGGCGAAAAGTGGGCTACATGTCTACCCCTTATATAGAAGTAAAATACGACACGATCACCGTAATATGTCATTCGTTAAAATATAGATATGATTTTGCCGTACTAGGTTAAGTCCTCTGGTATACAGAATACAAAAAGGCTTCAAATGTTACCTCACTTGTCAAAAGAGGTCAAGCAGTTTAGGAGCTATGAGGGAACAGATAAACGTGTACATACATACTCGAGGTCGAAGAGGGCGATGGCTGCCACATGCGTCATTCTTTTGAACAGGTGCTGTTGGTAGAGGCTGGTCTGCTCGAGTTTGCAATGCATTTATTCATTTGTTATTAAATCTTGTATAACATTTTGTCGTGGAGCGTGCTTTGGTTTTCTATGAGACTGTTCTTTGTAAATTTTTAATGTGTATTTATAATGTCATTTTGACAAAGATAAACAAATAACAAAATAGACGATACCTACGGATTTTCATTCTCCTGTTTCTTCTCCGTCAGAGGAACCTCATTACGAAACCGTGGTAGATTGTAAAAAAATGACGTTTGTCAAACGAAATTTACGTTGAAGAATAAATAATATTCATTTCATTTCATTCATTTTAATTTCATTCTGTCTTACAGATGTGTGCCAATAGTAACATTGTCTCAAACCGAATTTTTTTACATATAAAACTGGAACTTTGAATGACTTAAAAAAGGCTTTTTACTGTAAGTCGAGTCGTGTACGTCGTCGTGTTAACATTAATATGCAAATCGATAATATTTTCAGTCAGATACTTTTTAACTGAAAATACTTACCACAATAGTTTACTTTAAACAAAACTATTTTTACGGATTTTATCGCGTTTAATTTAAACTATTTATAACCCGACGTTTCGGGCGCTTTACAGCACCCATGGTCACGGGGGAACTGAGGTGACAGTTGTCCCGATGTCATAGTTAATCCGGAGTACCTTCAGCTTTTAATTATTATTTTAAGTCCAATCTACGCAGAAAGAGCTTACTGTGTCTTGAAGTTTTGCAGTGGTATGTTTGGTTTTTGATTTAATTTTATTAATAATAGAATCCAAAGCCGGTGGTAGTATCCAACCATCTTCCCTATTGAAATTAGGATCGAACGAATATTCCTTGGTAGGAATCGGTATTCTTTTGCAAGGATTTGTGGTCTATTGAATCTGATGTAATGGCCCAACCATTACATCAGATTCATCCAGATCCATGATCCAGAACATGGTCACAGACTGCAGACTTCCTAGAGCGTCGATGCTTCACAGCAGCTATATGTTCTTTTACGCGGGTTTCAACTGATCTTTTTGTTTACCCTATGTAAGAGAGACCACATTCACAATCCAGCTTGTATACTCCTTCATCTTTTAGGGATGTTACACTTGATAGATGCTAAAACTGACTTATCTTCTTCGGCGGCTTGAAAAATGTTCTTATAGAAGCTCGCTTCAAGATATAGCCCATCTTGTCCGTGACTCCTCCGACATATGGTAGAACAGCAGGTACACGTTCGACTGTGGCCGGCTTCACTCGGTCACTGCGACGAAGGCGCGGAACCCGAAGCTTGTTGTCTGCCAAAACTTGCTTGACATGCTGAAGCTCGGCTCGGGTTATAAATAGTTTAAATTAAATGCGATAAAATCCTTAAAAATAGTTTAATTTGAATGTGTAGTATTTGCGTTAATATAAGAAACCATTAATAGTTTACTTATTAAGGAAACTAAAAATTTATTAAATTTACTGATGGTAGGATTCTTATGCAGGAATCGGTCTAGGTAGGTACCATTCCAGGCCAGTTATTCTGCCGTGAAGCAGTAGTGTGCAAACATCACTGAGTTTCCATCTGAAGGGCTCTGATAGCTAGTGTAATCATTGGACATATGAGACTTAAGAAGTGATGTCTCTGGATGACGGGCACAGTGTAGGGCCACACAGACAGGTTCTGGGTGACACAGCATTTGTTATGTGTATATGTCGCACTTACTATCAGGTGAACGTTCTGCTCGTCTCGTCAATTTAACCATTAGAAAAAATATTTAGAAAAAAAAGCCCCATATTATCGCACAAATAAAGGAGAGCAAGTTAGTTTGCTATGAACCGCTTGTAAAATGTAAAATGGTGTGTATTACCTAGTTTTGAAGAGCACCGCCCGCCCTCCCTCAACAGCGTGCACAAGAAAACCAATACCGCCACCGGGAGCCGCCACCAGAAACCCTCCACCACTACAACCATACCACTAGGCAATACACACCACGTGTTTAACCTCAAAACGAGGCATTATCAAGTGATATTGACTCTACGACAGTCTACTGGGACTACTACGACTGGGATTCGAACCCCGGAACCGTAGCGTAGAAATTCTCCAAGCACTAGTCAGTTTGCTGCTACATAAAGTAACTGAAATTAGAGAAAATTCAACCACTATGCTAATGGGAGAGGAGGAAAAGGCTTTGTTTACGCGAGACGACAAGTTCGAGCAAGCGATTAATTCAAGAAGGAAGACAACAACAAGTTTAAGAAACTTAAAAGAACGTTTGACAAAACGAAACTTACGTTTCTTACGTTAAGGAATAAATACATTTCTTTTCATATCATTAAAAATGTTAAAGTTGGTAAAACTCACGAAAATTAAGGCAAAACTAAGGCTATAACAAAAATAGAATCCATGCTGGTATTATAATAGAAAAGTAAATCTCTCAGTCCCTCTGTCTGTTTGTTTTTCACGGTTAAACCGCTAAACCGATCTTGACGATATTTGAAACAGAGCTTTTTTTTTATTGTATAAAGTGATGAAACGAGCAAAACGTTCACCTGATGGTAAGTGCAACGTCTGCCCATAACAAATGCTGTGTCACCCAGAACATTTCTGTGTGACACCTCTCTGTGCCCATCACCCTGAGCCATCAGTTCTTAAGTCACATATGACCACTGATTACGCTAGCTCACAGTACCCTTCAAACCGAAACACAGTAATGATTGCACACTACTGCTTCACGGCAGAGTAACTGGCCCTGGGGTGGTACCTACCTAGACGGATTCCTGCATAGGAATCCTACCACCAGTAAATAGCTTGCATCCTAAAGACAGACAGAGGATACTTTTTATTGTGAAAAATCAAATAGTTCTCACGGGATATTAATTAAAACATATCTACGCGGACAAAGTTGCGGGCATCAGCTAGCGCTAAATAAATATTGTACTGAAGGAAAGTAAGTTACTTTGCTAAGATCCGCATGCAAAATATAAAAATGGTGTATATTACCTAGTTTTTTGAAGAGCACCGCCCGCCCTCCTTCAGTAGCGACAGTAGACTCTACGACAGACGGCCGCCGACCACGGCGGCCGTCTGTCGTAGAGTCGATGACGCTTGATAATGCCTCGTTTTGGGGCGAAACACGTGTCGTGTTCTCGACTTCAGTGGTGTATATTATCTAGTGGTAGTATTGTAGTGGTTGGAGGAGGGTACCTGGTGGCGGTTCCTGGTGGCAGTGTTAGTTTGCTTATGCACGCTATTGAGGGAGGGCGGGCGGTGCTCTTCAAAAAACTAAGTAATATACACCATTTTTATATTTTGCATGCGGATCTTAGCAAAGTAACTTACTTTTCTTCATTATAATGAATTTCCGCAAAGTAACGCCTGATTCTATTAACTAAATATTGTACGTCAAAAAAGATTATATGATGATACATTGGTGGCGATAGAAGCCGGAGAATTCGTCTATTTCTTTTTTTTATCTCATTTTGTCAATGTCGACAATAATTTAATTATAACAAAGACTTCATTTCGATCGACAATCAAATGATAGTTGACGTTTACTAAAGATTTCCTGGACTGATGGATACAAAACGAAAAGTCCAATCACTGTACACTTTCACGAGTACTTGCTGCATACTAACTATCAATATTAGACATAAAAATTCAAAATCGTCATCGAAATTACAAAATTCAATCAAACACTACGCCACTTTGAGAGTTGGCGCAAAAATCTATTCGTCTATTTTATATTATTATAATTTCAATAATGTTTTTGCTGTTTGCCTTTTCGGCTTTTACGAGTACAGCTTCATCGGATAGCTGAACTCGCGAGCCAAGTTTGTTTTGACCCTAACATATACTCATAAATAAACTCCTAAACTTTCCCGTCTAAATTCAAGTCACTATCGCGTCTCCGTTCGAACCGTCGACTTGAATATTGGTAGCTCTGGGCGGAGAGCACAGCCCTGGAAGGCTGTGTACCTGGTGTACGCGGTGTTATTGCGGCGCTCCCTACGGCGGTCGTGCGTCGTTTTACGTAAAAAAAAGTAAAAGTAAAGATTCACTCTATAAATGTCCCACTGCTGAGCACAGGCCTCCTCTCATTTTTGACAGGGTTTTGGAGCTAGGAAGAATCCGCCACGCTGCTCCAATGCGGGTTGGCGGACTGCACATGTCTTCGTAATATTTTTTATTTCTCAGACATGCAGATTTCCTCAAGATGTTTTCCTTCACCGCCGAGCACGTGGTAAATCAGCAATTAAAATTGCAACTAACAATTTTAGTGGTGCCGTCACTGGGAATCGAACCCAGGTCACTCGCGTACTATGAAATTTAAAGCGATAGTGGTTGCCATTCTTCCACCGCGCGGTTTCCATTATCAGTATTTTAGATTTTTTGCTTAAATTAAAATACATACCATAATGCAAAACGAGGGCTTGAGTTATATGAAACAGTAATTTAATTTATTAAAATCTCATAGTTATTTTTCGCAGTATAATTAACAGCAGAATATTAAAACCGTCAAGAGAATAGTTTCCTTTGAAACAAAGTATACTGAAGACAGTTTTATTTACATTGCATATTGATAAATATAATATATAGAACTATGAACTGATTTTTAAGGTTGTTTTGAAATGTAACTTTCTAAATTAACAAGAAGCTTACCTATCTATACTAATATTATAAACAGACAGAGCTAATTTGTTGAGTTTGTGTACGTGGAGGGTAATCTTCGGAACCACTAAACTACCACATACTCACATTAAAAATTCATTCATTGTATGGTACATTATTCGAGATAGACAAAGGATATTATGAATATATGCATAGGTATACATATAATATGTAAAAGTATCCGGAAAAAGCCGCGGCGGGTCGCTAGTAGTGTGTAAAAGGATCAGAATGGCTAGAGACAATAAAAACAAAAGTAAGATACATTTTGTTAATATTTTTTAGTCCCGACAATATGACATAGATTAAAAGAAGCAAAGAAAATAAAAGGGACAGGGTGGCTAAATCTTTGTAGAGACAAGTTTGTAGTTTTCGAAGCCTGGTTTACTACATCTTCATGTAACTTAAGGCACAGTAGGCGGATTGGCATTCACCTTGTAATGAGTAGTTTGGCTTGAATGAACTAGATGTCAGTACGCGTTTGAAATGTTCGTATTTCACAAAAACGTCATAAAATTTAATGAGGGTGGAAAATAAAAAAAAAAAGTGCGGTGGTGACAGTTGCTACCGTGAGCGGCAAATGCATACGTATTATATCCATTGTTTATATGCAATAAGTGAAATTAATTCGCCTTAAATGGGTGAAAGGTAATTGTGATTGTTATTTCGCGTATTGGGGACATGGGGTAAGTGTTTTATATCTAGTTTCACTCTAATGAGCTAGGCATTTGCTACCGGTGATTAGAAAAATATTATACTTTACAAATTTGTTATGTTGTCGACAGCTTTCTGAAACGCCCTTTAAGATTAATGAGGCTAAGGTTTCCGAATCAAGCATTGACTTCATAGTTCAAACGATTGATGATATGGATTAAGAGAGATGATTTATAATGGCTAATTTCAACACAAACGTTAAGTGTTGTCTTGGATGATTGGGTTATGAGCTGCCATCGTATTCCGTATATTCGACAGGAGTTCGAGTCTCAGTGAAGATTAATTTAGTTAAAGCTTTTTTTTTTTGTTTTATTATTCTTTTTTATTTTTTTACCTTTAATATTTTGTTTTTAGTTATAAAGATAAAATTATATTATAAGAGGTTAAGACATTTATTAAGTTCCCCTGCCTTGTTCTAAATTAGCTGTAAAATACTATAATGGTTGATATTGATAGGGTTTGAATTTATTAATTATAGCTAGTTTCCATCGGTTGATGTTTTGTTTCCTTTTTACATCCTTATGATAAAAATCACTTGAACCCTCACCCAATCCCACACTATTACAACCTCGCACCTATTGCTGCAGTCCGTCACCGATCTAAGTCTGTCTGGAATTGACGACCGCGTGGCTTAGTGCTTAGCGTACCTGACTTCTACGCCTCGGGTCTTTGGTTCGTATCCTAACCGGAGCAAAAATTTGTGCAAAATACACATTATTGGTTTTCGGGTCTGGTTGTGTTGTGCAAGTGAAATGTATGTCTGTAACACGCACCCACGATACAGGAGAAATCCTACAGTGGGACATAGTCTCCTCTTGGTTATAATCGGAACATGTCCGAAGTGATAAGACTTACCAGCCATTTCACTGGGTCGAAACTTGCGTCAGGACAGAGCTTCTTAAACCGCCACTACGACTTGGCAGTATTAGACTGCGCAAAATTTAACAATCAAAGCTTTAGTAATATGTTTTCATAGAGCGAACCGTTCACCTGATACTAAGTGCACGGTCTGTCCATAACAAATGCTGTGTCACCTAGAATGTTTCTGTGAGGCACCACACCACTGTCACCCTGCGACATCAGTTTGTAAGTGTTATATATATATATATATATATATATATATATATATATATATACACACTGTCGCCACATGAGAAGCTCAAGAAATATTCGCATACGTCCATAATCGCGCTATGAAAGTTTTCTGAGATGCGAACTATATATACAACATCTAAATATTACTAGTTGGAGGAGACGTCCTCCCCAGATCAGACCACTCGATCTGGCGGGTAGCTACCCTTTTCATTGGCAATATCATCCGCCAAATATATATATATATATATAGCTATATATAGTTTTCAGTGACCTTCAGACTGAAGCACACTACTGTTTGCACACTACTGTTTAAGGGCAGAATATCTGGCCCTGCGGACCTATCTAGACGGATTCCTGTACAAATAACCTACCACCAGTGAAATCCATTCCAACAAAGTAACAGATAGAGAAAACATACCAATTGCAAATAAATACAATTGAAATAGTTATACATTAATAGCTCTAAGTTATTTTGAGCTTGGAACAATGTTTTAAAAAAAAAAAGTTTCAGCCTATAAATGTCCCACTACTGAGCACAGGCCTCCTGTCATTTCTGAGAGGGTTTTTGGAGCTAGGAAGAATCTGCCACGCTTCTCCAATGTGGGTTGGCGGACTTCACATGTCTTCGAAATATTTTTAATTTGTCAGACATGCAGGTTTCCTCACGATGTTTTCCGTCTCCGCCGAGCACGTGGTAAGTCAGCACTTAAAATTGCAATTAACAATTTTAGTGATGCCGGCACCGGGAATCGAACCCAGGTCACACGAGTACCATGACATTTAAAGCGAGCGCCTAGCCTCTGAGCTACCACGGCTCGTTACGTTTTAAAATAATTAAACTGTAAATAAAGGATCATATTTTTCAGTATATAGAGTACTATCTATGGTTCTTAGCAAATAACTCAATACAATAAAAATAACATTTCTGGTACAACATACGAACTTGACCTTTTATTTCTTGATCTCAATTTCCAAACCAACGGAGCATATCACTTTTCTCTAACATTTCTCAGGCATTTCTTGGTAAATAACGTTTCCATTTTTATCTCTCCTATGGAAGAAAGAAATGTAAAAAAGATGTTCTAATTTGAAAAGAAATGTTTGTAGGAAATATGATTTTATTCCAAAAAAGTTAACAATAGCTTTATCGTAGATTATTGAATTGGTAACATAATTTGTGAGATTACGTGAAAAATATTTTCTAGTACTACTCGTATTTATATGAATCTACGCGTGTATTTATTAATTTGGATATTTTTTATATTATTTCCCTGTAAGTCTAGCATCGGATAATAAGAATAGCGAAAGATCATAGACAATCATTGAAATTGACCCGCTTAGGTTGTGATTTTCATTAAATCATACTCAGGAGAACCCAATACATATGTCCAGTTACAGATACGGCATCCAACGCAAAGCGCAAATTAAAAAAAACCGTTATGACTTTACTTATCGCGGAGATTACTGAGGTAGGAATCGAAAGTAGAAAGAGGAAACCTTAGCGTAGAAGTTATATACCAGTTCATATTAACATTAATTATTAATAATCTGTTTTTTATTACAAAGTCAACGTGTAATTTGACTTTATTAAGCATACATACATACAGTCACGCCTTTTTCCCACAGAAGAGGTAGACTACGTAGCTTTACGCCCCCGCGGAAAACGAGATGTGACGGGTGGCGAACGACGGCGCCGTCATTTTGGTAAGAGTCAGAAAATTCTTACTACCCATTGCGTCCCCACGAGCAGAATAGTGACAGCATTGTAAATTTTAGTAATTTTCTGAACGAATAAAGGCTGTCCGTACAATACCTTAGTCGCCTCTTACGACACCTCGGAAAGAGGTAAGTGCTATTCTACCTTGCCGGACACCCTTTATTGTGACATTAAACAAATACGAAATTTTACGTTAAACCACTCATTAGCCTAAGTTTCGAACGCTTTTTGCATCGGTGCTCACGGGGATATCCTCGTGTTAAATAAAAGGTGATAGATTCGTAAAAATTAGTTTTTATTTAATGTACAGTATTTGTATAAATATAAGAAATCTATATATAATACAATATCTCTATATCATAATTTAACTGGTGGTAGGATTCCTATGCAGGAATCCGTCTAGGTAGGTACCACCCCAGGGTCAGTTATTCTGCCGTGAAGCAGTACTGTGCAAACATTACTGTGTTTCGGTCTGAAGGGCACTGTGAGCTAGCGTAATCACTGGGCATATGAGACTTAAGAACTTATGTCTCAGGGTGACGAGCGCGGTGTGGTGCTGCAAAGAAATATTCTGAGTAATACAGCATCTGTTATTGGCAAACGTTGCACTTATCATCAGGTGAACGTTTTGCTCGTCTCGACACTTAATGAAATTAAAAAAAAAAAAAATCATACGTATAATTTTTGTCGGTACATAATGTAATGTTTATTGTTAATAAAATTTTAACAGACCATCTCGAATTGAACGATTTTTAGGGAACGTTTTGAATTTTTCTTGCATTTGTTACTATCTTGTACTTAAACTCTCATAAGAGAATCAAGGGATGAGTAAAAAGAAAAAAATGTACGCAGTGGAGCCACGCTATAAGCTCGCCTGGCACTGGCTTGGTAAATTTCTTTTGAATTCGATTGTCTTCTGAGTTATGATCATATCAAATACACACGGGAAAAAATATTTGTATGCTCTACAGTTGCACAAGGTTTGTACGTGAGATTTTTTTATAAAACACATCAACAGAGTAGAGGGGAATGTCAGTATGGAGCATCGTTTATTTGTAAGATACTAGCTGCCCTATCGGAAAACTACCTCGAACTTACAGAACTTAAAAATCTATATTTCGATGCAATCGGTGCTATGACGGATGCGCTCTCTACTGAGTTACAGTAACTGGATTTCTCCGTTATAGTTAAAGTTACAGGGTTTTGGAGCCAGGCAGAGTTCGACGCTCTAATGCGGGTTGGCGGACTTCACATTTCCGCGAAATGTTTTTATTTCAATTTCTATTTTATTTCATAAGCATGCAGTTTTCTCACGTTGTTAGCAACTAAAATTTTAAATAACAATTTTGGTGGGTCATCATCATAATCATCATTTCCACCTATCACTAGTCCACTGCTGACCAAAAGCCTCCCCGATAGATTGCCACAAAAGTTTGCAGCTCTCATGTTGCGGGGATTTTACCATAGTTGCCACGCTTGACAGGCGGTGTGAGCTGGCGTAATCACTGGGCATATGAGACTTAAGAACTTATGTCTCAGGGTGATGGACACAGTGTGGTGTCGCACAGAAATTTTCTGGGTGACACAGCAACTGTTATGGGCAGTCGTTACACTTACCATAAGGTGAACGTTTTGCTCGTTTCATCACTTTATCCAATATAAAAAAAGAAGTCGGTCGAGGATACTTGACCTACTCGTATCCTGCGTGGTCGAATAGTGGGCTACGGATGTAGTCTCTGCCTACCCTGTATGTGAGAGAAACATTGCGATTGTATGTATATATGTTAAAAAACCTGAGGGAAGCGACGTTAGTGTGAACAACATTGCTAATTGGCGTTAGTTGTAACGCGGTTTGTCGCTTTTCCAATCTGTTGCTTCTAATCAGGCAATCTGTCTGTGTAAAGTTGATAGTTGAAAGATTTGATGCTACATCAAATACAAATACTATACCTACTATAGTTGTATGTGGTTAACATATTACACTCCGTTTTCAGTTTTCGTTAAATGTTGGCTTATATTCCAAGGTCTTGTTAACGTCTAGACTGCCACTGATCCGAAAGTGAGTCCGCAGAATGAACAGAAGGAAATTTGGTAAATCGTTTAATAACATGTTTTGGCTTCTGGGCTACGTATTGCGGGTACGATTTTCGCCCGAAACAAATGTTTGTATGAACTACTGATTGTTCTGCAGTCTGGGTGTTTCTGTATGTCAAAATTACGTCTGCGAACTTATTAAAGATTTAGAAGAAATGCTACTGTGGGTAACGTTTTTATGACATTTTAATTGATGTAATGAAACATTTTTTGAGTGTTTTGAAGGGGAAATTTAAAATCGTTGTTATTCAAAACTCGATGAAATGAAGAAGCAACAATACTAAAAATAAATATATACATCTATAGGATTTAGCCTGGATTTAGTCTGGATTTTCTGGATTTAGCCTATTTTTTCTGGTGGTAGGATTTCTATGCAGAAATCCGTCTAGGTAGGTACCACCCCAGTGCCAGTTATTCTGCCGTGAAGCAGTGGTGTGCAAACATTACTGTGTTTCGGTTTGAATGGCACTGTGAGCTAGCGTAATCACTGGGCACTTGAGACTTATTATATTTGAGAACTTATGTTTTAGAACTTATGTTATTGCCACATAGAAAGTTTCTGGGTGACACAGTATTTGTTATGAGCAGACGTTGCACTTACCATCTGGTGAACGTTTGGCTCGTTTCATCGCATTATTCAATAAAAAAAGCCTGCGAGAGAATGAGATAGAATACAGTACACATCGTTTCCTATTATGTTTATATTTTCGAATTCGTCCAAATCTTCGATTTATTCGTAGATTTTGCTCTCATTAGCACGAAAACTAGATCAAAAATAACAATTGATGCTGCATTTTAAAGTTATATTCACGAGTTACCATAAGCCACTCGTTTGATTTGTTGAAGTTGAAAATTTGGAGTCTGTATTATATGTAATATGTAGAATAAAACGTAAAATAATTTTTAAACTTGGTAACAATATTATAAAAAATAAACTCTATAATTATACTACTCTGCATTTGTCTCATTCACTTGCAGTTCAGTTTTCAAACACTTCTGTGCGGCATCACACTATTCTCGTCACCCTAAGACGACACGAAACTTAGGAACTGATCTGCAGTTCTTAAGTTTCGTACGCAGTAATTACATTCGCTCTCAGTGCCCTTAAAACCGAAACACAGTAACGCTTGCACACTACTGCTTGACTGTAGAATGACTAGGATAGAATAACCTAACTACAATAACCTAGCCCATAGGTTGGTACCTAGACGGATTCCTGCATAGAAATTTGGTAACGATAATCATATATATATATGTTAAGATTTGGATGCTTCTTAATTATGTAAATATTTTTGTTTTTTGCAGCAGTAAATACATGTTCTTTCTTTCTTCTTCTTTTTTCTAATTCTTCTCGATTAGCGTCGAGATTCGAAGATACCATGGTTTTCAAATTCTAAGACTGTCATTTACTTGATATCTTCATTCCGATCTATTACTAGCCATCTTTACCCATTCGGATGCAGTATCTATGAAACGAGGGCAGACGTAATACAGATGATATAACTGCGTATGTAGTAAACGTGGGAACGCAATAGGAATGCATGAACTTACTTGTACCAAAATGAATATCCCACTGCTGAGCACAGGCCTTCTATCAGTTTTTGGAGAGGGCTTTGGAGCTGGGAAGAGTCCGCCACGCTGCTCCAATGCGGGTTGGCGGACTTCACAGGTCATCGAAATGTTTTTGTGTCTCAGTCATGCAGGTTTCCTCACGATGCTTCAACGCTGAGCACATGGTAAACCATTACTTAAAATTGTGGTTCACTTTTAGAGGTGGAGCTCAGGTCACTTTCTTACTGTGGAGCCTAAGAAATATTGATTTGACGTGGACTATATTTAACTTATATTCTAAAATTTTAATACTAAATTCATAATTTTTTATTTAACTTTATTTCAAATGTTAAGTACGTCTGTTTATTTAACGTTTTATGCTTCCTCTGAACGGGCACTTAATACGTCAGAGGCGGCTGGTGCTATTCGCAAAAGTAGTTTTAAAAGAAAAACAGAATTACGAAAAAGAGTTTTTTAAAACTTGCCATAAATTACCTGTCAAGTTTAGAGGTAACGGACTTTTTTTTTGTTTGTTTTAATACTGTTATAGTGACGTCCGCGTGGCCTATTGGTTAGAGTACCTGACTTCTACGCCGCGGGTTCTGGGTTCGAATCCCAGCCGGAGCCGACATTTGTGCTAAAACACAAATTGTTGGTTTTCGGGTCTGGTTGTGTTGTGTTTGTCCCCGTGTTTATGACACTGCATCCTGGCCTACCTCCGATCTTATCGCATCAGCGTTACATCGGGCGAGGGTAGGTTGGGACGAGTGAGTGCCTCGCGTGTTTGCGCGTACACTTCGTCGTTCGTCGTCGTTTCAGTCTATCAATAGTCCACTGCTGAACATAGGCCTCCCCCATAGACTATCACAAAAGTTTGTAGCTATCGTTTTGGGGGGATTTTGCCATAGTTGCCACGCTTGGCAGACGGGTTGGCAACCGCAGTTTAATTTTTCAGATGTTCCAGCAAGATGCTGCTGCCCATCTCCTGGTTTTCATTTTCCCTCTGTCGACTTTTACGACACCCACGGGATGAGATGGGGTGGTAGATTCTCTTAAGCCGCTACCACACGTACACTTGTGGCTCTATAATATCTCCTGCGTAGTTGATGGCTCTCGACATTCGGATTCGGAAGTTGTCGCCGTGGTCGAAATCGGCTAGGAGAACACACACACACATCAGTGACAATAACATGCATTAAAATAACATTTTAAATATTGTGAACTAGCGACCATCCCCGGCTTCACACGGGCGCAGTTACTAATGAATAAAATAAGAAGTGCTGAAGAATGTCTTTTTTTTCGAGAATTTAATACGAAAATACCATTCTAATGTCCTACTTTTCCGATGGATTTTCCAAAAATGTTGTTTTTTATTTTTCCTTCACCTTGTCCAGACAAAAACGAAAAATCTGCTAATTCGGTCGGTTTGGAAGATTTGTCAGGGCAGATTTTTATTTAAAGAGAAGAAGATAGGAGAAGAAAAGGAAGATGAGATGCAAGACTCCGTTTATTATGTATATGTTAACATCCTGAACACGGAAGATCAGTAACCGACTGGGATAAATCGATTGCCTAAGGTGTCAAATGTATTCCATTTAAAGCGCTTGCTTTATTATTTATTGAATAGATTATATATTCTTATTTATTATGATGGAATTATATATTGTTGTGCTTACAACTATATAATTCCTTAATATAAATCACATGTACAATACTTAATTGAAGTATTGGCATTGGTGGACCGGCTCACAAAATTAAAAATAAACACAAAATAAAACTCGCCAGCGAATTATGGAAAGAAAACCATTTTGTTGGAAAGAGTACTTCTATAAAAAAAGTCATCAAATGAAGTAAAAGAATGCAATAGTATACCTATTTCTAAGAGACAACTTAAGACATATTCTGCACAATATTAAATAATTTTCAAATCAGCTGTACTTAATGTCAGTATGCAATACACTAGTGGTTAATTGTTTTTATTTAAGTACCCTACTTGTGTCTCATTTTAAGTGACCCTTTAAATACCTTTTTGAGAAATAAAATTCTTTAAACCCAAAAGTGGCCGAGAGCTTCCAGCACTTTTACTACAGGCTCAGTAGAGTCACATCCCAAGACCTACGCAAATTAATTTTTACTGAGCATATACATATATGTATATATATTACATATAACAGATCAAGTTTTTTATTGATTTAATTACCACTAAATCAAGAACTAATATATTATTCCAACCAAGGAAGACAAAACATTTTCGAGAATTTGCACAGGAATTACAAGACTGAATACCTTCTTCCCGTTTCCATTTTCGGACAACTAGACGTACGGCAGTTTTCCATCCCTTTGGCTGTAAATATACCTAACATTTAGACGAAGTGTTTCGGTTAGTCGTTAACAATGCGTACACTAAAGGACGGGAATAATTTTCCTGCATCAGTCTATCTATCGGATTACAACGTTGGTGTCTTTAAGAGAAGAGTGAAAATGATTTTTCTAAACAAGTGCGTTTACTATCCAGAAGTACATCGTCACTAACCATCAGGTTGGAGCGTAGTTGAACACTAGCCCATTAATTAAAAAAAAAGCCGAAAGCCACCATATCGCAGAACAGAATAACAGGCATAACATCTTTTTTTTATCATTAAAATTTAAAAAATTTGTTTCATTTAAATGCTTACAATGATGATGACATGGTTTTATAGCTTTATAAGATCGAGAACCTATAATATTACGTAAGGAAATTACATCGACAAGTTAAAGTAATTCTCTGAATGGCTTAGATTAAGTATTTTCTTTATTGCATAAAGTGACGAGACGAGCAAAACGTTCACCTAATGATAAGTACAACGACTACCCATAACAAATGATGTGTCACCCAGAACGTTTCTGTGCGGCATCACACTGCGCCCATCACCCTGGCACATCAGTTTTTAAGTCTCATCATAAGTCCAGTGATTTCACTAGCTCTCAGTGCCAGTGATCGAATCACAGTAATATTAGCAAACTACAGCTTCACGGCAGAATAACTGACTCTGCCACCAGGTCAGGTACCACCGTACCTACCTAGACGGATTCCTGCATAGAAATTCTACCGCAAGTAGTTGGTAACGAGATTCTTAAATGATTTAGATTGAAATACCTGAAACATGAATCTTTGTTGCACGTATGTTGACTTTTGATCACTATGATGCGCTCAAATTTTCCGTTACTGAATAAGTTAGCAGCTCCCTTGTACCCGAATCTTTTTAATAATTCAGGGTGCACAAGGAAACAAGAAGGATGTGTTAAAAATAAATACAAATGTGTGCTAGCACAAGATTGACGAATTCGTCATCTCAGTAATAAGCGTAACACTAAGTTATTGGCATTTGGTTCGAATTCACGCCGTAGCTAACGGTTTTCGTATCTGGATATATTGTGATTATGTCGGCTTTCTGCAGATCCTTTCTCCAATCCTATATATCCAAAATATTAAAATTACAAGAAATTATTGGCTTTCGGATCTGGTTGTGTTATGATCGTGTGTGGCTCTCACACTCCATCCCAGCCTACCTCTGATCTTATAGAATGAGCGTTACATCGGGTAGATTACAACGAGTGATTGCACCTATGTTTGCTCGTACTCTCGTGGCAGTACAATAACTCCTGCGCAGTGGATAAGCTCCGACAGCATTCGGTAGTTATTGGAGCACGTCATGTCCCACCTAGATGACATTTTCTTGTTGTTAACCAGAAAATGTCGTTATGGTTTAAATCAATCAGGAGGATAACATCATAGCGAGATATAGAATCTAATCATTTTTATTTTTATTAAAAAATACGAAGCCCCACAGTAGGATTTTCTCCTGTATCGTGGGTGCGTTTTACAAACATATATTTCACATGCACAACACAACCAGACCCGAAAAGCAACAATTTATGATTTTGCACAAATGTTGCCTCCGGCTGGGAATCGAACCCAGGACCGGTGGCGCAGAAGTCAGGTACGCTAACCACTACGCCACGCGGTCGACACTTTAAAGTACACTTTGCCAAAATGATGAATTATTATGGATATCAATTACTCCAAGTGATTCCAGGAGGTTCGTCTACTATTTTTATTGAATTATTGATAAAAGAAACGTAAATTGAAAATACCTGTGATTCAGTGATGTACCAGCACGAAAGACTATGTCGGCGGCTGTCTGTCGTAGAGTCTATAACACTTGATAATGCCTCTTTTCTAGGCGAAACACGTGTCGTGGTCTTGATTTCAGTGGTGTGTATTACATAGTGGTAGTATTGTAGTGGTGAAGGGTATCTGGTGGCGGTGTTAGTTTGCTTATGCACGCTACTGGTGGAGGGCGGGCGGTGATTTTGTTTTATTGATAAAGTGACGAGACGAGCAAAACATTTACCTGATGGTAAGTGCAACGTCTGCCCATAACAGATACTGTGTTACTCAAAATATTTCTGCGTAGCACCCCTCTGCGCCTAGACAGAGTAGTAGTCTCAGAGTGTGAGACATAAGTTCTTAAGTCTCATATGCCCAGTTACGCTAGCTATCAGTGCCCTTCAGATAGAAACACAGTAATGTTTGCACGCTACTGCTTCACTGAATAACTGACCCTGTGGTGATACCTACGTTGACGGATTCCTGCATAGGAATCCTACCACCAGTAGGTTCCAAAAGTGAGTAATATACAAAATTTTATATTTGCGGATCTTAGAAAATTAACTTCCTTTCCTCCATTACTTCGCAATAAAATCGGTAAAATATATTTTTATTTAAATGAGTTTCAAGACAATGACAACGTTGACGCAATAGCGACAGTTAGCAATTTCTTAGTTGATTAATTCATATTCCATTATAAATATTTGATGTAAATTTTGATTGTTTAACATTCATACATCACTCAACTAAATTATATATAGAACGTCTTCTTATCAACGTGTTAAGTGAAGTGCTATTGAACCGTCAGAGTTAAGCCTTTAACGTAAAAGATTAAACATTCTTGAAATATATTAATTCACTGACGGAAGGATTCCTACGTTATAGAATCTGTCTAGGTAGGTACCACCACAGAGCCAGTTATTCTGCCGTGAAGCAGTAGTTTGCAAACATTACTGTTTCGGTTTGAAGGGCACTGAGAGCTAGTGTAATCACTGGGCATATGAGAATAAAGAACTGACGTCTCCGACCTGCACAGAGTGGTGCTACGCAGAAACATTTTGAGTAACGCAGTATCTGTTATAGGCAAACGTTGCAATTACCATCAGCTGAACGTTTTTCTCGTCTCTTCACTTTATCAAATTAAACAAAATCACCGCCCGCCCTCCATCAGTAGCGTGCACAAGCAAACCAACACCGCCACCGGGAACCGCTACCAGATACCCATTCACCACTACAATACTACCACTATGTAATACCACTGCAATCGAGACTACGACACGTGTTTTGCCTTAAAAAGAGGCATTATCAAGTGTTATAGACTCTGCGACAGACAGCCGCCGAGATAGTCTTTCGTGCTGGCACTTCACTGAATCACACGTATTTTCAATTTACGTTGCAGCAGTGTGATGCAACACAGAAATATAAGGTCAACGTTTAGCTCGTCTCGTCTCTTTATCCATAAAAAAATATAAAAAAGTAAAAGTAAAGATTCACTCTATAAATGTCCCACTGCTGAGCACAGGCCTCCTCTCATTTTTGACAGGGTTTTGGAGCTAGGAAGAATCCGCCACGCTGCTCCAATGCGGGTTGGCGGACTTCACATGTCTTCGAAATATTTTTAATTTCTCAGACATGCAGGTTTCCTCACGATGTTTTCCTTCACCGCCGAGCACGTGGTAAATCAGCACTAAAAATTGCAATTAACAATTTTAGTGGTGCCGGCACCGGGGCTCGAACCCAGGTCACTCGCATACTAAGATGCAAGACTAAGATGCCGTGGTAGCTCAGGGGCTAGGCGCTCGCTTTAAAAAAACATATAGTGTGATTTAATTCAAGATTATAGAAAAGTTTTAAGGGTTAAGTTATAACATAACATAATCGCTGAGAAAAATGACATCGTGTATCGTTGTACAACATTAATCGAATATTGTATTAAAAGGAAAATCTTAAATAACAAATAGGTTATTTTGTCGTGTGTGTGTAACATATATAAGTTAATTTTGTCCTTTAATAGATGCCACTTAGCAGTTTTTTTTTTATTTTAGGTCGATCTTCGGCTGTAATCTTATAATGCAGTTTGTGTATAATTGTATGTAATAGAAATTAATATCAGTTTTTAGAAGAAATGTTGTTTATTATAAAGTCAAATATATTGGCTTTACGATTTTACGCTTGCTATCTAAAACTGACACAAACATTACGTATGGGGTTCATCATCATCATCATTTCAGTCTATCACTAGTCCACTGCTGAACATACTATCCTCCTCCCCCATAGATTGCCACAAAAGTTTTTAGCTCTCATTTTGGGGAGTTTCTCCATAGTTGCCGCGCTTGGAAGGCGGGTTGGCAACCGCAGTTTATTTATTCTGATGTTCCAGGAAGATGCTGCTGTCCATCTTCTGGTTTTAATTTTCCCTCTGTCGTCTTTTACGACACCCACGGGATGTGATGGGGTTCTAGATTTTTTTAAGCCGCTACCACACGGCACACGGCCCGTATTGGGTTGCATCATTCAACGTGTTGGTTGATCTAACGCTGTATTGGACAAACAATATATTGTATGTAAACTCTTTGCTAGCGGGATAGTCTTTAAAGTTTTTAAATTATCGTTTATTATGAAAATGTAATTAAAACGAAACACAAAGGCGATTATAAAGAGTAAATGAATTTCAATTACAAAAGGTTAGGGCCTACTATATAATATAATTAACAAATGATTTTCTAGTATAGATATTTATCTGGCTACCGCCCAACTAATTTACAATTCACAGGCCCGTGCATATGTGTGTGTGTAGTTTTATAAGCCGTAAGCGTTTGCTTTCATTTTCACTCTTGTTCGAATTATGTAACCAAATAATATATACGTTATTTACTATAATCATGTTTTATATTTCGGACCGACCGCGTAGTGGTAACAGTACAGCGAAAACCTAAATTGTCGGTTTTCGGGTCTAGCTGTTTTGTAATTGTCCTCGTGTCTCTGACACTACATCCAAGCCTACCTCCGATCTTATCGTATGCGCATTACATCAGGCGCGGGGAGGTTAATACTAGTGAATGCTTCTGTTTGCGCGTACACTTTTGGCACTATAATATCTTATACATTCATACATAGAGTTTTGGTGGTGGTAGGATGCAGGAATCCGTCTAGGTAGGTACCACCCCAGGGCCAGTTATTCTGCCGTGAAGCAGTAGTGTGCAAACATTACTGTGTTTCGTTTTGAAGGGCACTGTGAGCTAGCGTAATCACTGGGCATATGGGACTTAAGAACTGATGTCTCAGGGTGATGGGCACAGTGAGGTGTCACACAGAAATGTTCTGGGTGACATTGCATTTGTTAGGGGCAGACGTTGCACTTACCACCAGGTGAACGTTTTGCTCGTTTCATCACTTTATACAATAAAAAAACGCCTCTATCCCACTGGGGTAGGCAGAGACTAAATCTTTTCACTTGCTACGATCCTGACACATCTCTGGCTTCGTCTACTATCATTAGTGATTCCGTGCACGCTTGTCGGAGGCATGCAAGACTCCGTCTAGATACGTACCACCACAGTGTCAGTTATTCTGCCGCGTAACAGTAGTGTATACATTACTGATTTTCGGTTCGAACAGTACTGGTAGTTAGTGTAATTACTGGACTTATGAGACTTAAGAACTGATGTCTCTGATGGCTCAGTGTGGTGCAGAAATATTTAGGGTGAAACAGCATTTGTTATGGGCAGACGTTACACTTGGCATCAGGTGAGAGTTTTCTTCGTCTCATCTCTTCCTTTTATAAAGATTTATCAATTAAAAAAAAAACTATCAAGTGAAATGGCGGCTCGTTAGTCACTCTTTTTTCATAAAAAACAGCCGTTGTCACAGAACTTTAAATTGTCGCTATATAAATAAACGCAAATGTTTTATTAAAATTCATTTAGTTTCCATTAAACTTCATACAAAAAGGTATGTTTTTTTTTATTTATTTATTATTCTTTATTGTTTCCCGTACTAAGAAAGGATACAAAGGGCGGACTTAATGACTTGAGGCATTTTCTCCCAGTCAACCCATGGGGTGGTGAGATTTTGATGAAGGTGTAATAATATAAGGCGAAAAGTATAAAATATAATAATATAATAATAATTATACATATAAATATCTAATAACATTTACGTACATGTAAATAGAAACATACATTTACATACATATATATAAACACATATACATACATACATACAGTCACGCCTCTTTCCCATAGGGGTAGGCAGAGACCACATCTTTCCACTTGCTACGATCCTGACACACATCTTTAGCTTCTTCTACTTTCATTAGCGTTTTCACACACGCTCGTTGGTTGCGGGTACTTTTAACGTGACCTTTCCTCAAAAGTTCACCGATCTGATTGTGATACGTACGCCTAGGTCGACCCTTACCGGAACATAATATAACCTAACTAACATACCTAAACACATATATATTATACACAAAATAATGCAAAATTAAATCGGAGACAGATAACTAACAATTTAACATGTAATGATTCTTTAATAAAAAATTACGAACAAATTTTTTTAGAACGAAGCCCCACACTAGGATTTTCTCCTGTATCGTGGGTGCGTTTTACAAACATACATTTAACATGAAAAGCAACACTTTGTGTTTTTGCACAAATGTTACCTCCGGCTGGGAATCGAACCCAGGACCGGTGGCGCAGAAGTCAGGTACGCTAACCACTACGCCACGCTGTCGACGAACAACGTTTACCAAATATACGCAGTTTTTTTATTATCCGTAGTAAATATTTTCGTATTTGACATATCATCATTCAAGCTTCATTGTAACTTGTGCCCTTTGCCACTTAAGTAAGACATGTGCTCAGACGTTACAGACCTTTTAGTCGTAAAAACAATGTATACGATCCTTATATCTTTATAATGTACTGGCAATCCGCCCCGGCTTCGCACGGCCATATAGATATTAGAAAAATAAATTAGTACTTTATTTGGACAAATAGAATAACAACTTTTCCTTACACTAACTTTTTTTGTAGCGAACTTTTTCATCGGCGGCTCTGCAGCTGGTCAGGTAAGATTACGTTGTTTTACAAAAATAAATTTTTCTACCCTTCGTAATTTCTAAACGGTACGTCGGATTCGAAAAGTTTAAAGAGGAATTTACATGTACGAGTACATAATCAACCTTGACTATGAAACTATTGAGTAGGATAAGGATTAATATCATCATCATTTACAAAGTCCCGGCAGAAAATATACAACCTTATTACCATTAACAATATATATGTAATGATATTACATTTTGACTTGATATTACATCTTATATAATTTCTTCTCTCAATGAAAAGAATTTTGAAGTAATGTAAAATGTCAATGAACTTGTATATGCACTGAAATTACATTTCTACTGTACTTACTGGTGGTAGGATTCCTATGCAGGAGTCCGTCTAGGTAGGTACCGCCCTAGGGCCAGTTATTCTACCGTGAAGCAGTAGTGTGCAAACAATACTGTGTTTAGATGGAAGGCACTGTGAGCTAGCGTAATCACTGGGCATATGAAACTTAAGAACTGATGTCTCAGGGTGATGGGCACAGTTACAGTTACAGTAACAGCATTTGTTATGGGCAGACGTTGCCATTAGGTGAACGTTTTGCTCGTTTCATCACTTTGTGCAATAAAAAAAAACATAGATGTAAACTAACTCAAGTAAAATTTGTTAATATGAATATTAAAATATCTTTCAATTTATAAAACGGGAACTAGAATAAAATTACATCGTCAGTTTGGCTCCATCCAGTACACTAAAGCGTCTATAATCCGTGTCACGTATCAACTCACTTGGCCTCAAAATACCCCTTTCTAGCTGAACGAATAATGTACCTTGAATATTTCACACAAGGAAAATAATAACGGTTCGTTGGGTTATATTGCTATAAAGGTGAGCCGCTTGCTCGTTTGCCACCTCTGCTATAAAAAATGTTTCAAATAATAAACCTTTATTACTTGTTGAACTGAAACAGCCTTTTCAACGAGCTCGCCTAATTTTGGAAATTGTAGATAAATGCCAACTAATGAAAATGTCGGTCTATCCTTACGTCAACACTCAAATGGGCAACAGCGTCTGATAATTTTTTTTAGATATTTAAATTTTCACATTTATGAGAGTTTTATACATACACACACAGTGACGCCTTTTTCCCATATAAAGGGTCGTCGTCGTCGTTCGTCGTTTCCTATCACCAATCCACTGCTGAACATAGGCCTCCCCCATTACCACAAAAGTTAGTAGCTCTCATTTTGGGAGGACTTTGCCATAGTTGCCACGCTTGGAAATAAACTGCGGTTGCCAACCCGTCTGTGGCAACCGCAGTTTATTTATTCAGATGTTCCAGGACGATGCTGCTGCCGTATAATACCTTAGTTGCCTCTTACGTTACCTCGGTAGTAGGTGCTATTCTATACTGCCGGACACCTATCAGCGGAGCTTTATAAAAGCCTAAATTGAATAAAGAAATCTTGATTTTGACTTTGATGTCTCTGGGTGACGGGCGTAATGTGGTGCCACACAGAAAGGTTCTGGGTGATACAGTATTTGTTATGGACAGCAGTTGCACTTACCATCAAGTGAATTTTTAGCCGTCACGTTAGTTTCCTCCATAAAAAAAAATCAACAATTGCTTCAGTGCCTTAAATCGTAACCGGTGTTTGCACACCATTGCTTAACGGAAGAATAAGTACACGACTGACCTGAGTTCGATCTCCGGTGCCGGCACCTCTGATATAGTTACGTACATATAGTCACGCCCTTTTCCCGCGTGGTAAATGAGACGTGACGGGTGGCGAACCACGTCGCCTCCATTTTGGCAAGATAGCTAATAGAATCGGGTATTACATCGTGGAAATCCATTATAATGAAGGAAATTAAGTTAACTTGCTAGGATCCGCTTGCAAAATATAAAATGCTATATATTAACTAGTTGTTTGAAGAGCACCGCCCGCCCTCCCTCAGTAGTGTGCACAAGCAAACTAACACCGCCACCACGAACCGCCACCAACAACTACAATACTACCACTAGGTAATAGACACTACTCAAGCTGAGAACACGACACGTGTTTCCCCTCAAATTGAGGAATTGTCAAGTGTCAGAGACTACGGCAGACAGCGGCCGTTTGAGCCAGCGACCGAAAGAGGTAGATGCTGTTCTACTCTGCCGGACACCTATCGGTGTGATGCAATTTTAAGTGCTTATTTACAACCTGTTAAGCGGTAAAGAAAAACATCGTGAGGAAATGAAAACCTACATGTCTGAGGAATAGAAATATTTCAATGATATGTGAAGTCCACCGACCCGCATAGAAGCAGCGTGGGAGAGCCCTCTCGAAAAATGAGAGGAGGGATGTGCTCTGCAGTGGGACATATATAGGCTACTTTTTTACTTTAAGCGATTGAGTGTGATGATTACGGAATAAACTCCTAATTTCGAAGAAGCTTTTGTTCAGCAACAGAACGATCTTTTTGTAACTTGTTTAGTGTGAAATTTAAGTGAAAACCTTAGTCTACCACGACTCTAACGCTGTACGCATTACTTCAATATAAGTTTGTGTAAGTAAGACACACGTACTCATTATACTTTAAGAAGGTCTGCGCGCATAGCGGGCAAATGTGGAACACATACCCATAGTTATGACTGATTGCCGCTGGTGACCGTGCTTAGATATGAAGTAGCTTACGAAGTTAATCATATAAACAAAAGTGGACGAAAGCGCCTTTGGAAGTATCACATTCAATATTATCTTACTACATATATTTTTAATACACATTTTTTTTAATTACTGACTTCATACCAAAACAAACAATTTTTATTAAATAATAATAGTAGGCAAACAAAACTAGCATATACTCTTACTTCAGAATCAGATAACTTAATGAACGTTTGATAATGTTAATAATTAGTAGTTCTTTTTTTTATTGTATATATAAGGTGACGAAACGAGCAAATCGTTCACCTGATGGTAAGTGCAACGTTTGCCCATAACAATTTCTGTGTGACACCACAATGCGCCCGTCATCTTAAGTCTCATACGCCCAGCGCGCTAGCTCTCAATGCCCTTCAAACCGAAACTCTGTAATGTTTGCACACCACTGCTTCACGGCAGAATAACTGGCCCTGGGGTGGTACCTACCTAGATGGATTCCTACATAGGAATCCTACCACTTGTAGAAGTAGTTCTAAAAGATTTAAAAAAATATGTTATATCATATTTGTAATATAAATTTCCATTTAAGCAGATTTTAATATAAACTTTTCTAAATTTAAATTTCTTTACAATGCCGTAGGGACGAGCGAAATCGTCAACCGCAAATCCCGTATTAAATCGGGACAGTTCATAAAAGACGATTTTTCGGTGCACTCATGTGTAAAACGAAAGAAATATTGGTTGGCGCCAGGGAAAGAGATGTCAGTGATGCGAATTTGATCCGGATTCTGAGCAAGAAACGATGTGAACGGCTTTGAAAACCACATTTGCTTAATATCCTTTTTGTAATTTCAACACAGTGAATAAACTGACTTTTTGGGATATTATAAAAAGTTTCAAGAGTTAAGTGGGTTTTAAATTATCACTGTAACGTAACGTAAACGTACGCGTAATAAAGATTTTTTTTGTGCTTGATTTATTTCGACCATGTTGATATTATCTTGTTAATAACAAATTTGTCAATTACACAGTTCTGTATTTTTTTATGGAAGAATGTTTCGCGACGACCAAAACGTTTACCTGATTGTGATTGCAACGTCTGCCCACAGCTAATTTTCTGTCGCCCTGTGTGTCACCAAACTGCGCTCGCTACCCGGAGACATTAGTTCTGAAGTCGAATATGCACAGTAATAACACTAGCTCTGTGCCCTTCAGACCGAAACACAGTAATCTTTTGCTCCATTTTGCTTCACGCCAGAATAACTGGCCCTGCGGTGGTACCTAACTAAACGGCAATCCTACCGTCAGCAAAATTATTTTGTTAAATTATCAAACCTTGTTAATAACAAAATAGTCAAAAATACATACATACATACATACTCGTACATGGATGAGATGGAGTGGTAGTATTCTTTTAACGAGCCGTCACCACACGGCACGGTCAATAATACAGTTTAGTAAATATTTTTTAGCAATAGTAAATAGAGCTCAGAGACGAGTAGTCTCTCAGTTTCTCAGTCCTTCTTGTTTTCACTCACTACTTACTAGTTCTCCTACTTAGCAGCAATCATCGAGAGGTTCAGATGTGATATATGGAATACGAGACATTGTGTGTACCACAATAATTGACTTGCACTGGATCACATTTGCGGTATAGCTAGCGGTTTACCTTTGCAACACGGATCAGTGGATTTTTATATACCTTAAAAACATATTTGTACGATTCTCTACTTGAACCGACGGATGCGGAGGGAGATAGGATGGAGGCAATTTAGTCGCCATAGTGCGTTCGAGACAGACGAGAAAAATTGCAGCTATCAAATGCCGCAATTGTCATGCGGACAATGTTTTAAAGTCACAACAGTTCACATAGATTTGATAAAGCTCCATGTGCTTTACACAATTTCTTCACGGCCACAAAACATAAGTACAAGATTACAAAATGAATGATAAAGAAAACTATACAATAGTAGTAGTGTACATCAAAATTAGAATAAAATTTACAACTATAACTAAGACCCATGTCGTGTCCAATGAAATGGTCCCAGCTTAGCAGAGTTGTGGGACGAAAACCACAATGCTGATTTTCAATTAGTACCTATATCTTTAAAGGTTTTATTAAAGTATAACATCAATTAGAATGGGCTAAAAATACCGAAGCGAAACGATTTACACTCCTGAGCACTTTGATTACACTTGGTTGGAATTCATCCGTGCGTCGTTGGTGGTAAAATTGGAATGAAGCTATAAAATAATATAGTCTCTGTGCACACTCCGAAATTCAGCCGGCGAAAAGGCTTTCCAATAAGTCAGGCAATGGATTATTTCCGGGATGTTTATTATTTTGATATAATCGTTGGTGATTTCAAAATAAAACCTTTTTCCTGTTACTTAGCAAACAAGAACATGTGTGAACAATTTCTATAAATTGTAATTGTATTGATCGTGACGTTTAAGTAATAGCGTATCTAGTATAGATGCGAATATGGTTGACGCAGTACCTCTCTAGTACAAAGATGGATTGCTAGTTAAATTTCCAAGAAAAGACAATCTATCACCATGTGACAAATAACGCATCACCATACTACTTGTTGCCGCTAAAGTACTTGCCAAAATATTACTTATTCGACTGTCACCGCACATTGAAAAGACGACGCGAATAGAACTTCCGTTTTCTGTCTTAGCCTCTCATGCACTGACCACATTAACGAAATTCGCATCAAGAATAAGTCGAACGGCAAACCGATGTCTATCTAGCCTTTGTGGACTTTGAGAAAGCGTTTGACAACTCTCAAGGAAGTGACAAACCGGCGTAACTTCCAAATATTATCAGATCTCTATATAATAATAGTACTTGCAAAGCATTCCCTTTCGCTTTATGAGACATTTTGACGTAATTATAAGAACGTAATACGACAGGGATTGCCTAGGAACAGAAGTACTTGAAAAATTCTCGAGTATGCAGCTGACATTACATTCATATCGCCTACGGTAAATCTACTGAAGAGTAAATTAGGATTGCTTCAACGAGCTGCGCTTCACGTAGGCTTGCGTAATATTACACGCAAGACAGTCGATATGCGGATTTGCTCGAAAGACTGCGATGTCGTGTTTCTGGACAAAGTATCTATTCAATCTAATCTAATTTTCGGAGGCCATGAAATTTCCCAGACATTTCCCATAGTTTTACTTGTGGCAGGATTCCTAATTCAGGAATCTATCTCGGTAGGTACCACCGCAGTTGTTCAGCCGTAAAGCAGTAATATGCAAAAGTTCGTGACACTGCAACTCGCCAGGGAGCACTTAAACCATGTGAACGACTTTCCCTTCCCGTTACATAATACCATAAAATAATCGCAAGTTAGTAAAATCATGGTGCGGAATCAACAACCTCAATTTTCTTTATAAAGTTTTTAGGACTTTGCTTTTGTAGCAGAAGGGGCAAACTAGCAAGCGGCTCACTTTATTGTCATTAGACTAACAGTCATCACACTTACACAATTACCCGTTGAACAAACACTAGAATGGGATTCTTTTTTAGTTCGTTGTTTGTTAAGGAAATAATGTTAACTTTGTTATAAGCCTCACTCCAGCTTAGTGGTAGTATTGTAGTGGTGGAGTGTATCCGGTACAAGTCTGCTTATGCACGCTATAGTTTGCGGTCGGTACAAATATACATACATGCATACATACAAATATACACACATACATACATAACATACGACTGGTTTCCGAATTCAAGAAAAAAAAGGATGAAAAATTTGGAAATAGATTTCGAAAAAAATGTCAAAAGCATATAATTAGATAAAGTGTATTACAGAATAGATCATTATGAAGAGGACTAAAATGTGTGGTAATTACTCATACTCTGCACTTGCAAACCCCCTGGCTACTAAATTTTTAATGTAACTTTTTTGTAATTCATAAATGACATTATGTAACTGTTTATATGATGATGATGATGAAAACCAGTGTCGGGATCATAGCAATTTAAGCCTCTGTATCTTAATTTTTACTGAGTCCTGTCCATTTCACGGTCTTAAGCTGCTTATGCTACACAGACTGATTTTATATTATTTTTTCACTTTTGTTAATTATGGGCAATATTATTTTATGTTCTGTGTAATTCCATTTTTTTCTTGTTTTGTTTTGTATCTGTTGTGATTAGACCGTGAATAAATGTGTTTCTTTCTTTCTTTCTTCCTAATATGAAACTGCATTGAAACAAAAAGACAGTCTTAGTTTTCGAACCGGTTTCGGCATCTGAATTGAAAAACAGAAATTTCGACTTTTGTTATCAGTGTTAACTCTTTATCGTCTTATTTATATCAATTTTAATTAATTTTTTATTCAGTTCGTACATCATTTATAAGATTAATTCCAACATAAGCTAAGCCTTTTCAATAACAGTCAAAATTTTGTTTAAGGAGTACAATATTTGTATTAAAAATTATATAGAAATTGTAGTTCTCAAATGTAATAAAACATTTCTTGTTTCTAACAGAACGAATACGCATCACTGACATGTTTTTTTCCCGAGCGCCATACCTCTTCAGTTTTCCGCACGAGCGCCGACAAAATCTCCTTCTCTGAACCGAATGTAAATTTCTTACGTTGCTTGTGGGAGTTAAATTTAAAAATTTGTTTTAATCTATTAATGAAAAAATATTACATATTTTACAATAAAATAAATGAATATTTTAGTTAAATAACAGATATAATTTTAATATTCAAAATAGTAATTGATGTTTGAATCCAGAAAGATAGAGCAAATACTCGTATTTACCAAAAGATTGCCACAAAAGTTTGTAGCTCTCATTTTGGGACTATCTTGCCATAGTTGCGACGCTTGGCAGGTAGGTTGGCAAAGGCAGTATATTTATTCATACCTTCCAGGAAGATGCTGCTCCCCATATTCTGGGTTTAATTTTCCTTCTGTCGACTTTAATGACACCCATGGGATAAGAATTTAATAAATAATTTATGACTATGATACGAGTATCATTTGTTTTCCGTAGCCAAGGGGTTTTCGAGTGCAGAGTAAGACATCACAAGAGTTCACACATCTTTGTCCTCTATAATAATCTTAACACATTCTATAATCTAAATCTGATGGTAGGATTCCTATGCAGGAATCCGTCTAGGTAGGTACCCCCCCCAGGGTCAGTTATTCTGCCGTGAAGCAGTAGTATGCAAACATTACTGTGTTTCGGTTTGAAGGGCACTGTGAGCTAGCGTAATCACTGGGCACAGTGAGGTGTCATACAGAAATGCTCTGGGTAACACAGCATTTGTAATGGGCAGACGTTGCACTTACCGTCAGGTGAAGGCTTTACTCGTTTCATCACTTAATCTAATAAAAAAAAATATAACACAGCTTACGTTACAGCTGGTGAAGTAATAAAAAATTACACAATACATAAAGCATTGGTTTTCGGGACGTGATATATTGCGGTTTGTGTAGTGTCACATAATAAATCATTTATTTTCCAAGTATTTGATATATTGCAGATTTGTGTGTTTGTTCCAGCCTCTAAATCTTCATTCTACTTCGTATTTCATTACACACAGGCAATTATGTATCGTATAAAACTTTTGTAATATCAGAATCTATCGTTTTTATGGCTTAGAGAATTCCTTTTTATACTTGACCAAGATGCACCATGGAAACCGGTAAAACTACCAACCCGGTTTCGGAGATTGACCCCGAACCGAAATGATTATTGGTTAAGGTTTCGGTTTCGTTTCTGTTTACCGGTTAATAACAAAAAAACCGTATTCGTTCCGTTAAATTAACCGGTTAAAGGGAATTTAGATGGATGGCCGTGTCTGGCGACAGCTGTATCGTTATTTTTGGTCCATTGATCACATTGATATAGTCAGTCGATACGACAGGCGTGAGACAAGAAATTAAATTTTTCGGACATATCAGCCGTCTAAGAAATCTCATACCGCCTTGCGTACGCACATAATGTTAATGACTTTCATTTTAGTATATTACAGGTATATCTGATCTTTTTTTAATGTCTTAGAGGTGCTATTTCTATAATTTTGATAGTATATTTCTATCTATCTATCTAAGGTTTTTTGTGTATCAATTATACGTACACACTAAGAAATCATCTGCTAAAAACAGCTAAAAATAACATCATTTAATATTTTGAAATAAACCTAAAATCGAACAATGGGACTTTCAACACAAAATCGAAACCAATCCGCGTTGGAGCAGCGTGGCAGATCTCGAAAATGAGAGGAGACCTGTGCTTAGCAGTGGGACATAATAATGATTACTAGCGAACCGCCCCGGCTTCGCACGGGTAGATATTAGAAAGATATATTAGTACTTTATTTGGATAAATAGAACAACAACGATTCCTTACACTAACATTTTTTGTAGTGACTATTCTCACCGGCGGCTCTGCAGCTGGTCAGGTGAGATTACGTTATTTTACCAAAATAGTGTTTTATTTATTGGAACTTAAGCCATGAAAGTTTAGTGGCTCAGAGCTTCCTTGTAAATATTTTCATGTTGTGGTAGCTATATAAAACGACCGCTCTCGCACAAAGGGAGCCGCGCATCTTGATGATGCCCAAGTTGGATGAAGCCGGGCGGCGGCGCGGCGTTAGAGAGACACCGCGGCTGCTGTATTTTTATAAAGCCTTTCAAAGCTTTAAATTTAAAAATTATGTAATTAAAATTACAAACCACTCAATGCTTTCTAGTTCTTCAATGGTTTCTAGTTTACAAAAAGGGTGGTAATTCTCTGATCTCAGATCGTCAATTCGGTTTCCGTCAAGGAAAATCTACTGAAGATGCAGTTACTCTTCTTACAGATATTGTATCCTCCCACCTCGATAACGGACAAAGCTGTGTCGGTGTCTTCCTAGACCTTGCTAAAGCATTCGATACAGTCTCCACCCAAATACTCTTAACAAAGATGGAGAAATACGGAATCCGCGGAAAAGCTTTGCAATGGTTTAAGAGCTATTTGTCGGAGAGGAAACAATGTATTAAGATTGGTGACCATGTGAGCTCATTGAGCAGGTTTTCTTTCGGTATTCCACAGGGTAGTATTCTCGGGCCAATACTCTTTCTCTTATATATAAACGATTTAACGTTGTTGCCTCTGCCTAGCGCCGATGTGCTTTGTTACGCGGATGACACCGCTCTCATTTTTCATGGTGAATCTTGGAAAAACGTTTGCCAAACAACTGGAGAAGCTTTGTTGATTGTATCCCGACGGTTAGGTGAGAATCTTTTAACTCTCAACACTGCCAAAACAAAATTCCTTTGCTTTTACAAAACAGACGCATCAGCACCTTCCGATTCTTTACATGATTTAAAAGTACATAGCGATTACTGCACCACTGGAAACCTTGTTACGACGAGTAATACTTGTAAATGTCAGCATATAAATCGAGTTAACTCTATAAGGTATCTAGGTATAGTTCTGGATGACAGATTGACTTTCAAGGAGCATGTGTGCGCAATGTCTGGCCGTCTAAGAAAACTTATTCACGTGATGAAGAGTCTTCGTCAGATAGCTGACTACCAAACCCTAAAAGTTGTGTATTTAGCATTGTGTCAATCAGTCATAAACTATTGTATTCTAGCTTGGGGCGGAGTGACTACTTCAACTCTTATTATTCTCGAACGGGCACAAAGAGCTGTTTTAAAGGTAGCTCTAAATAAACCTATTAGATTCCCGACTGATGATCTTTATGAAATTGCGAAAGTTCTTAGTGTTAGACGATTATTCCTGGTTAGGGTTGCAGTGGCTGTCCACAAATCCGTTGTCACCTCTGCCAACTATGGTGAGATGCTTAAGAGGAGGATTTTTAGAGTTCCTACACCAGTATCAAGGACTAATTTTGGAAAAAGATTTAGATTATACCTTTTTCCACGTATATACAACAAATTAGTAAGCTTGTCTGATTTTAAACATAGCTCGGTGAGGCAATTTAAATTCTCCCTCACAGATATCATTTTAAAATGGTCATATGCTGAGTCAGAAAACATTATGAAAACTGTTTTCTAATGACAATTTGAACTTAAACACAACTGTTTGATCCCTACGATGATTCAGAGTCTACAAAAAAAAAAAAAAATATTTTAGGTAATGCCACTCGTGCCCACACACACAACCATCATTCCCACACTCACACTCACACACATACACATGCACACACACAATCGGACTCGTACATGCTCATGGACTCTCAATATGCCCTTTATAAATTTTATTATATACTTCTTGTTTCTAGAGTTAAATCCATAAACATTTTAATTTAAATTGTTAACTACATTAGGTTTACTATATTCATTCAATAGCTTTTCCCTCAGATTATCTTTGTTAATAGTTTTGAGTTATTGTTTACTTGCCGTATTCTGTAATGAAATCGTAGTTACTTCCCTCACAGGACAGGCATTTGCCTAGTGTGGGGGTCGGAGTTTCAATCATTGTAAAGAAGTTATGGTAAAAAAAAAAAAAAAAAAAAAAAAAAAAAAAAAAAAAAAAAAAAAAAAAAAAAAAAAAAAAAAGATCTTAGTCTATTCGTGCGTAGCGAAGGCGAGCGTAGGGCGGATCGCTCACACCGCGGCAATTTTCTTACTTTTAGAATTTTTATAACCGTCGTAACATCTTAACGATAGGTCCGATTAGGATAATTTAAAGAGGAATATGTAGGTACATAATCAACCTTTATGAATATGAAGCTATTTAGTAGGATAAGAATTAATATCATGGTACGAATGTCATCAACTTTCGATTCTACCCGTGTTTTAAGTTTTAATTAACTATTTTGAACAAAAAGCGGTTATTGTGACTTAACTATAATAGTTAGACATATAGCCCCGCGGACTTTTTTGTGAGTAGTGATGAGTACTATGAAAATGTAGTACATTCTTTTGTTTGTCATCAATAGTTTTCACAGCGCACCTTACCTTGATTGATACCTTGATACCATTATAGCGATTTTTTATTATTTGCAACTCATGTTAGTCGCTGATAATGTAGCTGTCTATAGGTGAATTCATTTTTTAAATCGGTTCAGTACTTTTTGTGGTTATTCATTACAACCAAACAAACATATCACAACAATCAAATCTTTTCTCTTTATTATATTAGTAAGATAAGCTGTTACTTTACTTTCTTTTATGCAAAAGGGACTCGCAGATTACAATCTCGTTATAACACATTATGTACAGTAGTAAATACTTAAAAGACCCTTCGCACCGTTACGAATCGAGTTACGAGCAATAATGCAGGAAACAAATCGAAATAACAATACACCCTTTTTATTACAAGTTTTTTTTTTACTTGTTTTATTCGTATGTCTTTCCGGTTCAAATCTTGTTGGTGAATTTAGACCTTATTTCCAACGTCCGATTGTCCGCAAAATTTGGGTTCAGTGATAATCCAATAATCTGGTAACACGGAGCTGGTCTGATGACGGATCCGAAAGTTATAGGAACAATATAGGCATAGGAACTCCTCAACTCCTCCTCCATCATGTTAGGGCTTGTTAGATTAGTTTTGACAAGTACAATAGCCCTAGCACTAGCACATATAAAGTACACTGCTGGACACACCCTCGCAAAGAAAAGCTTGTAACAAAAACATGTTTTTCATTTATTTATTTTTTACAAAGGGCTAAATAAGGCAGGAATCCGTCTAGGTAGGTAACTTTGAATGATAACCTTCACAAAAAATTTGGTGTGGGAATATTTTACAACTTGAGTTTTCAATAACGTTTTGCCTCTGAATCTGCCGTGAAGCAGCAGTGTGCAAACAGTACTGTGTTTCGGTTTGAAGGGAACTGTGAGCTAGTGTATTTACTGGGCATATAAGACTTAAGAACTGATGTCTCAGGGTGACGGTCGCATTTTATTGTGGGCAGACGTTGCACTTACCACCATGTGAACGTTTTGCTCTTTTCTTTAGTCGTGTTCTCAAAATTGCCTGCGCCGAGCCCAGGGATATTCATAGTAACTTTTCTTCTTATTTCTCCTACTTTACTTTACGAATATATTCTAGCAAATTTAATTACTCAAGCTTTGTTTCATTTATGCGAAAATTTTTAAAGTTTTAAAGTTTTTTTTAAGAAAACGGACTTATAACGTGTAGTAAACATGACTGAAATACTGATTTGAATGGAAATTGAAAACCCAAATTAAGAACTTATCAAATAGTTGAATAACTATAAGTATTTGAATATAAAAAGTCCAAATACTGAAAATTTTTCTTTCTATAATAGAATAACTGGCTTGGGTGGTACCTACCTAGATGGATTCATGCATAGGAATCCTACACCATATCTCATTCAAATCAATCTTTCTCGCCTCATGGTTGAAAAATTTGAGTAGAGGACACACTTTTTACGACTTTAGAAGCGAATATCTCACCAACTATTGACGTGAATAAAATAGTGATATTGAAACTTCTTAATAATTTTTCAAGACCTGTCTAACGATACCAAGCTTAAGTGCACTGATATTGTTTTCATTACACGGTTATATGGATGGTTTACCATTTCTTTTTCATAATTTCACTACACCTTTGCATGACATCAATGTTCATAAAAAACACTTAAAATGTCATCTATATAGTGTCAATTGTCAACGAGTAAAATTACAGTGACCCATGTAATTTCCGAAATTATAAGGGTTTCGTTTCAACTACGGAAACCAACGATAGATAGTTTTAGCAAAAATTTTTGTTTCCGCTATAACTGGAAATCAGGACTTGCGGCGAAAAATTTTGGTGCTGTGTACATTATACCACGCCAATGTCAAACGCGGCATATACGTTAAGGAACAGATACGACCATGAGTACTAAAATATAATGTACTCTATGTCCTTCTCCAAGTCATATTATGTTATCTACATACTAAATTTTATGACGATCAAATTTACGGTGTAGTCGTTAAAGCGAGACAAACAAACAAATTAACGTTCGCATTTAAAATTATGGAGCATGAGCTTATTTAAATATGGCGGATAATCACGAAAACTGCGACAATGATTTTAAAAATACTTTCATTCTAAGTTTTCTTAAGTAAATAGTATACGTTTCATAAAAAAACATTAAGATTATGCAAACAAATAAGACTCCTATGCGGGAATCCGTCTAGATAGGTACCACCACTGGGCATATGAGACTTAACAATCTAATATCTCAGGATGACGACCGCACTGTACCACACAGAAATGTTCTGAGTGATACAGTGGGTACGTTGCACTCTGGTGAACGTTTTGCTCGTCTCGTCACTTTCATCTATTAAAAAGTTCACCTGTGTCGTAGGTATACAGACATAGACTTCACATGCTTAAACACCTTTCAAAGCAACTATCTCAAGGCCACACAAATATTTGTTCCGTACGGGAATCGAACCATCGACCCTACACGCAGAAGTCGATCGCTTAGCAACTGCGCCAGTCAACCTCACAATTTTATAACTTCTACACCTGAGTTAGAAGAAGACAGAGAAGTTAGTACGCTTTGTATCGTTATTATTATTTTCTTCTATATTTTTAAGTCAATCTTCTTTGGTCGCGACGAGAGTAAAACTACAAGGCGAGTGCAGCGTTTTTATGCAACGTTTCTGTTATGCTTATTAATATTTATCGATATATTAATAATTGTTTATATACTAAGCAGTTATTTTACAGTGAACTATATTTTGCTCAATTCATGTTAATTTATTTTGAAGAAATTTCTTATATGTATATATATATATTATTGCATAAGGTGATGAAACGAGCAAAACGTTCACCTGATGGTAAGTGCAACGTCTGCCCATAACAAATGCGGTGCCACCCAGAAAATTTATGTGTGACACTACACTGTGCCCATCACCCTGAGACATAGGTTCCTAAGTCTCATATGCCCAGTGATTACGCTAGCTCACAGTGCCCTTCAAACCAAAACACAGTAATGTTTGCACACTACTGCTTCACGGTAGAATAAGTGACCCTGTGGTGGTATATGTTTCCGATAGGTGTCCGGCAGAGTAGAATGGCATCTACCTATTTTGGTAGGTATTGTATGGACAGCCTTTATTTATCCAGAATAACAACGTAATACTCTGTCTCTCTACACTGCTCGTGGTAACGCAATGAGAAGAAAGATTTTTTGACTCATACCACAACAGCAGTGATGTGGTTCGCCACCCATCACTTCCCGTTTCTCGCGGGGCAAAATGTACCGTAATACACATTTTGCCCTGCGGTTTCTGCCTACTCCTTATACGGGAAAAAAGCGTGTCTGTATGTACGTTATCTTAAAATCCGTACAGAAGGTTTTTATTCGTGCAGAATAATACTATAATATGCAATGCTGTCACTATACTGCTCGTGGGAACGCAATGGGGAGTAAGAATTTTTCGACTCGTACCAAAATGGCGGCGACATGGTCCGACACTCGTCACGTCTCATGATGGTTCATAAATTGGCCGATATTGTGCTACAGCTTTAGTTTAAATTCAAATTCTAATATATATCTGCATGAATATGCACTACAATTAAATAAAGTTAATAATTAGTATAAAGAGAACAAGGTTAATAAATAGTACTTAATAATTAGTAGTTTCCCGCGATGGCGAAAAGTAGACTACGCCAGTGACCTCTGCCTAACCCTTACATGCGAAAAAAGGCGTGACTGTATATATGTATGTATAAGTTTCCCTTCTGTCACTTGTACTAGCACGCGATCTTATTTTATATCGCTCTGATATTTGAATTTTAGTTTTAGTTGATCTACAACGTTCCAAGTTCTAAGAAGGTTTGAAGGTCGCTCTTAACTTCAACGTAACAAATCCTCTTAGCGCGGGGCGCAGCTTACGCAGGCGTCTCCAATTCAATTATCGGACCCAATCATCCCTCTTCGACAAATTTTCATCATATTATCGGTAAATGGAATTTTGTTTATGTATCAATAACTAAATTAAAAAAAGTAAAAAGTAAAGTAACAGCCTATGAATGTCCCACTGCTGAGCACAGGCCTCATCTCATTTCTGAGAGGGTTTCGGAGTTTGGACGAATCCGCCGTTCTGCTCCAATGCGGGTTGGCGGAGTTCACATGTCTTTGAAGTATTTTTTATTTTTCGCACATGCAGGTTTCCTCACGATGTTTTTCTTCACCGCCGTGCACGTGGTAAATCAGCACTTAAAATTGCAATTGACAATTTTAGTGGTGCCGTCATCGGGAATCGAACCCAGGTCACCCGTGTACTATGAAATTTAAACCGAACGCCAAGCCCCTGAGCTACCACGGCTCTAATCTAATAACTAAATTAATAATCAATAATCAAATTTTAAGAAAGTTCTCTTATCATTACATTGGGCAGTCAACCGTGGTGGCGGCTCGTTAAAAGAATACTACCACTCCATCTCATCCAATGGATCTCGTAAAAAGCGAGTAAGGAATGAAACTGCACTGTGCACCCAACAGCGCATGGTGGCGATGGGCCCACCACCTATCACACCGAGTGCATTATATTGTTTTGGTGAAACGTGGATGTCATCTGTTTTTGCAGTGAGTGCCCAATTTCTGACTACCCCTTATGGGATAAAGTCCTGATCTTATGTATGCAATATGGGCGGTCAACTTAATGCATCACTCTCCGTGGCGTTCTCCGTTTTGACGACATTATAGTCTGTAGCAACTTATTATGTATTTATGTTTGGGTCAAACCAAACCTGGCACGCGGGCCCCGGGCCCGCGAGCATAGCATCCGATGCTGTAAAAGCCAAAAGGCTATCAGCATTTACATCACCGAAATTATATATAAACAAACACTACACCGTAATTCTGTATTAAGATTACAACACCGAATCAGTCGCGAGGAACTATAAAATTACCCTTTCTTTATGGCTCTCCTTTAGGTTAATTCAATTTCTTCCAATGCATTGTTACGTCGTGAACGGCGGTGTGGGAAATCAAATATTATTTTTAAGTGAATATTCAATTTACTACCAACTGAAATGCGATAAATGATCCAAAAATACCAGCCATTGATACATACGAGTCACGCCTCTTACCAATTGGGGTAGGCAGACACCACATCTTTCCACTTGCTACGATCCTGACATACATCTTTCGCTTCTTCTACTTTCATTAGTGTTTTCTTACAAGCTTGAGCCTTGTTATTTAATTGAGAAAGCGCCGGTACTCTACTTGTTTCACTTTGTTATGATACCAAAGTTTCACGCAACTAGTCAACTTTAGAAGCGCGTATCTTACCAACTATTAGCTTAAATAGTTATTTGAAACATAGATGATTTTTTTTACTGGAAAAAAGGACGAGACGAGCAAAACGTTCACCTGATGGTAAGTGCAACGTTTGCCCATAGCAAATGCTTCGTCACCCAGAACATTTTTAATATAAGCGTGAGAGGTATCTAACGACACCTCTCACGCTTACTGACTTTTTTTCTCATATCAGTTGCATGGTCTGTGCAGTTACACAGTTGCACTCGACGCTCGACGCCAGACGGTCGCATTGCGCCCCGCTACGACCCGCTCCGGTAATCCGATCGAAGCGTGCAGCTACCTGCGCCCAACCCTTCCGGGAATTAGTCAAGGCGACTTTCGTTGTATTGTACTAATTTCCCAGAATTGTTTCCACGTCATTTGCGAATCCACCTGTTGTGGTTACACTAGCGGATACCTAACGGTGACAACGAAACTAGTGTAGGCTAGCCCCGTACGCCCGCGGTTCCCCATCTGGGAAACGCGCAATCGGAAGAAACCCACAGAAATTGGCCTTGGGTAGTGCCCTAGTCAATGTGGGTTTACTCGACCGACTCAAAAGTCCACGCGTAGTTGTAATTAGTTGTAAGCACACACCCGAGTGTGCAAAATAAGATCCACACGAGGACGCACTAGGGCTACACACCTAGGCATTCATCCTCCCTGCCTATACCCGGCAGGGAGGGAAGTTAGGCCACACACCCCGGCATCCCACCGGCGGCCACTTCCCCGTAGGAAAAAAGAGAAGGAAAAGTATGTCGGAGGCGTTAGCTAACGCACTCTTAGCGGCCCAGGCGGAGCAACCGGAATTACTCCGGTCGCTACTAACCGCTCTGCCGTCAGTAGCCTCAGCTTTTGAGGCGCTATCTAGGCCCCCCTCTAGGGCCTCGTCCTCGGGCTCCGAAATGGAGTTCGATTCTCCCTCGGCACCCGAGGACCCCCGCGACACCGGCGACGACATTGGTTTTCTGCAAGTGCAGAAATCAAAAAAGAAGCGCAAGAAGCGCGCCTCACCGACGCCCGATAGCCACGCCAAGGCTGCCAAAGCCAGTGATAGCACGCCTATCCCGCAACCGCAGGTCGCCCCTGTAGCCTCCGAAGAGACCCCCGCTGCTTCACAGCAGGCCCCCGCTGCTTCACAGCAGGCCCCCGCTGCTTCACAGCAGGCCCCCGCTGCTTCACAGCAGACCCCCGCCGCTTCACAGCAGGCCCCCGCTGCCCCGCGCAATCCTTCGCAGTTCGCTGCACACTCTCGGCGGCCACCGCCTATCTTCATTCGGGCTCTGGACAGATGGCAAGAGCTCACATCGGCCATGTCCAGGTTAAAATATACTGCCGTTTCTACCTCAAACGGCATTAAATTACAGGTGGAGACCACTGAGGTCTACCGCCAGGTAACACGTTACCTGTCGGAAAAAGGTGTATACTTCCACACATACACTCCAGCCGATGAGCGGCAACTAAGGGTGGTTCTCAAGAACCTACCCAAGGAAATCAGCGCGGAAGAGGTCAAAAAAGACCTCATCGCGCAAAACCTCCCCGTCGTCGCTGTACACCGCATGTACAGCGGGCGCACTAAGGTGCCCTATAACATGGTGCTAGTCGCACTTGACCGCTCCCCGGCAGGGAAGCAGATATTTAATCTGCGGACCTGCTGCAACCTTTCGGGGCTCTCAGTTGAGGCCCCACACAAAAACGGCCCTCCCGGCCAATGCCATAAGTGCCAATTGTACGGCCACTCAGCAAGAAATTGCTACGCCTGCCCTAGGTGCGTCAAGTGCCTAGGTGATCACGCCACAGCAGACTGTCCTCGTCCAAAGGACAAAGCTCTGTTAGCCTCCTTCGGCCCGCCTGCCTGCGTACTATGTAACGCAGAAGGTCACACGGCCAACTACCTCGGCTGCCCGAAGGCCCCAAAACTTAAAAGGCCTGCGGCTAAACAGGCCCAAACACAAAGGTACATAGTACCTCCCCCACCACCCTCTGTATGGAGGCCACTTCCGACCCGCGCAACTTCAAACGCGCCTCCTCCGGTCGCGATCACGCGGAACATACCGGCACCTTCACAGGTCGCACCAGTCGCACCCGTCGCAAGCCGACCGGTCGCAGAGAGCGATCTAGACCTCGTCTGTCGCTTCGCCACCGCTTTCAACGGTGCCGACATTACAGCCCTCGCCACGGCTCTCCGAAACACCAACAATAATCCTAATGAGAGGATCGCCGCGGCGGTGCGGTACCAAAGCGTCATAAACGCTATAGTCAATTTTAGGGCATAAAAATGACTCACAACGGCAGAGAGAAACCGCGCTCCCTAAACGTAGCGTTTTTTAACGCTAACGGCTTAAAAAACCAGCGCGACGAAATCTTCAATTTCGTTCGCGATCACCAAGTCGACGTACTACTCGTGCAAGAGACTTTTTTGAAACCACACACTCGCGATCCCAAAATCGCAAATTACAACATCATTCGGAACGATAGAGTTACCGCTGCGAAAGGCGGCACTCTTATCTACTACAAAAAGTCCTTGCACTGCGTACCAGTCGTCACACCGCCACTCAGCCATCTTGAAGCATCGGTCTGTCAGCTAGCCATGACCGGCCACTCCCCCATTACTATCGCGTCTGTCTACTTACCATGTAGAAATGACGCCAAAATCACACGCAGCGACTTCGAAGCACTTCTCTCCCTCGGGAGCTCAACTATCCTTGCCGGTGACTTTAATAGCAAGCACACCCGGTGGAACTCAAGGACAACCAACCCGCGTGGGCTGGCCCTAGACTCGCTAGTCGACCTCCTCGACTTCGACGTCCTGGCGCCTACATACCGACCCACTTCCCGCATACACTGGGACACACGCCGGATGTGCTTGACATAGCCATCCTTAGCAACATAAATCTCGCCATCCGCGATATAGAGGTGATCCACGAACTAACATCTGATCACCGCCCCGTTCTACTTCGGCTAGGACCTTCCGGCCAAGCCTCACCACCCAAAATAACAGTAGTCGACTGGCAAAAGCTAGCCGAAAAACTTAAGCAAACTTCTCCGCACCTTGATGCGATTCCATCCACCATCAATTCAGTCAGTGACACGAACCTTGCGGCTCATGCACTCACTAGGCACATCCAAACTGTCGTCGAGGATTCCTCGAGACAGGTCCCAGTGGCGGACGACCACCGCTGGATCCTGCCTAACGACATTAGAGACCTAATGAGGCGCAAGAACGCAGCCACTCGCGCTCACGACTTATATCCTACCGTCAGCAATAGAACAACACTACGCACCCTGCAACGTGAGGTCCGAATACGTATGCGGGAGCTCAGAAACGATCGGTGGGATAGCAGTCTCATTAACATCGAACCGTCTCACCTCGCCTTCTGGCGACTTCCAAAATCACTAAAAGGAGGCACATCCCGTTCAATGCCCCCTTTAGTACGACCCAACCAACCGCCTGCCTTCCTAGACGAAGAAAAGGCAGTATGTCTAGCTGACAGCCTAAAATCTCAATGCTCCCCAAGCACCTTACCGGTCGACTCCGCCCACGTCGCGTTAGTCGACAGCGAGGTCGATCGGAGGGCTTCTCAACCGCTCCGCGATTCCATACCGCCGGTTAACAGCACCGAAGTAGAGTCAATTATTAAAAACCTCCGTCCGAGGAAATCTCCCGGTCCCGATGGTATCACTAACAAAGTAGTTAAGCTCCTGCCTACTACCATCATTCAGCTATTGGTATTAATCTACAACGCAGCTCTGGCCAACGCAATCTTTCCGAACACCTGGAAAGAAGCAGAGGTCGTAGGGATTCTAAAGCTCTCTAAACACCCGTCCGATCCCACCGCATATCGGCCTATAAGCCTCCTCAAGGCCTTAGGCAAGATATACGAACGCCTACTTCTCGCCCGCTTAAGAGACTTCATGCAGTCTCGAGGGATCCCCATCCACGAGCAGTTTGGATTCCGTGCCAAACACTCATGTACCCAGCAGGTGCACCGCATAACGGAGCACATTCAATCCCGCTTCATACGCGGGCTTCATACCGGAGCGCTCTTCTTCGACGTGGCGAAAGCGTTCGACAAGGTCTGGCACAACGGGCTCATATACAAGTTATATGGACTTGGTGTGCCAGATCGCCTCGTACTCATCATACGAGATTTCTTACGCAGTCGAACCTTCCGCTACCGCGTCGAGGGGGTGCGATCCGAATCACATCCCATCCTAGCCGGCGTACCACAAGGCTCAGTCCTAGGTCCCGTGCTCTACACCCTTTTCACGAACGACATACCGCACACCAGCGGCGTCGAACTCGCCCTCTTCGCAGATGATACCTGCCTATATGTGTCTGGACGTAATCCAGACACTATCTCTAATCGCCTCCAATCCGCAGCCCGAACCCTCGGGAACTGGTTTCGGAAATGGAGGATCGAGGTCAACCCAATCAAAAGTGCAGCCATGTACTTCTCGCGGCGCATAACGCAGCATCTCCCCACAATAGAGTTATTCGATCGTCCAATCCCCTGGGAAAAGACAGTCAAATACTTAGGCGTCCTATTAGACTCGAGACTCAGCTTCGGTCCACATATTAACCGAGTAAGGAACCGAGCGGCGTTCGTACTCGGTCGATTACATCCGTTACTAAATAAAAATAGCAAAATGTCCCTACGTAATAAAATTACACTTTACAAAGCCTGTATTCGGCCAATTATGACATACGCAAGCCCCGTATTTGCGCATGCCTCCCCGCGTCAAATTCACCGACTTCAGGTAATACAAAATCGATTCATGCGTAAAGCCACGGGAGCACCGTGGTTCGTGCGTAATGCTAACCTTCATATCGATTTAGGGCTTCCTACCATAGCCCAATATCTAAAGTTGGCTTCTCGCCGATACTTCGACTCTGCCGCCACGCACCCCAACCCACTGGTTGTCAGTGCCGCCACTTACAACCCCCTCGCGATACACCAAAACTCGACCCGCGGAAAAAGGAGACCGAGGCACGTCCTCGAGGACCCTGACGACGCGACCACTAGGGCCCAAGCGCTCTACTCAACACTACACAAACACCCATTATCACCATCATACCGCCCCCGCCGTCGGCGTGGGCGTATCAGACAAAGTTATTCGCGATACCGCCGCATCTCAGGCCGGTTTTCCCCTAGCAGTAGTGTCATAAACAGAAGCGTCGCTGGAGTTTCTTGCGCCATTTCTTCTCCAGCGGAAACGCATTCCGAATTGGTGGTAAACTTATCTAATAATAATCATGGTATTAATAATTATAGTAGTAGTAATATTGCCCTCCCGATTGCAGTAACTGACCGAGCCGAGACCGGCCCCCTTGGGCACCCTCGAGTCTGTTACTGTCGCGAACAGGATGACGGTCCAAGCCGAACTTCCCTCTCGGGGGCCCTTGCGCTAGTCATCCATAAATAAAGGTTTCGGCTAAGCGCCCTCAGCGCTATGCCACCTTTCAATCCGGCGAAGCTGTAAAAGCCTTCGGGCTAACAGTGACCATCAGTCCTAAAAAAAAAACAAAAAAAAAAAAAAAGTGCAGTTACACCTAATTTTTTTTGTAGTTTCACTATACCGTTTTACAACGATTCATAAAAAAATAACAAACTATAAAGGTTCCGCTTTTAATACAGAACCCTAAAAATGGTGTGCATTATGTAGTTTTGCACGTCTCCTGGCGTGAAGCGGCGTGAGATAGTGTCTCTATCACAATTATATTGCACTTATATGCTAATTTGAATAGACTCATATCAAGAAAACACTTTAATTAATTCATTAAAATTTTGTTTCAGTAAACTTTGAAAAAAAAAAAACAGTTTAAGAAATTCTGACGCAAACGTGCGGATTTTTTAGGGATGTGGTCACGATAACTTCCGAAAAAATGTTCGTATGGAGACCGGGTTTTTGTATCGTGTCCAGAATTTTATCTACTGGTTTCCTATTTCATATCAAAAGTCCTGCACTTGTAGTTATTAGGAAAAATATTTTTTTTCTTATTGGTTCATCTGAAATGGAAATGACTCGAAATATTTCCTCAATACGATTTTTTTTTCTTAAGAGTTAAATGAGCGCCATGTGACGTGTACTTTTGGATTTTTCAAACTGTTAATTTCCTTCAAAATAGCAGTTCCTTTCAAACGATCTATTTCCCTATTCACTGTAATGGAATATCGCAAAGCAGTGTCTGAATGTTCATAGCATTTTGTTATTAACTTGTTACTTTAATATTTACTCTTATATTTATAACGCAATGTCTTGAAGACAAACATTTGGTATGTAGTTTAAGAATTATTTCGAAAGTTTATTTTTAAGTTAATTATAAAATAAAGTGAAACGTTCTTCATGAGACGACATGTAAACACAAGTAGGCCGTTTATTGAGCCTATTATACTGACAGTTTGTTTATAAAGTTCTTTGGACGTGTATGTACATTCTGAAAGTAGATTTTTTTTATTTTTGTACACAATATAATTATAATATAAAAATGAAAGTCAGTGGGTTTTCGGCAGAGTAGAATAGCACTCACCTCTTACCTACCAAGGTGTCGTAAAAGGCGTCTAAGGTTTTTTTTTTATAGCATAAAGTTATGAAACGAGCAAAACGTTCACCTGATGGTAAGTGCAACGTCTGCCCATAACAAATGCTGTGTCACCCAGAAAATTTCTGTGTGACACCTCACTGTGCCCATCACCCTGAGACATGGGTTCTTAAGTCTCATATGCCCAGTGATTACGCTAGCTCACAGTGCCCTTCAAACCGAAACAGTAATGTTTGCACACTACTGCTTCACGGCAGAATAACTGGCCCTGGGGTGGTACCTACCTAGACGGATTCCTGCATAGGAATCCTACCACCAGTAAATCTTAAATACAATCTTTATTCGTGTTTATCTAAAAAAATAAAAAATATGCAATGCTCACTGCTGCATTGTCACTATACTGCTCGTGGGAACGTAATGGAGAGTAATACATATTTTCTTTGACTCGTACTAGATAAGTGGGCTACGTGTGTAGCCTCTGCCTACCCTTTATATACCAAAAAGGCGTGTCTGTATAGATTTATGTAAAAATGATGATTAATTAATTGGCCGAAATTGGTCTGCAGTTTTACTTTATATACTACAATTAAATACAGTTAAAATGAAAAGTAATGAAATGAGAAAAGTCGGGAAAATTGAAGTAGGAGCAACTTCACACTTGTTTTAATTTTGTTGTTTCTATCATCGTATCCATGTCAGATCAGAAAATAAAATGTTTCAATCTTCGAAATGGTATATCGATTTGGTTTTTTTTTTGTAACTAATTGGTGGTAGGATTCCTATACAGGAAGCCGCCTAGGTAGGTATTATCGCGCAAATTTCTGTGAAGGGCACGAAAAGATTGTGTAATCACTGGGCATATGAGACTTAAGAACTAAGTCTCAGGACGACGAGCGCAGTTTGGCGCCACATAGAACTATTCTGGGTAACTTTTGTTATGGGCAGACCTTGCACTCACCATCAGGTGAAAGTTATGCTCGTCTTGTCACTATCTCCATTAAAAAAACTATTTCGTTAATAATAAGAGCATCTGTCGACGGAATCTAGTTTAGGCATATATGTTTTTTTTTTATTTAATAAAAGTGACGGAACAAGCAAAACGTTCACCTGACGGTAAGTGCAACTTCTGCCCACAACAAATGTCACCCAGAACAGTGTGACACCACAATGCGCCCGTCACCCTGTGACATCAGTTCATAAGTCTCATATGCTCAGTGATTACGCTAGCTCTCAGTGCCCTTCAAACTGAAACACAGTAATGTTGGCACACTACTGCTTCACGGCAGAATAACTGGCCCTGGGATGGTACCTACCTAGACGGATTCCTGCATAGGAATCCTACCACCGGTAGGTATATATGTTAGGTATATATGTTAACGAGAACGTGTTAGACAAGGTTTTCAAATTCTATAGCCACTTAAAAAAGCAATTTGGGTCGAGCTTGGCACACGTGTAAAATTCATATGATATTAACCGTCTTCGCAGCTACGACGTAGGTAAACATATTTTATATTAAATAAAACCGTACGGCTTTCGCACACAGATAAACCAAATTATACATGCTGCTTAATATTCAGGTATTGTTATTCTGTTATTGGTATTGTATTATATCTGACCGTAATAACGGACCATTTTGAGACAATACCTACTAAGAAAAGCTATCTAGTACTCCGTATGGTACTGGAACAGTACTACCGAAGCGATTTTCGATCTGTTAGGGACTGATACACAGATACAGTCACGTATTTTTCCCATATAAGAGGTAGGCAGAGGCCACACACGTAGCCCACTTTTCGAACCCGTGGAAAACGAGACGTGACGGGTGGCGAACTACGTCGTCGACATTTTAGCACGAGTCAAAAAAGAAATAGTGACAGCATTGCATAATATGGTATTATTCGGCACTAATAAAGGCTGTCCGTACAATGCCGAACTTAGAATAGAATAGAATAGAATAGAATGGATTTATTTGGCAACACATATACAACAATAACAATGAGAAAAAAAAATGAGCACACAAGAAAAACATAAGCAAATTTAAAAAAAGCGAAATTCCAAATAAATATGTGAAGCAAAACAAAATTCAAATAAAAAAATAAATAAATAACTAATAACTTAGGCCTCCCTTACAGATTCACAAACATTTGAAACTCTTATTTTGGGAGGATTTTACCTATATATGCGCAATCAACGTTCCAGGCGTGACAACAGTACTCTAATACGCTCCGTACGTAAGAGTAATGCAACTAATGGATCCGAGAAAAGCCGACTAACCCTTACTTGAAGTGTCTGTTTGTTATAACAAAATGACAGCTTTTTACTCAATGCTTATGAAAGTATTTACGGTATTTATAAGAAACAAATATTTTTTTAAATTTTTGACTGTATGTATGTCGGCTCCTTCCGGCTAGTCTCCGTAACCGCTAGACAGATTTTGACGGGACACTGACAGATGATATTATAGCTGCTTACTTATGCTATTTTAATTTTAGAAAAATAAATGGGTTCCGCGCAAAAAAATTAAAACCAAATCTGATGCAAATAGGGGAGTACATATGTATATCATCGATCGGGGTCGGCTTTTTTACGCGGGTGAAACCACTGGGGACAGCAAGTTAAATATAATTTCGAAATTAAACGAAATACAGCTAACAGCTACGATGTTCTTTTTTTTTTTTAATCAGTAAATCATTTGTTTTTCTGGACTTATATTTTAACTATGAGACTGTCTAGGTCATGGTAGGTAGGCAGAGGGGCCGAGCGTTCATCTAAATGTCACAGATTAATATTTTTGATTAAACGTTTTGCTCGTCTTGTAACGTTTTATTTTTACTATTGACCAATTTCTAAATAGACTTCATCATCATCAATTCAGCCTATCACTACTTCACTGCTGAACATGGACCTCCCCCATAGAGTGCCCCAAAAGTTTGTAGCTCTGATTTTGGTGGGATTTTGCCATAGTTGCCACGCTTGGCAGGCGGGTTGGCGCTGTCTATATATTCAGATGTTACAGGAAGATGCTGGTGCCCATCGCCTAGTTTTTATTTTCCTCTGTCGACTTTTACGACACCTACGGGATAAGATAAGATGGCAGATTCTCTCTAGTCGCCACCAGACGGCTAAAAGTAGTAGATTTAGTTCTTAGAAATTATAATTACACGTTTAGTTTTTTTATTACTACCTACAAATGTTTATTAATAAAATAATGAAAACAATGAAATAGTGTTACAATGCTTCGAATTGTAACGATCCACAATCAGGTCTTTTCCTTACGAAGCATAGCCGAAAAATTCTTGGCTCAAAGTCATAAGGTCTATTGCGCATTTGTAGATTTGGAGAAGGCTTATGACAGAGTGGTGACGAATGAATTGTGGTCAACATTGTCTATATATGGGGTAAACGGCACCTTTAGCAGATACAAGCACTGAAATCACTCTATAAGGATTCCAGTCGTCGTGTTAGGGTAAACGGGGCTTACACAGACTGGTTTAACATCGAAAAAGGTGTTAGACAGAGATGCGTGGCTTCGCCTTGGCTGTTTAACCTATTTATAGACCATTGCTCCAAAGATCAGAAAGAGAGTGCGTTTGGATTAAGAATGAATGATCTGACCGTCAAGTGCCTGCTCTACACCGATAATGAGGTTATATTAGCATCATCGGAGGAGGAGTTGCAGAAGATGGTTAATATTATGCATGTTGCTCTACAAAACAAAGGAATGAAAATTAATGTAGATAAGACGAAAGTAATGGTTTTTGAAAGAGAAGAAAGTATGTCGGATTGCAGAGTTGTGATTGTGTGATGAAGGAGAAAGAGTGGAACAAGTGAAAGAGTTTGTATATTTGGGTTTGAAATTTTTGAGAGACAGAAAGTACGACTGTGATATTAAACGAAGAGCGTTGGCAGGAAATAAATTATATGGGGCCCTGCATAACTTTATGTGTAGCCAGAAAATATCTAAAAAGGCACGACTGGCTGTACATAGGAGTAAGACTACTGGTCCCCACACATAAGTACGGTAGTGAATGTTGGGTCTGGCAGAAAAAGCATAAAAATAAGATTAACGCTGCTGAAATGAAAAGTTTGAGAAGTATAGCTGTAGTGACCTACAAACTGAGAAACTGTGTGATAAGGGAACGTTGCGATGTGGTAGAAGATGTAGTGGCAAACATAGAGAAAGGGATGCTTAGATGGTTAGGACACGTAGAGAGAGGATGAATGAAAGAAGATTGAGGAAACAGATTTATTGGGCGAGTGTGAAGGGGCAAGCCGGTAAGGGTCGACGTATGCGAACGTAATTCGATCAGATCGAAATTGTTTTAAAGAAAGGCCGTCTAAATTAACCACAACCGACGAGCTTGTATGAAAACACTAATGAAAGTAGAGGAATCTATATATGTGTGTCAGGATCGTAGCAAGTGGAAAGATGTGGTCTCTGCCTACCCCTATGGGAAAGAAGACTTTATGTATGTACTGTATTATGCTGGTCATATAAAATTACTACTATTGGTGGTAGGATTCCTATGCAGGAATCTGTCTATGTACCTACATAGACAGATTCCTGCATGATGATGTCACCGCAGAGACAGTTTTTCTACCGTGAAGCAGTAGTGTGCAAACATTACTGTGTCTCGGTCTGAAGAGCACTGAGAGTCGGTGTAATCACTGGGCACATGAAACTTAAGAACTGATGTCTCAGAAGACGGCCGCACAGAAATGTTCTGGGTGACACAGCATTTGGTATGGGCAAATGTAGCACTTAACATCAGGTGAACGTATTGTCTCATCTCGTCAATTTATTCAATAAAAAAATTGGCACAAAAATGTTTTAAAATATTTTTTCAATGCAAATCAACGCACATTAAGAAAGCTTGGAATATATCTTGACTTAGAAACTTTCAGTGAAATTTTTTCGGAACTGATTAATTTTACTTATAGCAGTTAAGTAAAACTCCGTAAATGAGCAATGGAAATGCAAATTTTGTTACTTCATCAAGCACGTCAGAAGAAAAAGAGATCGTTCGTCCGATGTTTTTTTTCCAACAAAAATACGTATTTAGAGCCAGTAAATATTCTCTAAGAAGGTATCATAATCTATATGCAGAAAGAACTATTACTTTTGTAAACGATCGCGAGGCGTTGTGGTCGAGGTAAGTGACTTCTTCGTTGCTGGTCTTGGGGGTTCGAATCCAGCCGAAGCTAACATTTCGAAAAAACAAAAGTCGCTGGTTTTACGGTCTGGTTGTGTGGTGTTTGTGATATTTGTCTGTAAAATGAATTCCATGTGGAACAAATAAGGATTATTACAAATAAGTGTTACTTTCTTGGTTAGTTATTATCTTTATAGATTTAAGTTAAAAAACATGTTGAAGCTATTATATTAAACAGAATTTTAAAACAATGTAAGACTGAATGTGGTGGCGGCGAAAGATAATACATCACACCATCTAATTCGTAAAAGACGGCAAGAGTAATTTTCATGTATGGAATCTTCATCTATGGAAATAAATAAAATGTGAGTGTCTGTCTATGATTTCGCAATATCATTACAGCAAAACTCAAACAAGCGTTTTTTTAGAAATCACTATTGACTTCAGATCGAAAGCGGAATAACCATTTCAAATGTGATAAATTTAAAATGCTTGGACCGTCTGGACTAATGTTAAGTTACAACTGTACCTACTGTTAAGGATGGCAATTACAGCTAATTCTTGAACTGGCTAAAGCTTTTGTCCGTCATTTATATATAATGATACTGACCGCTATTCCGTTAAAAGAATACTACCACTCCATCTCATCCAATGGATCTCGTAAAAGGCGAGTAAGGAATTAAACTGCACTGTGCACCCAACAGCACATGGTGGCTATGGGCTCACCATCTATCACCCCAAGTGCATTGTATTGTTTTGGTGAAACGTAGATTGTGACAGTGATCTGTTTTTGCAGTGAGTGCCCAGTCTCTGACTACCCCTTATGGGATACAGTCGTGATCTTTTGTATATGTATGTATGTACGGTGCAAGCAAAATGCACATTTTTCGTGGTCAGCACTCCCAAGCACCGAGTTTTTTTTTTGTGAGCTGTGTGCGTGAGTATCTGACTCAAGGGTGCCTAAGGGGGCCGGCTACGTCTCGGCCAGTTACTTCAATTGGGAGGGCAGTTATATTATTACTATTATCATTATCTGAATTAACTTTTTACCACCAATTTCTACCACACATAAACCACACAGACCACTTTTAACCACACAGAAAAAACATTTACCACCAATGCGGAATGCATTTCCGCTGGAGAAGAAACGGCACAAGAAACTCCAGCGACGCTTCTATTCATGATATTACTATTAGTAGGTGAAAACCGGCCTGAGATGCACCAGTATCGCGAATAAGTTTGTCTGATAAGTCCTTGCCGACGTCGAGGGCGGTATGATCTTGATTGTGTTGTGTATGTGTCGTGTTGAGTAGAGTAGTATATTTATTTTTAGAAACAGTTAATTTTCCAGCATCACAAATTGACTTCCAAGTTGAGATACTCGTAAATTGTTAACCCACATATTGTTAGTAATAAATAATAGAACTCATTAATTTCTAGCTTTCAACTCGACAATTACACAAATAACAGTAACGCCGAATGTGTCGATTTCATTACTTGCTCGTGCTTGAGACAGCTTAATAATGAGGGAAAGGCATAGTTGAAAATTGAATGTCGAAAATCGTTACAGATGCTTAAAGGGTCACTCACAATAAACTTCATCATCATCATTTAAACCTATCACTAGTCCACTGCTGAACATTGGCCTCCCCTAAGACTGCTACAAAAGTTTGTAGCTCTCATTTTCGGGGGAAATTTGCCATAGTTGCCACGCTTGGTGGGCGGGTTGGCAACCGCAGTTTATTTATTCTGATGTTCCAGGATCATGCTGCTGCCCATTTTCTTTTTTTTTATTGTATAAAGTGACGAAACGATCAAAACGTTCACCTGATGTAAGTGTCAGCAAGTGTAAGTGCAACGTCTGCCCACAACAAATGCTGTGTCACCCAGAATATTTCTGTGTGACACCACACTGCGCCCGTCACCCTGAGACATCAGTTCTTAAGTCTCAAATGCCCAGTGATTACGCTAGCTCACAGTGCCCTTCAAACCCAAACACAGTATTGCTTGCACACTACTGCTTCACGGCAGAATAACTGGCCCTGGGGTGGTACCTACCTAGACGGATTCCTGCATAGGAATCCTACCACCAGTAAAAGCCAGTTCTAGTTTTAAGTTTCCCTTTGTCCACTTTTACGATACCCACGGGATAAGATGGGGTGGTGAATTCTCTTAGGCCGTTAGGCCCTTACAATATAATTACGGAACGTTATTCTTCTAGGTACTTCGCTTGGCAGGTCGGTATAGAAATTCATCTCAGTCGCCTGGGGTATCTACTTTTATATACATCATTGTGCATGATCATGTTTCCATTTCATTTTGTTTAATTAGTACACTCTCACGAGACGAGATAGACGTATACACTTATTTATATGAGTATAATAAGGTAAGTAAGTTTTTTTCTTAATTTTCAATTAACAATTTAAGCGCTGCCGGCAACGGGAATTCACGAACCTAGGTCTCCCGCGAACTATGAAATTTAAAGCGCGTGCCTAGCACCTGTGCCAAAGCTGTGCTATGGTAATGATTATTATTTACTCTTTAATATACACCAATGTACAAGAAAAATAATATTTAAAAACAAAAACATTCAACCAAATGGTATAGCAATCGGCGGTCTTATCGCTAAGAGCGATTTCTTCCAGACAACCGGTAAATGGACATAACTGAAGGAACTATTAAAGAGGGTGTGCCGGCGATTAATATATAGACATATAAATATATTATGAAATAATAAATACAAATATATACCAAATATATACTTACGTACACACATACATTAAAATAAAATACATATATATACATAAATATACACATACATAAATACCGAAAAAGGGGTTTAAAATTAAAGCGACAGGTAGTGACTTTTGACGAGCCTTTTGAATACTATTAAGACTGAGCACGTCTTACTTCCACAGGTAGTGCATTCCATAGACGCACGGCCTGCACAGTGTAGGATCCATCTGTGAATTTAATACTGTGAGAAGGCATTTGTAATAGAGGATTCTCTGAAGATTATGTTTATTATAAAAGTTTAAAAACTTATATAAATAAAACCGTTGGTAAATAGATGTCACTCGATGTCATCAAGCTGAACTTAAAGTTAGTGTCGGAAGTAAAATTTACTCCAGTAAATAATCTAGGTACAGTGTATTTTAGTACGTTAGTTTTTTTATGTCTGACGAAGAAACGCTTGTGAAAGGCACCGCTTTTAAGCAATAATGTATATCCGCCTGAGTGTAGCAATTTTTTTTAAAGAAAAATAGCAAAGGTTTTAACATTACTATTATTTAATGATTTCTTATATTTACGCGAACACTACACATTTAAATGAAACTAATTTTACGGATTTTGTGTAAAAAAAGTTTAACGAAAACAAGCTTATTTATTCTCTTGCCTCATTTGCAGCTTTCTTCGAAAAGTTTTGAGTCTAGTTAACGAAATTAAAAGTTACTTGAATATTGCTAAAAGTTGCCAACATAATAAGTGAAAGGAAAAATATTTTTTGCTTGCAGATTATTTTCATTTTTAATAAATCGAATTATCAATCGTGACAATAATAACTTCAAAAAGTATGATCTTGCTTGCGATTGCTATATCACGCATCACGATTTACAAAATATTGCTTTAAGTAAAGATGATATCTAAGTATAAGTAGGTAGCACTCAATTCCTGCGTACATTTAACTTTCTTACATTTTAAAACTATACATTTTAATCGGATTGAATATTCTGCCAGATTTGTTTATTGTTATTTTTAAAGAATTGTAATTTTTAATAATGGCTAATACAAGGTCCAAAGAGAAGGGTCACCCGCGGGATCGGTTGGACATTTTACGTCAACTATTTAAAATGGTTATATGTATTCTGACATTACATTATAACTGATACGAGTACTAAGCGGTGTAACTAAGTTAATGCCTCTGTCGGAGAACGAAATTTCACGTAATTACTGCGTTGAAAACGAGAAATTAATGAGCAGGAAATAACGGCAGTAATGAGTCTGAATATGGTGGCTGGGACACTGACGTTCTATTCGTTTTGTCTTATAATACATTTGAAAATAACAAAGAAAACTATATTAGTTTACTGAAGACTTGCTTGATCTTTTTAAGCGTCTTCAAAAAAGGAGGTGGTCCGTCTATACGTCTGTATATTTTTTATAAATGTCTGTGCATAACTTCTTTACTTATGAACCGATTTTAATGATTATTTGTATAAAGGTGTACCATAAGGATCATTATAGATCATTATCATTTATCACTAGTCTTCAGTCACTGCTGAACATAGGCCTCCCTCATAGATTGCCACAAAAGTTTGTAGCCCTGATTTTAGGGGATTTTGCCATAGTTGCCACGCTTGGCAAGCGGGTTGGCAGCGGCAGTTTATTTATTGACATGTTCCAGGTAGATGGTTGACAATGTGAATTGAATTATTGCACAAAGGCTCCTCTAATAAAAATACATGGCTCAAATAAGTATTGGAAAAAATTACCTTCATAACATTTTTCAAAAAAAAAAAATTCTTTAAATCTCGCATTTATCGCGTTACACAAAAGCGTGCAAAATCGTAAAAGGCGACATGTATGCCATTAAAAGCGACTCTTAGCTTCTGAATATAAAAGAATCTTACATTTGCGGTTCATACACATAACGATTATGAAACGGACCTTTGTGGAATACAGGGCGACATTTTAAGTTCGCATCAAATGGTTCAGGGTCTAAAATGTAAATGTAGCGGATATCATGTATAAAGAAAATGATGCTTACACATTATCTTGTTGAAATATGTATAAAAAGTACATTAATAAATCATCATCATCATCATTTAGCCTATCACTAGTCCACTGCCGAACGTACATATTGGGATAGTCTTATTTTTCGTAACATCGTAAATTTTGACTTATAGTACATTCTTTAATAAATTTCATTAAAAATAAGGAGAAAAACTTTTAAAAACTCTGTTTAGATATATTCCGCCCCAAAAATTTACTGAAATAATAATTTACGCCGAGTGGTGGCGGCTCGTCAAAAGAATACTACCACTCCATCTCATCCATTGGATCTCGTAAAAGGCGAGTAAGGAATTAAACTGCACTGTGCAACAGCGCATGGTGGCGATGGTACCCATCACGCCAAGTGCATTATATTGTTTTGGTGAAACGTGGATTGTGGCAGTCATCTGTTTTTGCAGTGAGTGCCCAGTCTCTGACTACCCCTTATGGGATACAGTCATGATCTTATGTATGTATGTATTTACTGAACATTTAATATTAGAAGACCTAGTAGACAAGTTTACTCATTTTAGTCGAAAAACTAACTTTAGAGTATAAATGACGGTAGGAGTTTGTACAACCGACAATAAACCCTTTTGCAAAGTTACTAATGACTAAATGAGTCACGGGGCTAAATTTATTTGAATCACTAAATCAGTTACAGAGCCTACAGCCAGAGAGTTACCAGTAAAATACTTTTAGTAAGGTCAGTGCGATATTCAAAATTTGATTGTTTTTGTTCCGAAAGTAAGTTTGTCGGCTCGGTTGACGCAGTGGCTAAGCCCTTGACTACTGCGCCGCGGGCCGCGGGTTTAATTCCCGCACGGAACAAATATTTGGATGGCCTACAGATAGTTGTTCCGGGTCTTTAAGACGAGACTTTTTAAAAAAAGAAGTAACTGAGTTTAATTACTTACTGGTACTTAATGCTGGCAATACTACATAGCGTAATCTACTTGCGTTGTACTTCTTATTGGCTAAAAGTGTTATAAATAAGAGTATAAAATTAATTTAAATACATAATAATATTTATTTAGGTGTTCCAGGAAGATGCTGCTTCCCATCTCCTGGTTTACATTTTCCCTTTTTTTTATCAAAAAAGCAAAACGTTTACCTTATGGTAAGTGTAACGTCTGCCCATAGCAAATGCAGTGTCACTCAGAACATTTCGTGTGACACCCCACTGCGCCCATCACCCTGAGACATCAGTTCTTAAGTCTCAAATGCTCAGTGATTACACTAGCCCACAGTGCCCTTCAAACCGAAACACAGTATTGTTTGCACACTACCGCTTCACGGCAGAATAACTGGCCCTGGGGTGGTACCTACCTAGACGGATTCCTGCATAGGAATCCTACCACCAGTAACTGTCAACATTTATGACACCAACGGGATGAGACGGGGTGGTAGATTCTCTAAGATCGCCACCGCATGGTAAACTGCGGTTGCCAACCCGCTAGCCAAGCGTGGCAACTAAGGCATAATCCCCAAAATGAGAGCTACAAACTTTTGTGGCTATCTATAGGGGAGGCCTATGTTCAGCAGTGGACTTGTGGTAGGCTGAAACGATGACGATAAACGATGAAATAATAATTATTAATAAATAGATCCAGTACTAATCAGTACCGTACTATGTCTACAATTATAAATGAGTGATTGAATAGTATGAGTTGTTGTTATAACTTTTTTAGTAGTAGGCATAGGTACGCTATCAGCCCAGCGGCTTTTACATCTTCGTCGGAAGCGAGAAGAGACTCGCGATCAGGAGCCTCGCCGGTAATAAGCTGCAATGACTACTGTGATTGTGTTGTAAAAGAGTCCGTCGTAAAGGAGTGAAGTTAGTATTGTCGATAACGTGTACCAGAACGTTATTCTGTCCAAATATTAAGAGCGTTTCAAAGTATTCACCCGAGTTTTACTTGACAATCTAACTCTGTAATATCCGATTAGCTAATACTTCATTGATTCTTTATGTGTATAGAGTGGTAATTATATTTTATAATCTGTCTGAGTCTGAGTCTGCATATTTTTATTACATAAAGTGTAGAAACGTGCCAAACGTTCACCTGATGGTAAATGCAACGTAAATTGCATAAAATGTGTAAACATTTGATGCTAACTCAAAATAAAAAAAAACAAACGAGTGGTGTCGTGGTGACATAGGGTTTGGACGAAGTTACTTTTGCTATTAAATATAAATTTTATTTTTATTGAAAAAAAATCATAAGTTTTGAGAGTAATTAAATAAAAAGAATGACTGGTATGTGTGTATCCTAAATAAACATTTCGTCATATTGGTTTGGGTAACTGGCGTCTAGATGGCGTTGTTCTTATAAAAAAGTAGGATTTCTGAATGTACCAAGTTGCCCTAGTATGGCGCTTATTCGCATGTAAACACACACATATAACGAATGTAACTACACTGCATGGTTGTAACGTACTATAGAAAAAGTATCCTAACGGTAGAAGTCTTAGGCACTATTCAGTGCGATGCGGATGACCTGCGCGGATGTGCGCGACGGATGGTCAAATGTATTAAGCATATAAAGCGCGTTCAGAGCGTCACGGATCATCCGCGTGCGGATTAGCGCGTGCGTCCGTCGCGTATGAATTCATCGTTCAGTTTCCTGCGGATCATGATCAAGAGTGGTACAGTCACACTCACGGATAAAAATTTGTGTGTTGTGCCTTTTTTTTAAACAGCAGAAAACGTCGTCATAGGAGATTTATGTGCACCCAATCGTTGAGAAAAGGCTTCTTAAAGGAGAATTTGTTTCTTTTTTTCTTTATTACAATAGGTTTAATACTTACACTTTTTTCGGCCTTACTCTCATTTGCAAGATAAGTAACTTCGTTTCAAACACTATTTCCATTTAGAGCTTAGTGTTGACCATGACCTACCAAAGTAGCCTAATTATAATCAATCAAATGTTACATTAATGTTATACTGACGTCAGCAAGATTTATAATTTATTTCTGTATACATAAATAAATGACTTCGAAAATAGTTTGTACAGTTTTTGAAGCTTTGAAGTTAGGCTTCTAAGGCAAATATCGTCCACACACTTTTAGCAATATCATTATTTTTAATCTCGAGATAGTATTTGGTTCTCATCAGTCAAAAGATAGCTGCAGTATTCCATAAAAGAGTTGACTTAAGCTTACCTAATAATGACTTAAGCTTAATTAAGCTTACCTTTCTTTTCAAAAAACCTAATAACTTCGGGAAGGCACCGAACAAAATAAATAAAAGAAATTATTTCTACTTTGCTTTCTACGCACTAATACAAGTAAATACAAACACACTCTCGTACATATTCATTTAATAAATCTCACAATAAATACAATAAAGACAATAACAGTAATGGATTGTAATGAAACGAACCACGAAATTATTTACTAACAATATGTATGTTCATTTTCTGTGGAGCGGAAACCATAAATACTGAATAGTTTATTACAACGGAATTAGAAAGTATAAAGGAATTCCTATATACTGGTTAATATTTTAATCATAATATAAAATAAAAATATTGCGGGAAAATAAATATTATTTTAATTTAAATATTTAAATAAAAATAATTTTACGGTTTTATCGCGTTTGATTCTTACTATTTCGAGCGCTTTACAGCTGGCATGGTCACGGGAAGACCGAGGTGACAGATGTCCGGATGTCAACCCGGAGTACCTTCAGCTTTTAATTATTATATTTGGCCCGAGCAGAAAGAGCTAACTGAGTCTGCAGTCTGTGACCATTTTCTGGATCATCCCAACCATTACATCAGATTTAAATAAACCACAAATCCTCGCAAAAGAATACCGATACCTACCAAGGATGATTCGATAGGCTATTGAAATTAAAAAACATCCTAATTTCAACAGAGAAGATGGTTGGGTAGTAGTTACGTAGATGTACCACCAGCTTGGAATTCTATAATTAATAAAATTTAATCAAAAACCAAGCATACCACAGTTAGCTCTTTCTGCGTAGATCGGCCCTAAAATAATAATTAAAAGCTGAAGGTACTCTGCGTTAACTATGACATTAGGACATCTGTCACCTCTGTCCTCCCGTGACCGTGGGTTTCGTAAAGTTCGAAACGTCAGATTATAAGTTAGTACAATAAAACGCCATAAAATCCGAAAATTAGTTTTATTTAAATAATTTGACATTGTCGTCTCCAGTGAGCAATTACTGGTGGTAGGATTTTTATGCAGAAATCCGTCTAGGTTACCACCGCAGGGATAGTTATCCTGTCGTGTGCAAACATTACTGTGTTTGGGTTTGAAGGGCAATGTGAGCTAGCGTAATCACTGGGCATATGAGACTTAAGAACTTTTGTCTCAGGGTGATGGGCACAGTGTGGTGTTACACAGAAATTTTCTGGGTGACACAGCATTTGTTATGGGTAGACGTTGCACTTACGATTAGGAGAACGTTTTGTTCGTTTCGTTACTTTATCAAATAAAAAAAAAAATGGATATTTTCATATAAAGCCACACAGCCACTGCGTTAACCGAAACTCAAAGGCCACCTGCTCGTGAGTCTCTCCCGACGAAGCTGTGAATGCCTCGGAGCCAACAGCGTGCTTCAAACCAAAAAGATAACCGATTCGTTAGAGATACTGGTGGTAGGATTCCTATGCAGGAATCCGTCTAGGTAGGTACCACCCCAGGGCCAGTTATTCTGCCGTGAAGCAGTAGTGTGCAAACATTGCTGTGTTTCGGTCTGAAGGGCACTGAGAGCTAGCGTAATCACTGGGCATATGAGACTTAAGAACTTATGTCTCAGGGTGACGGGCGCAGTGTGGTGTTACACAGAAATATTCTGAGTAACACAGCATCAAACGTTGCACTTACCATCAGGTGAACGTTTTGCTCGTCTCGACACTTTAACAAAAAAAAAAAATATGCAGATAAGTTACCTCCACACAAGTACCACCCCAGGGCCAGTTATTCTGCCGTGAAGCAGTAGTGTGAAAACATTACTGTGTTTCGGTTTGAAGGGCACTGTGGGCTAGCGTAATAACTGGGTATATGAGAACCTTTGTCTCAGGGTGATTGGCGCAGTGTGGTGTCTTACAGAAATTTTCTGGGTGACACAGCATTTGTTAGGGGTAGACGTTGCACTTACCATCACGTGAACGTTTTGCTCGTTTCATCACTTTATCTAGTAAAAAAAAGTAACGTTGGGACTATAAACATAATTATTATTTAATAAGTTTATTATAATTTATATGACTTCACTATGTGTCATACTAATTTGCGAGTATAAGCTGTATTTATCTAAAATAAATGTACCCGCGTCTTGACATCCGATTGCCTATTGAATATGACAAACACAGAGATTCGTTTTGTGTATTTACATTGAATATGCTTTGCTTCGAAGATTTTCTCCTTTGAAAGGTAATCGAATAGAAGAACTGATGAACCCTTTTAAGCTGACATGGCCATAAACATACATATATTCTCTGTAAACAAAATGGAACCTTCTGAATATAGGCATTAATGTATAGAATATGTTATCCGTAAAATTCTTACTGCAAGTACCAAAATGTATGTGTTATCGTATGCGAAAGTACCTCTCTCTGTCCCACTGTCCGTTTGTTATCTTTTCACGTTGAGGCAAACAAAATAAATCAATATCTTTTCAACCGTTGCGCCAATTTTGGCAAAGTTCAGAGAAAGCTTGCATCCTAGAGACGGACATAGGATACTTTTTATTCCGAAACATTAAAGAGCCCCTGGTATGTTTAAAGAATCTAAATCCATGCGGACGTAGTCGCGGGCTTTAGATTGTTTGTACATACATAGAGTCACGCCTCTTACCCATAGGGGTAGGCAGAGACCACATCTTTCCACTTGCTACGATCCTTACACACATCTTTAGCTTCCTCTACTTTCTTTAGTGTTTTCATACAAGCTCGTTGGTTGCGGGTACATTTGACGTGGCCTTTCCTTAAAACGATTTCGATTTGATCGTAATACGTTCGCCTACGGCACGTTCGGGCAAGCCGGTAAGGGTCGACCCTTACCGGCTTGCCCATTCACACTCGCCTCATAAATCTGGTTCGTCAATCTTCTTTCATCCATCCTCTCTACGTGTCCAAGCCATCTCAGCATCCCTTTCTCTATCTTTGTCACTACATCTTCTACCACACCGCAACGTTCTCTTATCACGTTGTTTCTCAGTTTATCCATCAGTAGTTAGTAGTAGTAGTATAGTTTGTAATACTTTTAAAGTATATATTCTAGTTATGCTGTAAGTTTAAAAAAAAAAATTAACACACACACAAAGCAACTAATTTAACAAAACAGAAAAATAAATTGTTGGAAGTTCAACCGCTGTATTTCGGAATTTATGTAATTCGGTCGCCGATTTTTTAATTTCACTTTGTGCAAAACAAGTATTAAACATGCAACGATAGGCATTTTAAAACCGTTACTGCATAGTAAATGGAAATTATTTCAATAAAATAAATAGTATAATGATATTGCTTATGGAATATAAAACATTTTTAGGTACTTATCCCATAGCCTAATAAGCGTCTTTGCTCCAAAGCTGAGGGTCATTAAATATAAATGATTGTATCTGTGTTATAGATCTTAATTTATTTATGAAAAACCATGGCTGATAAGATGATGTAAACCATGTAGTGGTGGCGTAACAAAATCTCTTTCTTTATTTTTTAAATAAAAACGGGTATACAAGAGGAATGACCAGGTGGTTCATAGTTAGTTATCACCACCGCCCATGAATATGCCCAATATCGGGATAAGAGAAATTGCGGGTTCGTTGAAGGCATTTGATGAAATGAGTAGGCTCTTTCCTTGAAGATACATAGGTCGTATCGGTCCGAGAAAAACCGTTGGCGGTAAAGTGGCTGCGCATAGAAGAAAATTCCGGGTGTCTTAAGATTCGACTAAGAGAAATGTCTGGAAAACTAGATCGAAAATGAGCGTGACAGGTATCAGCGTCTAAGGTGCAAGACGTGTCGTACTGCGATCGCCAATCCTTCTAACAAATGCGGCGATTATGGAAAATCCAAATGGAGATTCCAAATTCTCTCTTGAAGAGGATTTGGACTCCTTCGTCTCGGGAGAGGCCTCAGTCCAGCTGTAGCCTATTGGTATATCCTTTCCGAATTTCGACCACGGCGACAACTGCCGTATACTGTCGAAAGTATAATAAGTACTTCCAACAGTATTCGACAGTTGTAACTGCAACTATGCCAGAGATATTATAGTGCCACAAGTGTACGCGCAAACACTACTTGAGCTCGATGTAATGCACATGCGATAAGATCGTAGGTAGGCTAGGATGCAGTGTCAAATAAACAACACTCCTTCCAAAGTCACACATAGCACTGCTAGATTTTAAGACACTTTAAGCACATTTTGAATAGATTGGACCAAAATTATTAATTATATTTTTTTTCATTAAAAACCGACTTTCGCGCAGTATCTCTAAAATGTGTTATACAATTTGACATTATCATTGATCCCATCATCAGAACTTAACCAACTTTTTATGGGACCACCTCTAAAGTTCCCCTTTGTAATAAAAGAAATATTGCTCTGAATACAGATAAAAAAATATTCCGACGTATTCAGAACATCCTCCTTCTTGCGAAGTCTGTTTAAAAGCTGAATTAAGCTCAGATTAACTATAACATTACGACGTCTTACATCACTTAACCATAGGTGCGGCAAAGCGCTCAAAACATTTAATTTTAAATTAAATTAAACGCGACAAAACACGTAAACATAAACTTATTCAAATACGTAAATTATTTAACTCTACGAATTTTCTGTTTTTGTAAGAATTATGAAATACTATTTTATGAAAAAAGGTGTTTTCCTAAATGCATTCATTATATTGCACAAGTGTTGAGAATAGGTGAAAAGTCTAGTGCCTCTGTGTTTGCACTTATATTTATAGCAACATAATATGTACATACATATATACTATAGTGGCAACATCTGGATTAATTTTATTTAAGAATGTGACTAGATAACCTAATCCTTTGCCTCATGGTAAGTGGAATTTGACAAGTGCTGCGTCACCGACAACATTTCTGTGCATTAATCTTGTTCAGTAGTATGGTTACACACTACGCTCGTCACCATAAGACAGTTCTTAAGTCACATATGCCCAGTTATCACACTAGATATCAGTGCCCTACATTGAAGAACCGTAATGTTTACACACCTTACCCACCACTTGACGGTAGAATAGCTGACTTGACTCAGCAGTGGTAACTTTCCGGAAGGATTTCTACATAGAAATGCTTTATGAAGTCATAAGCAAAAATCGGTCAAGAAGACACCTACATCACTGTAGAACCTATGTTTTAAACAACGCCGTGCGGTGGCGGCTTAAGAGATATTACCACCCCATCTCATCCCATGGGTGTCGTAAAAGTCGACAGAAGGAAAATTAAAACCAGAAGATGAGGGCAGGATCTTCCTGGAACATCTGAAAAACAAACTGCGGTTGCCAACTCGCATGCCATGCGTGGCAACTACGGCAAAATCCATCCAAAATTAAAGCCACACTTTTGTCGCAATCTATGGGGGAGGCCTACGTTCAGCAGTGGATTAGTGATTGGCTGAAATTATGACACAATGTTATCGACTCAATATTATTTATGATACATTTTTTCGTTGCCATTTCATTTAACATACAGTGACCCTTTTATAAAACGTTGCACAAAAGCGGACGTATTCAGGACTGTACTAGTCTTTAAAGGATTGACTTCAATAGAATAATTTGATTTATCCTTTAAAGTAATTGGCTGCGTGTCTCTCGCGACTGTACTGTTTCAATTTTAAATTAGGGTCACGTACTAGCCAGCATGATTAAAGCGCCATCGCGGACAGACTAATGCAATTAATTTTTATTAACTCAGTTTTATGTATGTAAAGTAATGCTAATGAATTACATAATGATTTCTTATATTTACGCGAACGCTACACATTTAAATGAAACTAAATTTTACGGATTTTATCGCGTTTATATTTAAGGATGATTCGCGAGGCTATTGATATTAAAAAAACACCCTAATTTTAATAGAGAAGTTCGTTGGGTATTACCACCAGCTTGGGATCCTAAACTTAATAAAATTTAATCAAAAACCAAGCATACCACTGCAAGACTTCAAGACACAGTTAGCTCTTTCTGCGTAGATCGGACTAAAAATAATAATGAAAAGCTGAAAGTACTCCGGGTTAACTATGACATCAGGACATCTGTCAGCTCAGTCCTCCCGTGACCATGGGTGCTGTAAAATACTCGAAACGTCGGGATATAAATAGTAAATATAACGTATAAAAATCCTTAAAATTTAGTTTCATTTAAAAGCTAATGAATTACTTCAAAAATAATAACTTATTTTACTGGTGGTAGGATTCCTGTTACTGTGTTGTGGTCTGAATGGCACCGAGAGCTAGTTTAATCACTGGGCATATGAAATTTAAGAGTTGATGTCTCAAGGTGATGGTCGCAATATGGTGCCATAAAGAAATGTTCTGGGTGACACAGCATTTGTTATGGGCGTTGCACTTACTATCAGGTGAAAGTTTTGCTTGTCTCGTCACATTATCGAATAAAAAAAATAGCTTCAATGAATAAAATGAACGTTTATCTTTATTGTTTTGGATGTAATAACAGCCCTGTAGATAATATTTCGTAGTTGTAATGATGGTGTCCTCCTGGCCGACAATTTTACTATACTTCAGTCTGTCAGTCAGTCTTCAGTTATAGTGCCACAGGCAAACACGCAAACACAAAGGCACTATCTCATCGTAATCTACACTTTTTTCTTTTTTTTTAGAATTTATGGCTATTGTACTGAATTTCTTCATCTTGTTTTCTTTTTATCTATTGTTTGTGTGACAATAAATTATTAAGTAGAAAATTAAAAATAAAGTTTTAAACGCTAAAGTCACGGGGGCAAAGGCAAACACAGAGTAAAATAATATTCCTACGTTAATGGTCATAGAATCTGTAATACCAACAAACCGACGTTTGCCGAATCAGTTGACCACCGCGGAGCCTAGTGGTCGGATTATGTAACTTTTACGCCGCGGGTCCTGAGTTCGAAATCTGGTTGTCATGTGCGTGTGAAATTCATGCCTAGAAAACGCACCCACTATGCAGGAGAAATCCTTCTGTGTGGCATGGTTTTTTTTTAATTAATGAATGACACGTTTTTATATTGACTAATAACAGTTTCCACTGAAAACCCACAACTTACTCATCATTTCAGCGGATTGCTGTCACATTGCTGTTTTTTTTATTTAAGAGAGAGAGACGAAACCCAAACAAATGCTGTGTCACCTAGAACATTTCTCTGTTACACCACACTGCGCTGGTCACTCATGCCTAGTAATTACACTAGCTTTCAGTACCCCTTCAGGCCGAAAAACTGTAATGTTTGCACAGTACTGTTTGGCAGAATAACTGGGCTTGCGGTGGTATTTACCTAGAGGGATTCTTGCATAGTATATATAAATATTAATTACAATTATATATATAAATAATATTATATATAAATAATATATTATTTATATATAATTTTATTTAATATATATTAAATAAAATTATATATAAATAATAGTACATATAAATTCTACCATTAGAAAATTATTGCACGTTTCCTATGCAGGAAGTAGTTGAGCAAATTGCCGTCGTATTACTGTTAAAAATGTTATAATATTTAACATAGTTTTTTGTTACTTACGTTTTTTTCACAATCACTGTTAAAAAAAACTTAAATAACAGCCTATAAATGTCCCACTGCTGAGCACAGGCCTCCTCTCATTTCTAAGAGGGTTTTAGAGCTGGTAATAGTCCGCCACGCAGCTCCAATGCGGGTTCTATTCCTCGGACATGCAGGTTTCCTCACGATGTTTTCCTTCACCGATAAGCACGTAGTAAATCAGCACTTAACATTGTAGAACAATTATAGAGGTGCTGGCCGGGGATCGCACTCAGGTTACTCGCGTACTATGACATTAAAGCCGTGTGGTCGCGGCTCGTTAAAAGAATACTACCACTCCATCTTATCCAATGGATCTCGTAAAAGGCGAGTAAGGAATTAATCTGCACTGTGCACCCAACAGCGCATGGTGGCGATGGGATCACCACCTATCACACCAAGTGCATTATATTGTTTTGGTGAAACGTGGATTGTGGCAGTCATCTGTTTTTGCAGTGAGTGCCCAGTCTCTGACTACCCCTTATGGGATACAGTCGTGATCTTATGTATGTATGTATATATGACATTAAAGGCGAGTCTTAACAATCACTGTATACAAACAAAATAGCTTCATATTTAACATTATCATATTAAAATAAATTCGTATGAGTACATTTAGATAATCTTAGAAACATGCCAAGGTAATCCGTTCCTACGCTAAGTTTAACCTTTTCAATTAGTCTCCAAACCGCAAGCAATCGTTCCTGTCCCTACGCTAACGCCTAGGAATGTGTCCATTTGTCATTTGAATTGCCTTATCGATTCAACGATTGTATCGATGTCATTAGGAAGCTTGGAAGGAAGCGTGTTCGTGATGGTATCAGAAGTAGTGAAACAGACTATTTCAAGAAATTTATTACGATACAATGGGTATTGGTGCGTGCTTGCATGCGTGCGTGCGTGTATGATTGTGAGCGGGTACGATTTCTTTTTATGAGAGGAAGTGACAGGTCGAGCAAATTGTTAACCGGATGATAAGTGCAATGTCTGTCCTTAATAAACTCTATGTCACCCAGAATATTTATGTGTGATATCAAACTGCGCTCGTCACCCTAAGATCTGAATTTCTAAGTCTCATTTGCTCAGTAGTTACACCAGTTGCCAATGCAATTCAAACAAAAACATAGTGATGTTTGCACACCACTGCTTGACTTGACAGCAGAACAACTGGCACTGCGGTGGTACTCCCCTAGACGTATTTTTGCTTAGAGATCGTTCTCTCTAAAAGTGCTTGGAGTGCTTGGAAATAATCGAAACAACTATAATATAAAGTGTATTTTTGTGGTACATATACCGCCGTGTGGTAGCGGCTTTAGAGAATCTACCACCCGATCTCATCCCGTGGGTGTCGTAAAAGTCGACAGAGGCAAAATTAAAATAAGAAGATAGGCAGCAGCAACTTCCTGGAACATCAGAATAAATAAACTGCGGTTGCCAACCCGCCCGCTAAGCGTGGCAGTTATGGCAAAATTCCCCCAAAAATGAGACTATGGGGGGGGGATGTTCAGCAGTGGACTAGTGATAGGCTGAAATGATGACGATGATGATGATGATGGTCTGAAGGGCACTGTGAGATAGTGTAATCACTGGCATATTGACTTAAGAAATGATGTCTCTGGGTGATGGGCGCAGTGTAGTGTCACACGGAAATGTTCTGAGTGACACAGCATTTGCTATGGGCAGACGTTGCACTTACCATCAGGTGAATGTTTTGCTCGTTTCATCACTTGATCCAATAAAAAATACACAGTACTTAAATCTATCGTTTTTATTAATTTTTTTGATATAGATTTTAGAACTCTAAACGATCTATAATTTAATTTCACACGACGCTTACCTACTTATGCATAATGGAGACTTTCGTAGTATGGTATGGCGGTGGCAAGTTAAGTAACCAACAAAACAAATCAGTGTTAAGCAACAACATTTTACAGGGAAGAGCAGGTGTTCCTGTTGAAATTCGAAGTTAGCTTAAGTAGCACATTCAATGTGGTAGCGAAAAAAAATGTGGAAAAACGCATAGCTTACTTTTATCTACTTTGTTTTCATTTTATTTTTGTCGTCTATTCACATAGGAGATATTCACGAGACGAGCAAATCGCTCATCATTGTTAACATGCAATGTGATCCGCATGCAAGATTTGCGTGCAAAAAAAATGGTGTATATTACCTCGTGTTTTGCCCCAAAACGAGGCATTATGAAGTGTCACTCGGCGGCCATCTGTCGTAGAGTCTATGAGACGTAGATGTCGTAGAGTAAGGTACTCAAGCCTTTTCGGAATCCGGCTTGTTTGCGAGGCTTTCGTCAAGTATGCTTGCGAGACGATTCGTGATGAGTCTCGAAAACAGCACATCGACGCGGCTCAGAAGCGATTTCGGTCTGTAGTACTTCAAGATGGCGTTATCACCTTTCTTGAAAAACAGGACAACCACGCTGCTATTCCAAGCTTTTGGCGTAGCACCACCCCCGATGACGGAACAAAACAGCTTGTGAAGGACTACAAGTATTGGTTTTCCACACGTTTCCAGAAGAGCCTCTGTAATCCCGTCCTTGCCTGGCTGTAGCTGTTTGAGAGCCATCCTAATGTCGCTAAGACTGACGTCCGGGATATCATCGGAATAGTGTATTTAGCCGTTACTCTCACTAGTGTGTGGCTCCAGCGACGATGTGTACAGCTCTTGAATCTCTCGATCTTACTCAAAATCTCTGGTCCAGCAGAAATAACGCTCTATGGATCCTTCAATACGCAGAAAATATAAAGTAATGTCCTATCTATGGGGGAGGCCTATGTTCAACAGTGGACTAAGATACGCTGAAATGATGATGATGATGAACATCCTATAAATGTCCAACTGCTGGGCACAAGCCTCCTCTAATTGTAGTGAGGGTTTTGGATCCGGGAACGCTAATCCAATGCGTGTTGGCGGAGTTCACATGTACACGAAATATTTTTATTCCTCAGAGATGCAAGTTACCTCATGATGTTTTCCTTCATCGCTGAGCACGTGGTAAATCAGAACTTAAAATTGAAGAACAATTTTAGAGCTGCCGGCAAAGGGGATCGAACTCAGGTCGCTCGCGTGCTATGAATTTTAAGGCGAGCGCCCTCTGAGTTACCACGGCTATACACAGCGCACACTTGCAGCACTATAATATTTCCTGCGCAGTTGATTGCTTCCGACTGTATCTGGATTTTGTCGTCGTGGTCGAATCGGCCAGGAGAAAATTAATTTTATGGCGACAGCAAATATTTTCATTTTGAATGAATTAATACAATAGGGTTTAAATTCAACGCTGAAATATTTAGTTCAAAATGTGACTGCTGCATACAAGAGAATAATGAAGTACGCTATACCCAATGATACATTATTATTTCTGGAGCTATAATGGTACGATTTGCATCAGTATTCGCTTCTGAATGGACAATCAATACTTACACTACGTCCAATTGTTATAAACGTTCTACTTTACTGTTTCTATTTAAAGGCAATAACTGTTATTGCGAATATTGTAAGTTAAGCAATACTTTAACACAAGATAAACATTTTATCTACGTTTTAGAAATTAAAAATTATGAAGTCATTTTTAACATTGTGTTTTCAATAAATGAATATTGAGTTATTTCAGAGCTTATTTCGATTAGATTATAAAAAGGTTACTAAGCGTTTTGTAGTCCCTTGCAGACTTCCACATTGGCGCTAGTTAGCAGAGAATTATTAATAAATATTAACTTCAGAAACACAACTCGAAATTATTCGGCTTTATCAGAGGTACCGATCTATTAAATAAGAAAGGTTAAAGAAAAAGTGGACTGTATTTTAGTAGGATTTCATCGCTTATTAGAAAAATAGAAGTGTAAAGATCACAATATAAGATGTGATGATGATGCCACTGGGCCGAATTTCAACCTGTCAATTGCGCAGGAGATATTGTAAAAAGCTCTCGATAGCTTCTATTTCTTATCTATAGTAATGAATATATTCTACTCAGCCGATAGGTGTCCGGTAGAGAAGAATAGCACCCTTTACTGGTGGTAGGATTCCTATGCAGGAATCCGTCTAGGTAGGTACCACCTCAGAGCCAGTTATTCTGCCGTGAAGCAGTAGTGTGCAAACATTACTGTGTTTCGGTTTAAAGGGCACTGTGAGCTAGCGTAATCACTGGGCATACGAGAATTAAGAGCTGATGTCTCAGGGTGACGGGCGCAATGTGGTGTCAAACAGAAATGTTCTGGGTGACACAGTTTATAATGGGCAGACGTTGCACTTACTATCAGGTGAAAGCTTGGCTCGTTCCGTCACTCTTATCAAATAAAAAAAACAACTTCTTTCCTACCGAGGTACAAGCTTTTTTACTTTCCCTGTTTGCTTCAAGTGGATTACAACAGTTTTATCACTCACAGCTAACTCTGAAGTAGTTTGCGATGGATCCGCTTTCACAATAGCCTTTAATTTTTCATTATCCACTTTGGTGTCCGGCCGTCCACGGGGCTTGTTCTGAAGGTAGAAATTTCCAGAACGAAAACGTTGGAACCAGAAACGTACCGTGTATCTTTTGCGACACCATCGCCATACACATCGTTAATCCTTCGAGCTGTTTCTGCAGCACTGGTGCCACGTTTGAACTCGTACTCGTAAATATAGCGACATTAAAATTTTTCTATTGTGCGAGAAGAGCGACGCCAAAGAAAAAGTAATGAGGAAAAAAACAAATGAATTTGACACATGAGCGGTTTTCGAAACTCAAATATACCAGCTAAATGGATTTATAAATTAGAATTTGGAATTCTTAACCAAAGGGGATATATTTTAGATTTGGATCAAAGTGGCCAGTGCGACAAAACGCCAATTTCATATGTAAGGATCTAATATTAATTGTTCAATAGATATTAATTAAGAATAGCTGAAACGTTACCCGAAAACGTTGCACACAAATTCGCCTTAGAGATGTTAGTCTCATTACGCCCAAAGAAGTTTAACTTCAAAATTTGAGAAGCAGTTGACATATACTGCTCGTGGGAAAGCAATGAGGACTACGAACCACCCGACACGTCTCGTCTCCCGCGGGGGCGACTAGCGGGCTACGGGTGTGGTCTCTGCCTACCCATTATAGGTGAAAAAAGCGTATACACTACACTATTGCTTTCCCGTGTGGTGGCGGCTTAAGAGTATCTACCGCCCCATCTCATCCCTTGGGTGTCGTAAAAGTTGACAAAGGGAAAATGAAAAACCAAAAGATGGGCAGAAGCATCTTCGTGTAACATCCGATTAAATAAACTGCGGTTGCCAACCCGCCTGCCAAGCGAGGCAACTATGGCAAATTCGCCCCAAAACGAGAGCTACTAACATTTGTGGCAATCTATGGGGGAGGCCTATATTCAGCAGTGGACTAGTGTTAGGCTGAAACGACGACGACACTATTGTTAAAGTGACGACGCATTATTTATTTTGGCGCCGCGAGTCCTGGGTTCGAATCCCAGCCGGAGCCCAACGTTTGTGAAAAACACCAGTTGTTGGTTTTTGATTTTGTTGGGTCTTGATGTGTTGTCCTTGTGGCCCTGCGACATGAGCGTAACGTCAGGCACGGGTAGGTTGGGACGAGTGGGTGCCCTGTGTTTGCGAGTACATTTGTATCACTATTTTATTTATATTTTATTCATAGCTTAAGACAGCTATCGATAGTTGTCGCCGTGATCCAAAATAGGCCCGGAGAACATCGTATGACTTTTTATTAATTTTCTTTGTTCGGAATTTCAGTCATAGATATAATCTCTAGTAAATATTTTTATTATGTATGCGAATGCGAACCGTAAGTAATGAAATTCTCCAAATAGAATTATGTATTGTGTAATATTTGTTTGGAACAATATTGTTTCGTATTTCGCCACGATCCACGGAGTTTCGGCGATGTGAACAACCGTGAATGTTATTGAAAAGCTCATCCGGGAATCACATAGTTTAATACATTTTTTACAATTTCCAAACTTCCTCATTTAAAAGACTCTCTTAACGCCTCAACGTAAAGTCGAAAATGATTTTATTATAGTGAGGAATACTATCATTTGTACAGCGTTACCGTGAAGAAATTGATTGATCATGTATTGAAAGAAACTGGCAAGGAATGATACGGTTGATTGAGTTCTCACAAAAATATGTGATTGGAATATTTTTGGCCTAAAATATTTGCAAAAAAATAAGGTTTCTAATATAAATAGCACCTACCTTTTTCTACCGAGATGTCGTAAGAGGCGACTAAGGTATCGCACAGACAGTCTTTATTCGTGCAGTATAATACCATAATGAGCAATGCTATCACTATACTGCTCGTGGGAGCGCAATGACTAGTAAGATTTTTAAAAAATGATTTCTTATATTTACGCGAACACTACACAATTTAAATGAAACTAATTTTACGCGCTTAATTTTTACTATTTATTACCCGACATTTCGAGTGCTTTAAAGCACCCATGGTCACGGGAGGACTGAGGTGACAGATGTCCTGATGTCATAGTTAACGAGGGGTACCTTCAGCTTTTAATTATTATTTTTGGTCCGATCTACGCAGAAAGAGCTGTCTTGAAGTCTTGCAGTGGTATATTGATTTAATTTTATTTATTATTGGATCCCAAGCCGGTGGTAATACCCAACCATCTTTTCTATTGAAATTAAGATGTTTTTGATTTCAATAGCCTCGCGAATCATCCTTGGCAGGGATCGGTGTTCTTTTGCAAGGATTTGTGGTTTATCAAATCTGATGTAATGGTTGGGATCATCCCAGCTGAACCCAGGTTAACTTACCCCAGGTTACCTCAGGTTAACTATGACATGAGGACATCTGTTACCTCAGTCCTCCCGTGACCGTGGTTGCTGTAAAGCACTCGAAACTTCGGGTTATAAATAGTAAAAGTTCAACGCGATAATATCCGTAAAATTAGTTTCATTTAAAAGATTTTAAAGACTCATACCAAAATGGAAGCAACGTGGTTTGCCACCCGTCACTATTCGTTTCCCGCAGGAGGGAAAGTTGGCAGGTGTTGCCTCTGCCAACCAACAAAAATAAAGTTTTTTATAGGTGATAGAAAATTCTTAAACTTTATTAAAGTAAATACCTTAAAGACGAGCCCGTGATCGTCCCCGCGTTTCTGACACTGCATCCTTTCTTTTATTAGATAAAGTGACGAGTCGAGCAAAACATTCACCTGATGGTGAAAGTGCAATGTTTGCCCATAACAAACGCTGTGTCACCAAGAACATTTCCATGTGCGCCACATCGCGCCCGTCACCCCGAGACATCAGTTCTTAAATCTCGTATGCCCAGTTATTACACCAGCTTACAGCGCCCTTCGGACTGAAACACAGTAATGAATAGAATAACTGGCCCTGGGGAGGTGCCTACCTAGACGGATTCCCTCACAGGAATTTTACCACCAGTCCTATCCTACCTCCGATCTTAACGCATCAGTGTTACATCTGGAGCGGGTAGTTTTGGACGATTGAGTGCCGCTGTGCTTGTACAATTGTGGCATTATAATATCTCCTGCGCAATTGTAAGCCCCCAACAACATTCGGAAATATTCGACATTGTCAAAATCGGCCAGGGGGCCATCGTGGAGTAAACTAGTAGGTATTTAATATATATTATCTGCACTAGATGGAGCGACGAACATCACGGTTTCGGAAGCAGTCGATAAGTCGATGGATGTCAAGTAGTGTGTATCAAGTAGTAGTGGAAGTCGCTTAGGACAGTGTTTTGTTACAATTTACTGCAGCTTGGAACTTGTGATGTTCTGAAATGATGATGATGATCAAATAATTAACCAATAGATACAAACTAGTTATCGCCCGGAAGCGAAATTCGTCCATAATTCATAAGATGCTTAAGTTTGAACGTTATTTAAGCTTGAGTAATTTTTTTTTTCGGTTTTTGTTTTTCATTTGACCCACTGTAGGATTTCTCCTGTGTCGTGGGTGCGTTTTACAAACATAAATTCCACATGCACAAACACCCAGACCCGGAACATCTATCTGTAGGTCATACAAATATTTGTGCCGTGCGGGAATCGAACCCGCGACCCGCGGCGCAGAAGTCAAGCGCTTAACCACTACGCCAACCGAGCCGACGATGATGATTTGATGGCAACATTTTCAATACTCTGTAAGACAGTTTGACCATAGACAATTACGTGTTTGACACTGTCAGTATGAACGTAAGCAAACGACAGACAGTCAATAAAAACTTAATTAATGAATGTTTTACTTTATTCAATTTAATGTATTTGTAACACATATTACACATAAATTTTATATTACTTTTATATTACGTCGCCGTGTGGTGGCGGCTCGTTAAAAGAATACTACCACTCCATCTCATCCAATGGATTTCGTAAAAGGCGAGTAAGGAATTAAACTGCACTGTGCATCCAACAGCGCATGGTGGCGATGGGCTCACCACCTATCACACCAAGTGCATTATATTGTTTTGGTGAAACGTGGATTGTGGCAGTCATCTGTTTTTGCAGTGAGTGCCCAGTCTCTGACTACCCCTTATGGGATACAGTCGTGATCTTATGTATGTATGTGTGTTATATTACACATATGCCAAATCTCACACTAAATAGTGCCCGCAATACAAAGTTTTCTCTTCACTTATTAATATACTAGCGATCCTACTACTATTAGTACTATTTAGGGTAACATAAGCCAAATATAGCCAATATTTGATGTCGTGGTAGCAAAATAAAACGACCGCTCTCGACCGCTGCGCAAAGGGAGTCGCGCTCCTCGATGATGCCCAGGTTGCAAGAACCCGGGCGGCGGCGCGGCGTTCGAGAGACACCGCGGCCTCTGTATTTTTGATAGAGCGTTTCAAAGTTTTTACACCAGCTTTAAATTAAAAAAATATGTAATTAAATTACAAACCACTATTCAATTGTTTCTAGTTTACAAAAAATAATATGAGCAGGTAAGTAATTATAGACCTTAGTCTATTTGCGCGTAGCGCGGGAGAGCGTAGGGCAGTTTGCTCACACCGCGGCATTTTTCTTACTTTTAACATTTTTATACCTGTCGTAACTTCTAAACGATAGGTCCGATTCGAATAATTTAAAGAGGACTTTACATGTACATAATCAACCTTGACCAAGAAACTATTTTGTAGGATAAGGATTAATATCATGATACGAATGTCATCATTTTTCGACTCTACCCGTGTTTTGATTGACTAATTTGAACAAAAAGCGGTTATTCTGACTTAACTATAATAGTTAGACATATAGCCTCGCGTGTGAGTAATGAGGAGTACTATGAAAATGTAGTACATTATTTTCTCTATCATCAATAGTTTTTGCAGCGCACACCAAATAATAACTTTTATCAGTAAATTTTTGATACCTTGAGTTACATCATAGCAAATTTCGTAGGGATCTCGTTTTTTATTTAATTAAATACAACTCATGTTAATCGGTTAATGTAGTTGTATAAAGGTAAAATAATTTTTAAATCGGTTCAGTAGTTTTTGAGTTTATTCATTACAACCAAACATACAAAAAATCAAATCTTTCCTCTTTATAATATTAGTTTACATAAGAAAAATTCTTATACAGCTATTTCATAGTTTTACTTCCTGCTTGTATCAATGCTAGAATATATCGAAATAGATCAAGAATCTTCATTGAACACAATATTAGAAACCATTGCAATAGACAGACTTTGTTAATGCAAATAATAAACATTGGAAACCTGTTAACAAATAATCACTTTGCAGTTACGCTTCACTTTTAATAGAAATGTAAGTACTCCTCAGAGCAAGTTTAACAGGTGACATGCGGTAAAGCTGTGTTGCGCGGAAAATCAAACAATATAGTTATGGAGTTCATTAAAGTTCAAATAAGGTGCCATAGAAATATATATATATTATTGGATAAAGTGATGAAACGAGCAACAGTACCTGATGGTAAGTGCAACGTCTGCCCATAACAAATGCTATGTCACCCAGAAAATTTCTGTGTGCGACTACACTGTGTCCATCACCCTGAGACATAAGTTCTTAAGTCACATATGCCCAGTGATTACGCTAGCTCTCAGTGCCCTTCAAACCGAAACACAGTAATGTTTGCACACTACTGCTTCACGGCGGAATAACTGGCCCTGGGGTGGCACCTACCTAGACGGATTCCTGCATAGGAATCCTACCACCACCCATAATAACAGTAATAATAGCCTAGCACCTTACCCATAATAGACACCATAACTTTTTTACGGAATAAAATGAGGAGGTTACTTAATTTTTTTTACAGAACATTTCTGTGTGGCACCACACTGCGCCCGTGACCGCCAGACATCCGTTCTTAGATCATCGGACCGAAACACATTAATGTTTGCAGTCTACTGCTTGACGGAAGAACAACTGACACTGCTGTTGTACCGACCTAGACGGATTCCTTCATAGGAATCGTATCACCAGTAGGTTTTAATACATACATACATACATAAGATCACGATTGTATCCCATAAGGGGTAGTCAGAGACTGCAAAAACAGATGACTGCCACAATCCACGTTTCACCAAAACAATATAATGCACTTGGTGTGATAGGTGGTGAGCCCATCGCCACCATGCGCTGTTGGGTGCACAGTGCAATTTAGTTTCTTACTCGCCTTGACGGGATCCATTGGATGAGATGGAGTGGTAGTATTACTTTAATGAGCCGCCCCACATAATATAATACATACATACAGTTACGCTTTTTTCCCATATAGAGGATAGGCGGAGACTAATTTTTCAGCCCACTTTTCGCTACCGCAGGAAAGAAGACGTGACGAATGGCGAACCACGTCGCCGCAATTTTGGTACGAGCACTATATTGACAGGACATATGATTCAGCGTCAACAAAGGATATCCGTACAATTCCTTAGTCGCAACTAAGGATACCTCGCTAGGAAAGAGATAGGCGATATTTTATACTGCCGGACACCTATCGGCTAATCATCATCATCATTTCAGCCTATCACTAGTCCACTGCTGAACATAGGCCTGCCCATAGATTGCCATAAAAGTTTGTAGCTCGTATTTTGAAGGATATCGCCATAGTTGCCACGCTTGGCAGGAGGGTTGGCAACCGCAGTTTACCTGGCTAATGCGACACTACCACTATTTCGGACACTATAATAAAAATATTTAAAATTCATTCCACATCTCCGAAAGTAAAACATATTTCATTCTAGCAATTAACGAGAACGTGTGATGTACAGTCATGAACAATGACAAGTATACACTATCGGAAACGCTAGAACCTTATCACCACTGAATAAGGTTCAAAAGTTTCCCAAATTGTATATTTATCATTACACGTGACTGTACACGAGTGGAGTTTTGTCTCCCAGCGTTCTGCTAATCAGTTGTTATTAGTTTAGGGAAATAAATTAAGTTAGTAAAGTAACTCCCATAGTTTCTTGCTCGCGACACAAACTGTTATTGCTGTTCAGAACGTTGATTAAATAAGTGCAGTGAACTTTGTCTATCGTCATCATCATTTCAGCATATAACCAGTATTTTTTTATTGTATAAAGTGACGCAACGAGCAAAACGTTCACCTGATGGTAAGTGCAACGTCCGCCCACAACAAATGCTGTGTCACCCAGAAAATTTCTGTGTAAAACCACACTGTGCCCATCACCCTGAGACATAAGACGCAAATGTGCCCTTTCTCTAAAATAACTTTCTTACAGTTCAGAGCGCCTCGGGACAATTCATAAGTTTTGACAGTTCTGGAACGCTTGAGAGAAATCTTTGATCAATGAACATTATTATATGCGAAATATTTTTTTATTCCAAATAATAATTGGATTAAATTAAGAGTGATCTTGTTTATTAAGTATATATAAGCTAGCTTTGCAAATTGCATATGAGCAAATATATTTATAAATGTATATCTTAAACAGGTGTAATCTGAAAATGACTATAATACGAGTATAAAACCGACACCTTCCGCGTAACTACTTAGTACTATTCAATTTTTTATTGTAATTAATTTAGATCGTTTTTGTACCTACTTAGTACTTAGTTACTTAGTTTTGTACTTTGGACTTAAAATTAAACGTAGCAAATATTATTTGAAGTTATTCAAATAAAATAAAATCTTCTACGAAACATCTAAATTACATTTTAGCTACACTAATTTGAATTGGTAATTCACTATAAAATAATTTTTCATTCAATATAATAATTTATTAAATTTTTGTGATTCCTAGGAATTTTCTAAATGAAATGTAAATTCGTCGAGACGAGCTTTTGTTTCAAATTATTTACTAACTCGATAAAGTTGTAGAATAATTTCCCAAATTTCAAGTGAAAATACTTCATAATGGCGTGCATTTAGCATCCCAAACCGAACGTATTGGATGAACCTGGTCAATTCGTGACATAATCATTATGACTTTTGGATCATTTTGCACTTGAAATTGTATAAAACCCATTGGAAAACAAATCACATCTCATTCCGTGGCTACATCTGAAAGCGATTTAACTAGGGAGTATAAAAAGAGAAACGATTACATTTAAAAGAATAAAAATGAAAAATCAGCTAGTGATTGAGACATTTTGAGGGTATGGGAAGAAAACGCCGTGATCTATCTCGCAATGCCTACTAGCGAGCAGAAAGATTATGGATACATCTTATCACTCAACTGTTTAAACTGTAACCTCTAACATATATATATCATCTTACATATATTACATCTATACATCATCATAATTTGCCGAACACAGTCCTTTCCATACGATTGTCACAAAAGTTTGTACCTCGCAATTTGGGAGGATTTTGTCATAGATGCCATGGCAGGCGAGTTGGCAACCGCACTTTATTTATTCACATGATCCAGGATGATGCTGGTGCCCATCTTCTGGGTATCAGTTTCCCTCTGGCGACTTTTACGCCGCCCACGGAACGAGATGGGGTGGTAGATTCTCTGAAACCGTTACCACACGGCATATAGCAATTGTTATTGGCAAACTCTATATTATCGGGTACTTGCTCGTATCGAAACTCCATAAATAAAATTCGATCTACGAAAAACATTGCAATAAAATATTATAAGCTCCAGAGACTAAATAATAGCAGGTCATTCTTAATTAAATTCAGTACGTTCTCAATATTCTTCAAATGTTCTCATTACACTAATTAATCACTTAGTATTTTGCCTGCTCCAAATGGATAGGGAGCTTTTAATTCAATAAGTTAAAGTTTAAATCATAATTGATGATTAATTGCTGTTCTCTTATACTGAAGACATGAAAAGGGCCCCAAAATTTGGTCGGGGTACGAAAAAGTTTCCTGAGTACCAAAAGGTCAACTTGGTTAACTCGTGAAACAGAATGGTCTCCACTATAAGTTGGGCCATAATATCGTTTCTTGCTAAGTTCTTCTAACGTACAAGTTTTTTCCGTATTTTATTATTACGAAACTTTTCAGAACATTTGGTAGATGATATTTGATATATTAAATTCGTGTGTGTACAAATATCCATTTATGGTAAATATAATATTAAGTAAATGATGTTTAGTATAATTAGTTATTTATTTAAGATTTAATACCATTTAGACGGTATAAAGGATAAGTAAGGCTCTTAAATATATGCCAGATATCTGTCCATCGGGCAAGGCTAGCTTAAAGGAAGAAAAGAAAATACGAAATAAACACAGAAGCTCGAATCTAACTAACGTTCCTAATAATAGTGGTCTCAAGAAGCTATGGATCTATCACAAAAAAAAAACAGAAAACGTCGAGGAAGAAAGATGCTTTAAAGGGAAATATATTAAAATTACCACATGTTTGAGTTATAACAAAATTTCCAACTCCGTAAACATTTTAGTTTTCATTCAAGTCATTCTTTGACATTTCAAAAAGCGCTGTTACGTAAGCTGTTAAGTCTTCTTTGAGATTGGAAAAAAATGTAACTCTTTATTTATACTTAATTTTAAAATCAATAACAGATGATGAGGTGGACGTAATGTTAAGAACACATATAAAGAGCAATTCATTTCTCAAAAGCTCACTACACAGTGTTGATGGAAGACTTTAACGCACGACTAGGCATGTAATTTGAAATAAGGCAACGGACCCAAAGGGGCCGACAGCTTGCCGACTTTATGGAGAAAGGACTCTTTATGATAAGCACAGAAAGTGGTCCTGGATGAGCCCGGTCTCACCAAAAATGAGATCGACTTCATCATGACTACCGAATGATAGCTGTTCAACGATGTCTCTGTGATCGCTAGGGTGAAAACCGGCAGTAATCACTAAATGGTAAGACCCATATTGAACCTGAACGTAAAGCTGGAGAGGTGGATTCTGGTGAAGTCTACGCTTCGTCCATTTTGTGCCCTTTACCCAAAACCCCGTAAGCTTCGAGCTTAAATTGCATAATCGCTTTTAGTGCCTTGATTATTGCGGTACAGTAGACGACATGCACGAGGGGCTCTTGGAAACTGTTCACGCGGTGCTTAGCTTTGCAAGACCCACCGCCCAAAAAAGTTCCAAAAACTCTCCGACCACACTCTCTAAAATACATGGAGGCTAGGCGTGAAATGAGGCTGCAGTTGTCAACAGATGCGTCAGCATATCGGCAACTGAACAGACAGATCTATAAATGTATGCGGCGAGAACTACGCGATTTCAACACAGGTCGTATTATTATATTCCAAGGTATTTGCCTGGGATCTATCAGCCGGAAAAAGCCAACTGAGTAAGTTGAAGACCGACAGCGGTGGCGTCATTTCCGCTGGACCAGAGATTTTGAGTGAGATCGAGAGATTTAAGGACAGCTGTACGCAGCGTCGTTGTTGCCACACACTAGTGTGAGTAACGACCCAAGAGCAAAAATAGATATTCCGGACGTCAGTCTGAGCGAGATTATCCTTCAAGAAGGGCGTTATCGACCTTCTTGAAGAACTATATCGCTTCTGTGCCGCTTGTACGTGATGTTTTCGAGAGTCATTAGGAATCGTCTTGCACGTAGATTTGACGACTTCCAGCCTCCCGAACAAGCCAGTTTCCGAAAAAGCTTTAGTACCACATACATATCCTTCGCCAGATTGTACAGAAGACCGATGAGTATAATCTCCCGCTATGTCTGGTGTATGTTAACTATGAGAAAGCCTTTGATACCCTCGAAATTTGGGCGGTGCTACAGTCACTTCTGCGGTGCCGAATTGACTGTCGGTATATGGATGTGTTGCAGTGCTTGTATACCAATGCTACGATAGCTATTCGAGTACAGAAGTAGGAAACCGATCCAATTACAGAAAGGAGTAAGAGAGGGCGATGTAATATTCCCGAAACTCTTCCCGCTGCATTGGAAGATGTCTTCAAGCTACTGGGCTGGAAATGATACGGCATTAACATCAATGGCGAATACATCTCTCACCTTCCATTCACCGTAGACATAGTCATAATGGCAGAATCTCTGGAGGACCTTAGCGCTATGCTGCATATATAACCTCAGTAGTGTATACCAAGTCGTAGGTCTTAAGATGAATATGGGCAAGACGAAGATAATGTCCAACGTCCATGTCACATCTATACCGGTTGATGTTGGGAACACTACGATCGAAGTTGTCGACGAATATGTATACCTGGGACAGATTGTCCGACTAGGTAGGTCCAACTTCGTCCAAGAAGTCAATTCATGGATCCAACTCGGCTGGGCAGCGTTCGGGAAACTGCGTCACACTTCTCGTCGAGCATACTTGAAGCCTCAAAACAAAAGTATACAGCCAGTGTATGTTGCAAATGATGTCTTGCGGAACCGAGACGTGGTCCTTCATTGCAGGGCGCATGAGGAAGCTTAGAGTCGCTCAACGAGCTATGGAAAGGGCAATGCTCGGAGTTTCTTTGCGAGACAAAATCCGTAACGATGTTATCCATAGCAGAACTAGAGTAACCGACATAGTCCTAAGGATTAGCAAGCTGAAATGGCAATAGGCCGGCCTTGTAGCTCGCAGAACCGATAATCGTAAGTAGAATCGATATAAGTAAGGTTCTCGAGTGAAAACCTCGCACCACGGTGTAGGGCGACCACCGACTAGATGGAGCGCCGATCTGCACAGTTTTTCGGGAAGTCGATAGATGCAGATGGCTCAGCACCGTGGTTTGTGGTAATCTGGGGTGGGTAATCAATAATTTAGTTTTAACATACATTCAAGCTAAGTTAGAGTAGATTGCAGAAACTATATTTCTCATTATTAAGAGATTTAAATATATTGTGCGAAATTTGGAAGTGTGCCAGTAAGTGTAACGGTTAAGGGCGAGAAACGGAACCGAATCATGGTCGTATCCCTAGAGTCCTACAGTGCAAATTAAGTAAGTCTCTTTATGAGGAACGGACAATAAAGTTTATCTATATATATATATATTTCGTCATCGTCATTTCAGCCTATCACTAGTCCACTGCTGAACATAGGTCTCCCCCATAGATTGCTACAAAAGTTTGTCGCTCTCATTTTGGGGGGAATTTTGCCATAGTTGCCACGCATGGCAGGCGGGTTGGCAACCGCAGTATATTTATTCAGATGTTCCAGGAAGATGCTGCTGCCCATCTTCTGGTTTTAATTTTGTCTCTGTGGACTTTCAGGACACCCACGGGATGAGATGGGGTGGTAGATTCTTATAAGCCGCTACCATACGAGGGTATATGTATATTTAGATAGTATTAAAGTGCACATTGCGACTTTCTCCTTTCATCGAAAGAGTTAGAAATATCTCAACATTTGTAGGTATCATAATATGCAAGGAATACACACACAAGTATTACATCCTTGTTTAGTGTTACGTTTATTTATTTATTTTTTAATGAACTTTTGTTCTCTTAAAAATGTAAGCTCTTAAAAATTAAAAAAAAAAATATATTTATTGTATAATTTCATTTTAAGTTACCATATATAATAATGACGTTCCGTTATTTAGAGTATAAGTAAAAATCAAGTAACAGCCTATAAATATCCCACTGCTGAGTACAGACCTGTTACCTTTCTGAGAGAGTTGATGTCGATGTCTGGCAATCTGCCTTAGAGGCAGATTGCCAGACATCACATGTCTTCGAAATATTTATTTATTTCTCAAACATGCCTTTCTTTTTTCCATTTTACTTTTTTTTAATTTCTTTTACGCATAAGGTTTGCAATAAAAAATATAAATAAAAAATAAATTTCCTCACGATGTTTTCCTTCACCGCCGAGCACGTGGTAAATCAGCAATTAATAATTTATACGCATATCGATCCCAGGTCACTCGTGTACTATGAAATTTAAAGCGAGCGCCTAGCCCCTGAACTACCACGGTTCTTAATATATGACGTAAAATTTCTGCTTGTCTACTCAAAGTCGATTTAAGTATATAAATATTAGTGCTTGGGATGTGTATATAAAATATAATAAATGTAAGTGATAAGTAATGTTCTATTTTATTTATCTTATTTTATAATACACATTAGAAATTACATTAAAATCTTATTTGTTACTGGTTGTAACGGGACGACCAAAAAGTTCACCTGATGGTAAGTGCAACGTCTGCCTAAAATAAATACTGTGTTACCTATAACATTTTATGTGTGAAAACGCAATGCACCCATTCCCCTGAGACATCAGTTCTTAAGTCTCATATCTAGTAATTACGTAATTCATACTTTTTTTTTGGTTTTGTTAACATAAACTCTTTAAACATAACGTAAAAAGAAACTGGCTTAATATATAGCATAATAAATTATTAAAACAAAGTTCAAATAACTTAAGGTCTGAAAAAAAAAACCTGTCGATTTCATTTTAAACCCTTTTTTTCTGTATTTATGTATGTGTATATTTATGTATATATATATGTATGTTCATGTATATATATGTATTTTATTTTAATGTATGTGTGTACGTAAGTATATATTTGGTATATATTTGTATTTATTATTTCATAATATATTTATATTGCTATCTATTAATCGCCGGCACACCCTCTTTAATAGTTCCTTCAGTTATATCCATTTACCGGTTGTCTGGAAGAAATCGCTCTTAGCGATAAGACCGCCGATTGCTCTACCATTTGGTTGAATGTTTTTGTTTTTTAAATATTAATTTTATTGTACATTGGTGTGTAATAAAGAGTAAATAAATAAATAGTTTATTTTTAAATAGTCTATTTCAGTTCGCTCGTAGAAATGCGGAGCTGTTCGTTCCTTTACGTCGGTTCTGAACAGGGCATTATGCTCTGTCCAACTGACAAGCTAGCTCGATTCTATCTAGACGATGCCTAATTACTAACCAGCGAGATACTACTTCGGAGATTCAATTATTCATAATGTCAGAAAAATTAGCTGTGAAATACATGTGAACTATTAAATGATTTTATTAAATGTGCAGAAGACTTCTACCCGTTTTCCATAGATGGGGTTATCTAAAAGACGGTTATGTGTTACCCACTACTTAACTGTTGTCGACCGTGTGGCGTAGTGGTTAGCGTACATGACTTCTGCGCCACCGTTCCTGGGTTCGATTCCCAGCCGGAGGCAACATTTGTGCAAAAACACCAATTGTTGCTTTTCGGGTCTGGTTTTGTTGTGCATTTGAAATTTTTGTTTTTAAAACGCACCCACGATACAGGAGAATCTCCTACTGTGGGGCTACGTTCCTTTAAAAAAATAAAAAAATAACGTGCACAGTTTTTTGTACTCCGTATTAAATAATAATAATAAACCATTTATATCAGAGACACTCGTCCCAACCTGCCAGTGCCCGATGTAAGGCTTATGCGATAAGATAAAAGGTACTCTCGAATGCAGTGTCACACGGGGACAATAACAACACAACCAGACCCGAAAACCAACAATCTGTGTTCTTGCACAAATGTTGGTTTCGGTTGGGATTCGAACCCAGGACATGTGGCGCAGAAGTCAGGTGATTGAATGGATCAAATCGTGATATGATTTCCTATGATACTTTTATTGGTGGTAGGATTCCTATTCAGGAATCCGTCTGGGTAGGTACCACCCCAGGGCCACTTATTCTGTCGTGAAGCAGTAGTGTGCAAACATGACTGTGTTTCGGTTCGAAGGGCACTGAGAGCTAGCGTAATCACTAGGCAAATGAGACTTAAGAACTAATGTCTCTGGTAGACGAGCGCAGTGTGGTGACACAGAAATAAGTCAGAAACACAGAGACAATAATAACACAACCAGACCCGAAAACCAACAATTTGTGTTCTTACACAAATGTTGGTTTCTTTCGGGATTCGAACCCAGGACATGTGGCGCAGAAGTCAGGTGATTGAATGGATCAAATCGTGATTTATGATTTCCTATGATACCATAACCACAACCCTTGGCAGGCAGATTGGTCACCGAATTACGACACGTCTCACTTCTGACACACTGAGACACTTTCGTCAGAGATCAAGGTGTTTTAGGTCTGGCTTACTGAACCAGATATTACAACCTTATTCCCCGTTTGATGCTACGAGTATCGAATAAGATATTTAGCAACCTTTTCCCGCTGTGCAAACAATTTCCCAGTATTTTCCGTCTATTTTACTTTGACGACACCCACAGTGGTAGCGGCTTAAGAGAATCTACCACCCCATCTCATCCTGTGGGTGTCGTAAAAGTCGACAGAGGGAAAATATAAATCAAAAGATAGGCAGCAGCATCTCCTGGAACATCTGAATAAATAAACTGCGGTTGCCAACCCGCTTGCCAAGCGTGGCAACTATGGCAAAATCCCCCCAAAATGAGAGCTACAACTTTTGTGGCGATCTATGGGGGAGGCCTATGTTCAGCAGTGGACTAGTGATAGGCTGAAATGATGATGATGACACCCACAGAACGAGAAAGTGTAAAGAATTTTGCTTAAACCGCCAACACTTTTAAGTGTGTGAATCATTTAAAAAATACGGCACAGAATATAAATAGAATTTTAATAACAGTTAAATCAATTAACTTAAATAAGCTAGCGCCTTACGTAATAAAAATATAAAGTAACACTCTGCAACGTTTTATTGCACTTTGATTACTAAGTACGCGAAATAAATAAATGGAATAACGCTTATGTTCGTTTTTGTTCAGTGTTTGTTGACTGAGATTTTCACGTGAAAGTTTATATTATTTAAAACGCAATTTTAAGTAATTTAATAATAATGTAATATTTATTTCATGTATTCTAATGTAATAAAGATATGACTTAAATGTTTTAATAAGTTGGTGTCTCGAATGCGTGAAAGTATATTTTTATATTTACGCGAACACTACACATTTAAATGAAACTAATTTTATGGATTTTATCGCGTTTAATTTTATTATTTATAACTTATATAACATTAAACGCGATAATCCGTAAAATTAGAGTCATTTAAATAAGATTTTTTATATATTTTGGCATCCGATTTAATAGAGTTATGAATATTGTTTTATTTTATAAAGTATAATGTGAATTTCGTGGGAGAATAAAGTTCAATGTTATGGATTAAGTACTGAGCCAGTAATTTAATACACGTGGACATAGGTATTATTGAAACTTGAGTTATTGTGCTAAAACAGTCTAAATGGATCCCACGGTAGCTATTATAAGCAAATTTATATATACAAATAATATTTAAGTGTATATTTGTAGTAACAAAATAAAGGCTTTTTGTATATACTTTCATGAGCATTGAGTTACAAAAGTATATACAGTACTTATGAGAAAAGGAAGCAATTTTTAAAAATATTCCTTTCTGTCTATCTGTCTGTTTGTTCCGATTTTGAAGGGACTTTCACCGACAGATAGCTGATATTATAGCGCGGTTTTTTTTTATTGCATAAAGTGATGAAACTAGCAAAACGTTCACCTGATGGTAAGTGCAACGTCTGCCCATAACAAACGCTGTGTCACCCAGAAAATTTCTGTGTAAAACCACACTGTGCCCATCACCCTGAGACATAAGTTCTTAGTCTCATATAAACCGAAACACAGTAATGTTTGCACACTACTGCTTCACGGCAGAATAACTGGCCCTGGGGTGGTACCTACCTAGACGGATTCCTGCACAGGAATCCCACCGCCAGTAGAACTTAGGCTACTTTAATTTTAGAAAATAATGAGGGTTCCACACAAAAAAAACTAAAACCCCGAAATCCGATTGAAATAGGGAAGCATATGTGTATATCATCGATCGGGGTCGGCTTTTTTATGCGGGTGAAAACGCTGGGCACAGCTAGTTGTAAATAAATATAGTAGTATTAACTACTATATTTATTTACCGTACCGTGTTTACTTATAAACTTAAATATACATTATTGATAATTTTTATTTATTCAATAGGCTATAGTAAAGATTATGCTATATGATACAATTATTAGAGAGCTAGTGTATTCGCTGGGCATATGAGACTTAAGAACTGATGTCTCTGTGTTGCGGGCGCAGTGAGGGGTCACACAGAAATGTTCTGGGTGACACAGCATTTGTTATGGTCAGACACGTGGTAGCTCAGGGGCTAGGCGCTCGCTTTAAATTTGATAGTACGCGAGTGACCTGGGTTCGATTTCCGGTGCCGGCACCACTGAAATTGTTAATTGCAATTTTAAGTGCTGATTTACCACGCGCTCGGCGGTGAAGGAAAACATCGTGAGGATCGTGCATGTCTGAGAAATAAAAAATATTTCGAAGACCTGTGCAGTCCGACAACCCGCATTGGAGCAGCGTGGCGGATTCTTCCTAGCTCCAAAATCCTCTCTAATAATATATAAAACTGTAGTGTTGATATTATGATTGTAAAGAAGGTTTTATTGTCGATAAAGTGACGAGGCGAGCAAAACGTTCACTTGATAGTAAGTGTTTAGTAAAGTATAAGTAAAGCTTCAGCCTATAAATGTCCCACTGCTAAGCACAGGCCTCCTCTCATTTCTGAGAGGTTTTTGGAGCTACGAAGAATCCGCCACGCTGCTCCAATGCGGGTTGGCGGACTTCACATGTTTTCGAAATATTTTTTATTTCTCCGACCGAGCTGACATTCGAACTAAAAACACAAATTTATGCTTTTCGGGTCTGGTTGTTGTTCTGTTGTGGGTGCGTTGTGCATATGACATACGAAATGTATGTCATATGCACAACGCACCCACGATACACGAGAAAATCCCACTGTGGGGCATCGTTTTTTTAATAAAAAAGTCATACTGCAGAAAATACTCTTGGCTAGTTTAATGCTTCAATTACTTCGGTAGTTCAATGAAATCTATTTATGAATATTCCTTTCCTCTTTCTAACCGTTTCGGAAAATAAATAATTTAGATGACAAAGTTTAGATTGAATTCTTTTCGAAATAAAGTTCGAATTACATCATTTGAAGTTTTTTAAAGATATTCGCGGAAATAAATGAGACTTCATAAAACTTGTCAAAGATGTTTTAGGCGAGTTTTATTTTATTTAGCGACTGTTATCGTCGTCGTCGTTTCAGCCTATCACAAGTCCACCGCTGAACATAGGCCTTCCCAATAGATGGCCACAAAAGTTTGTAGCTCTCATTTTTGGGGGATATTGCCATAGTTGCCACGCTTGGCAGGCGGGTTGGCAACCGTTATTTATTCAGATGTTCCAAGAAGATGCCGCTGCCCATCTCCTGGTTTTCAGTTTTCCTTCTGTCGACTTTTACTTACACCCACGGGATGAGATGGGGTGGTAGATTCTCTTAGGTCGCCGCCACACGGCGACTGTTATATTAAGTGATAATTTAAAAGGAAGCGTATTGATATTTCCTATGTACAATCGAGATCGTTATTGGTTACTGACGAAGTTAAGTGTCCCCTCGGGCACTAAGATACAATTTATTATGAGGTCAGCGTACCTGATTTTCAGTAGGATTGCGGCAAACGATTGACGTTTCAGAGGAGCCTAATCGTTGTCGTACTCGTACCTTATAACTCTATTAATTACGATGACGACCGCGTGGCCTAGTCGTCAGAGTACCTGACATCTACGTCGCGGGTCCTGGGTTCGAATCCCAGCCGGAGCCAACATTTGTGCTAAAACACAAATTGTTGGTTTTCGGGTCTGGTTGTGTTGTGTTTGTCCCCGTGTTTCTGACACTGCATCCTAGCCTACCTCTGGTCTTATCGGATCAGCGTTACATCGGGCGCGGGTAGGTTGGGACGAGTGAGTTGCCTCTGTTTTTGCGCGTACACTTGTGGCACTATAATATCTCCTGCGCAGTTGATGGCTCCCGACAGTATTCGGAAGTTGTCGCCGTGGTCGAAATCGGCTAGGAGAACATCATCATAAATTAAAGATATTGGTTGTGGTTATGAAATGTTAAATTACATTTATTTATTTCATTTTTGTCTCTTCAACTAGCACAAAAAGGCGACAAATTTCGGAGTTCAGGCTAACTAGCTGTGCCCGCGGTTTTACCAGCGTAAAAAAGCCGACCTTGATCTATTATTTACATATATACTTCAATATTTGAATCGGATTTTGGGGTTTTAATTTTTAGTTGGCCCTAATTATTTTTCTAGAAAGTTGCCTAATTTATCCGCTATAATATCAGGCTATCTGTCAGTGAAAGTCCCGTCAAAACATGTGCAGTCGTTTCGGTGATTAGCCGGAACAAAGAAACAGACAGACAGACAAAAAAATTAAAAATTGATTTTTTCTTATAAGTACCGTATATACTAAGTAAAAAGCTGTTATTTTGTTATCACAAACAGACAGTTAAATTTTATTTATTTGTATAGATAGGCATTATCTGATAGTCAGGATGTGATAAAAAACTTAACCTATTTCAGACACCAGCTTCTCACTTATGCCAGACTATATAAAGCTATTAACATAGAAATATATATATATACTATAAAAACTGTTGGTTACATATAAAATGTAGTGTAGTCTTATTTTAGTGAGGATAAATGTGTGGTGGCGGCTTGTTAAAAGAATACTACCACTCCATCTCATCCAATGGATCTCGTAAAAGGCGAGTAAGGAATTAAACTGCACTGTGCACCCAACAGCGCATGGTGGCGATGGGCTCACCACCTATCACACCAAGTGCATTATATTGTTTTGGTGAAACGTGGATTGTGGCAGTCATCTGTTTTTGCAGTGAGTGCCCAGTCTCTGACTACCCCTTATGGGATACAGTCGTGATCTTATGTACGTATGTATGTAAATAAATAATGTAAATAACATTTGTGGTGGATGCAGCAACTTTGATACCAAACTGTGTAGCTTAATTTGTTTATATGTCGTTTATATAGGATAATATATCATACATACATACATACATACAGTCACGTCTTTTTTCCATATAAGGAGTAGGCAGAGACGATACACGTAGCCCACTTTTCACCCGCGAACCTCGTCGCCGTCATTTTGGTAAGAGTCAAAAAAATTCTTACTCCCCATTCCGTTCCCACGAGCTGTACAGGGGTTTTTACTAAAAGAACTTTTCCGAATTGACTGTTACTAATTCCGAGCTATTCTTAATGTATCGAATAAGTTAAGAAAGCTTTCAGTTGCCTATATCAAGTGACCAAAATCAATGTCTGGGGTATTGGCTCAAAACGGATTATGCACCTGGAACTTGTTGGACAATAGCAACTTTACCCATACGATTAATACGCTAAATAAAACGCATAATACGCTTAATAATTTAAATGGTATATATGTAGTAATTTTCTTTGACTTACATCACATTATTGGAAATGTAAGAAACTGTAAACTTTTGGTATAAAATTTTATAGACTACATCCTAAATGATATTTCCTGCATATGAATAATTATTGCCTTGAATAATATTTTATTTGAAATTTTACGTAGGCTAACATAGCATACATTTTGCCGAGTGGTAGCGGCTTAAGAGAATCTACCACCCCATCTCATACCGTGGGAGTCGTAAAAGTCGATAGAGGGAAAATTAAAACCAGTAGATGGGCAACAGCATCTTCCTGGAACATCTGAATAATTAAACTGCGGCTGCCAATCCGCCTGCCAAGCGTGGCAACTATGGCAATATCCCCCTACAACGCGAGCAACAAAAATTTGCAGCAATCTATTGGGAGGCCTATGTTCAGAAGTGGACTGGTGATAGGCTGAAATGATGAATGATTATGATGAACATACTCGTAGCAGCAAAAAATCGAATTACAAACGAAGCTCTACAAAACTGATACATTTAATTATGAATATATGTGCCGGCACCACTAAAATTGTTAATTGCAATTTTAAGTGCTGATTTACTACGGACTCGGCGGTGAAGGAAAACATCGTGAGGAAACCTGCATGTCTGAGAAATAAAAAAAATATTTCGAAGACATGTGAATTCCGCCAACCCGCATTGGAGCAACGTGGCGGACTATTCCCCGCTCCAAAACCCTCTCAGAAATGAGAGGAGGCCTGTGCTCAGCAGTGGGACATTTATAGGCTGAAACTTTACTTTTTTACTTTTTTATAATAAAATGTCAGAATTCTAAAACAGAAAAAATGGTTTTATTTTTTTTAAATAGCCAATTACCACATATCTGACAAATATTTACCTATTTTTTTTATGGATGTAATTTATTGATATAATACTTAATATTGACGTTTCATTTGCTTTTAATTTCGTTTAGACGTAATACGAACACGTCACAACGAAATAAAACTGGTTACTTATGTCAACCTTAAATAGAAAAATATTATATTTTTAGACAAGATTGTTTAAAGCTTTTAAGCAACGTCAACCTCTCAGAGCTATATGAAATCGTTTCACAGCGGCGTCAGCTCCGTTCTGTTATGTTATAGACAAAACTCTTTTTTTTCTGTCGTGTTGCTATGTTGACAAAGACGGTGAATGATATGACATTGATTTATTTAATATTAAAACAACTGCTGTTAAAAAAAATTCCGGCGAAACCATGGGTCATTTCACTTGCAAGAATTTTTATTAATTCGTTATGAGTTGTACAAATTCACTAGTTTTTCGAAGGAAACATGTAGGTATCATAAGTTTATTTATTATCTTATTTTTAGGATATATGTTTTCGTAATAAAAAAATAAAAAAATAACAACTTATAAAATATTTAAAGTCCCTTACTTTTAAGACTATGTATTTAATTATCCGTAAACTTAGACTTATTAAATGTCGTCATTTAAGCCTATCACTTGTCCACTGCTTAACGTAGGCCTCCCCCATACTTGTGAACCACGCGTCATACTTGTGAACAGGTGCTGTTGGTTTTGGCTGGTGTGCTCGAGTTTGCAATGCATTTTTTTTATTCATATGTTATTAAATCTTGTATAACAATTTGTCATGAAGCGTGCTTTGGTTTTTATGAGACTGTTCTTTGTAAATATATTTATTGACAAAGATAAAAAAATAACAAAACAGAGGATACCTACGGAGTTACTTTCGCCTGTTTCTTCTCCGTCAGAGGAACCTCATTACGAAACGGCCGTAGATTGTAAAAAATGACGTTTGACAAACGAAATTTGTATTTCTTATGTCGAAAAATAAAGAATTTTCATTTCATTTCATAGATTGTTGCCACAGAAGTTTGTAGCTCTCATTTTGGGGGTATTAGTCCATAGTTACCACGACTGGCAAGCGGGTTGGTAACCACAGTTTATATATTTAGATGTTCCAGGAAGATTCTGCACTGCCCATCTTCTGGTTTTAATTCACTTGGTCTAAGGTGTTCATCTGGTTTAAGAAACTCACGCGATGAGATAGGGTGGTAGATTCTCTTAATATAAGTGATATAAAGATAAGATATAAATATTAGGATAGAAAACCTTCTAAACGTTATTTTTAAATTAAGATTATTTTTATCGTGTAATCTCTAACCGACGAAAAAGGACGAAGGCGGTGGAACCGCTTTCTTTTCATCTGCATGTATTTTTTTATATTCTCCGATATTTATGGAATAGATTTAAATAAACAATTTATTTTTTTGTTTGAAAGGGGGATACTGTGGGGGTGGTTCCTTATAATGTCTGGTCAAGTTCTGATTATGGGAAAACCATGAAACTCTTAAATTCGCATAAGCATGTTAGGAGCAGTTGTTTTGAAGTAGTTCGTTATTTTGATTAAATAATCAATATTATTATATTTATTCAGTATTTGTATAAGAATAAAAAACAATAATTGGACTGTGGCTTTTAATTTATCGAGTTCATATTTCTATATATATGGATAATTTTAAAAGTAATTAATAATTTTTATCAAAGCTAGGTTTATAAACGGCGAGTCTAGGCTGTAATTCTTGCGTTGATAGTGAAAGCCTTTTTGACCAAGAAGCATCCTGAGTTGGAGTTCTCCTGGCTATATAATAAGTATTGCCTCATTCAGTACCAGTATTTGTTATAGTATTTGTGATGACGTTTTGTACCTTCTTAAAAATGTACAATGATAAATTGCACGGTATTTACATTTAACTAGCGCGTTGAAATCTTTTATACTAAAAAGTAATATAATTAAAATAAAACGAGGTCTCATTTAATCTCATCTCTAAAAGCGTAAATAATTGCAACAAAAATCATTTTTAAAAGATTTAGGAGTTACCTTGTCAACAGTATTTTTACTGTCTCAAATTAATTTAAATAAATATTGTATTATAATTTGGTTATATATGCACAATTTATGATTCGTCATATCACAGACGAAAGTAAGGTGGGAAAACTTTACCAAGTTCACTGCTCGTTTCCGCCTCAATCTGCGCGATCAAGTCGCGTGCACGGTTGTGGAGGCGCGTGAAATGAGCGCGCGACCGCCCATGCCTTATCAGAGTCCTCGCATGCCTCAAATGTTTCACGTCACTCTTATAATCACATTGCACTAAAGACGCGAAGTATATTAATAGTAGCGTCCGCATTTTCATCACGGCATCGTGCGTGCGTCTCGTACGACCGCTCGGCGGGTACTGAGGATTTCGACTGCTTCGGGCTTCAATTTGGTTATGGTTTTTCGGAATCGTGATAGCGTTTCATTATTTGAGACGACTCTTACAAAGCATTTGCAGATACAGCTTTTTTTTAATCTTATACAGAAGGCTTTTATGAATGCATTTTCGAAAGCTCAATTAGTATCTTACTTACTTTTAAAACCCGTGTTCCTTTTAATGTATATCTATAAAAAAAAAAGCTTCTTGTGGTGTCAAAACTTGTGGAAATAAATTTTCTATTAAATGAGATCCTTTAAGCTATTCATTAAACATATCATAAAACAATTAATCACACTTTTTGGTCATCTCAGGAGTTTAAGGCTCTAAAAGTAAAAGTAAAAGTAAAGTTTCAGCCTATAAATGTCTCACTACTGAGAACAGGCCTCCTCTCATTTCTGAGAGGGTTTTGGAGCTAGGAAGAATCCGCCACGTTGCTCCAATGCGGGTTGGCGGACTTCACATGGTCTTCGAAATATTTTTTATTCCTCAGACATGCGAGTTTCCTCACGATGTTTTCCTTCACCGCCGAGCACGTGGTAAATCAGCACTTCAAATTGCAATTAAAAATTTTAGTGGTGCCGGCACCGGGAATCGAACCCAGGTCACTCGCGTACTATGAAATTTAAAGCGAGCTCTGCTTGCTTGTAATTGTCCTTTTAAACATCGTATGAGCTGCGACTTAAACATTATAAAGGGTAAGGATGGTGAATTATTCAGGTTGGTGATGAGCGACTGCGACAGTGCGATCGCCAATCCGACTGCCTACCGTGTCGATGAATGCAAATCGTCCTAAACATGGAGAATATCCAGCAGTGCAGGATACAAGGTGAGTGTGGTAAAGTTTTAAAACAATAAATTATAGTTTCCCGAAACCTCTCTAGGATAAATGTAATTCATGATCAATACTATATGAGATAATTTGTATTTTTTTTTATTTGGGGTAGCGTTCGAGTGCAGGAATCCGTCTAGTTACAGTTATTCTGCAGGGCCAGTTATTCTGCCGTGAAGCAGTAGTGTGCAAAACCGATAACTAGTGGAATTACTGGCCGTATTAGACTCAAGAGCTGACAGAACGTTGCACTTACCATCAGATGAACGTTTTGCTCGCGTCGTCACTTCCTCCTTTAAAAATAAAACTTTAGTTATGTTCTCTTAAAGTTGAAACGATCTATTGATATGAATCATAAACTATTTACAATACTTAAAATCTAATGTTGAACTATACTGATCTACTAAAATGTTATGTGTTCATAAAGTTTTACTTCAAGTTATCCTTATAAATTGTAAGATCAGTAAGTTAAATCACTTAAATGATTAAGCATCCCACAACTTTGGCGCCCCTGCCCCGTTTACTCAAAGACCCTCCTCGCGGGCCGCGGTCAGCCGCCGGCAAATACCAAAGTTCCGGATCTACGCTGTGGTCGCTTTGTTCCGCAACCCTTCTGGCTTTTGGCACGTACATCTAACATGAATATTCGCCTATGTTATTCAGTCAAAGCCCCGTTAAATGATTGAAACACCGCGCGAAGCTTGATTCCATACAATTCATTCTGATATTACACTACTTTCAAAGCATAAAATTACCTACGAAATTATCATATATACATACATACATGAAGTCACGTCTTTTTCCCATATAAAGGGTAGACAGAGGCCACTCATGCAGCCCACTTTTCGCCTTCGCAGGAAACGAGATGTGACGGGTGACGAACCACTTCGCCGCCGTTTTGGTAAGAGTTAAAAAGTTTTCTCCCCATGGCGTTCCCGAGAGCAGCATAGCGACAGCATTACATATTATGGTGGTTGTATTATTCTGCACGAATAATGACTGTCCGTACAATACCTTAGTCGCCTCTTACGACACCTCCGTAGGAAAGAGGTAGGTGCTATTCCATTCTGCCGAACACCTATCGAAATTATCAAAGAAAAGATTATAGGTAATAAATTAAACAAAAAGTATACCGACGAAGAAGTTCATTGTACGGCTGTCTTAGAACAGATTTAAAAATACTACAAGCCTAGGATTTATGGTTCATTGTAATAAATTGGTGAAATTTTGAATCTAATTACATATAACAGGATGAAAAAATATGTAAACCTAAACTTACAAAAGCTTTTTAATGTACAGATTTTGGCTGGATAGAGTATAAATATTGATTCTATCTTTTTTTTTTGATATGTTTGGAACTGTCATTATCATCATTTCAGCCTATCACTAATCCACTGCTGCACATTGGCCTCTCCCATAGATTGCTACACAAATTTGTAGCTCCCGTTTTGGGGGGATTTTGGCATAGTTGGCCACGCTTGGCAGGCGGGTTGGCAACCGCATTTTATTTATTCAGATGTTCCAAGAAGATGCTGCTGCCCATCTCCTTTTTTTTAATGTCCCTCTGTCGTCTTTTACGACGCCCACGGAATAAGATGGGGTGGTAGATTCTCTTGGGACACTACCACACTAATTGTCAATAGAGTGTGTCGTAAAAGAAAGGTATTAGTCCGATATATATTACTGGTAAACCATAAAATTCTCTTCACTAAAAATATTTTGTCATTCTTTATGTTACAAAATATTTTCAAGCAATATGTAACTCTTCATATTTTTCCTAAATAAACTATGTAAAATAAGTGTGTCAGCACTGTAAATTATTTTAACTTAGAAGGCTCGTTTCGTAGTGTTAGTACGAGTACTATGTAGTGCGGTGATGCTGTATTCTAAACTAATTCGAGGATAATATAATTTCTCTCGGTAAATTATAAAAGGAGTGACCGCGTAACTACTGTTGTTGTTGTTTGTCCCCAAACGTCTTTTTTTAATTCATATCTCATATGTTAACGAAATATGCTTTAATATAACTGGCATGGAGCGTGCTTCGGTTGTCTATGTGACTGTTCTATGTATATTTATTTTTAACTAGCTGTACCCAGCGGTTCCATCCGAGTAAAATGAGCCGACCATATACAGCCGTGGTAGCTCAAGAGCCGGGGATCGTCTTAAAAACTTCATAGTACGCGAATGAATCGAGTTCGATCCCTGATGGCGGCACCTCTAAAATGTTTAACTGATGGTAGGATTCCTATGCAAGAATCCGTCTAGGTAGGTACCACCCCAGGGCCAGTTATTCTGCCGTGAAGCAGTAGTGTGCAAACATTACTGTGTTTCGGTTTGAAGGGCACTGAGAGCTAGCGTAATCACTGGGCATATGAGACTTAAGAACTGATGTCTCTAGGTAACGGGCGCAGTGTGGTGTCACACAGAAATATTCTCGGTGACACAGCATTTGTTGTGGGCGGACGTTGCACTTACCATCAGGTGAACGTGTTGCTCGTTTCGTCACTTTATACAATAAAAAAAATGTTCTGCAATTTTAAGCGCTGATTTATTACTCAGCGGTGAAGGAAAACATCGTGAGGAAAATTATTTATTCAGATGTTCAAGGAATATGTTGCTGCCGATCTTCTGGTTTCAATTTTCCCTCAGTCGACTTTTACGACACCCGCGGGACTAGATGGCGTTTTTTTTTTTTTTTTCGGTGAAGTGATCGCTGTTAGCCTTTTGGCTTTTACAGCTTCATCGGATGCTGTGCTCGCGGGCCCGGGGCCCGCGTGCCAGGTTTGGTTTGACCCAAACATAAATACATAAATAGAAAGACTCCTACTAAACATCTAAATTCGGTCCGTTGCGTTCGCTAGCGTGCTTGCGCTACAGTGAATATCTCCATAAATTTATTGTATAAAGTCATCTAATGACCGGCCGAGGGAGACTGCGGACCTCCGTTCGGACTGTCGACTTGTGTGTCGGAAACTCTGGGCGGTGAGAACCGCCCTGGAACACGGGTGTATCTGGTGTACGCGGTGTTATTAACGATAGCTGCGCGCCGCTCTCTACGGCGGTCGCGCGACGTTGTGCGTGTGATGTTGAAACTATTAACTGTGTGTACAGTGTTGTTCGGATCGTGGCTGACCGTATCGTGGTCAGGGAGTGCTGAGACGTCCGTGTCGTCTAGCACATTTCGCGGTCGACGTTTGCGTTCGGTCGCGTTTTTATTAGATCGATAATTCGCTGCTTTAACCACCAGCGGGTTTGGATGAACCGCGGCTTTTTCGAAAAACCGCCGTGATACTGCTCTGAAGTGTTCAGAGAGTACGGGCATTTCACAGTCGCTGTGAAGGTCGACATTGCGTTGGTACCAGCCGGCTCCGGTGGCACTTCGCAAGAATCTATTTTGCACCGTCTGCAATTTCTTTATATGATTGCCCGTCGCGTGTGCGAACGCGACGCATGCATAGGACATTACGTGTCTAATGCATGTCTTGTAGAGGCGAAGTTTGTGTCTTAAGCACATTTTGCTTGAAGAGCAAGTTAACGGATATAGACGGCTTGCGATAAAAGCCGCCCTGTTACGCACGTTTTTAATGTGGTCAGCGAACGACATCGCTGCTTCTAACGTGACCCCGAGGTATTTGACGCTCTTTTCCCAGGGAATAGGGCGTCCGAACAGGGTGATCGAGCCTAGCTGATTGTTGCCGATTGTGTGGTAACGTCTAGCTGGCTTCGGCGTGCCCCTCGAGAAGTATATTGCTACACTTTTCTCGGGGTTAACCTCTATTCTCCATTTCCGGAACCATTCGCCTAGGCGATCGGCTGCGGCTTGGAGCTGAATCGTTATGCGGCCCTTGTGCTTATCGGAATAATACAGGGCCGTGTCATCTGCGAAAAGCGCAAGATTGACTTTAGGGTCTTTTGGTATATCGCTAGTGTATAGCGAGAACAGGAGTGGGGAGAGGCAGGAGCCCTGAGGGACACCCGCACGGAGAGGGCGGCTTGAGGAGCGCGTTCCCTCTACCCGGAAGCGAAATAGGCGGTTAGACAAGAAGGCTCGTATGATGTTCACGAGTCTGTCCGGCACTTTTGTGTGATACAGCTTGTAATACAAGCCGTCGTGCCAGACTTTGTCGAATGCCTTTGCGACATCGAAAAATAAGGCCCCTGTGCCTACTGGCTTAAGGCGGTCGTGAAAGTTTTCTAATATGTGCTCCGTTAGGCGGTGCACTTGATGGGTACACGAGTTTTCGGGGCGAAAGCCGAACTGCTCGTCTGGAAGGATGTTATTATTAAGGACGTAGTCTTTTAATCGACTAAGGATTATTCGCTCATAAATCTTGGCCATCGAGTTGAGGAGACTTATTGGGCGATAATTGGACGGGATGTTCTTCGGCTTGTGAGGCTTCGGAATACCTATAACGTCCGTTTCCTTCCAGTCGTCCGGGAAGGAGCAGCTGGAGAGGAGCGCGTTGAAAATACTGACTAACAGACACAATAGCGGCGTAGTTAGACATTTGATCACCCTGTTGTTTATGCCATCGAGGCCGGGCGCGGATCGGTTTTTAAGATTTTTAACAATCTTCGTGACTTCGTCGAGAGTCACTGGAGTCAGTGGTTCGCCCACTGGTGGTATGGCAGCCCTGCGTTCGAGTTCCGCGGCCACCTGCTGCAGGTGGTCGGGATCCGCAGGCGCGAGAGACGGAGTGCATTGGCTCTCTAGACTGTCTGCAAGTCGAGCGAGTTGTCGTTCGATCTAATAAGTGGCGGCATGGGTGAGACCGGCTCTGCTTTGAGAGATCGTGCCAACTGCCAGTAGGCAGTGTGCGACGGCTCGATTTCTCCAAGCATAGTGTCCCAGCTATCTTTAGTGTACTCAGATAAGCGCTCTTTAACATCCCTTTGTAGGAGGCGCAGTCTGAGTCTATTTGCGTCTGTTCTATATCTGTCGTGCGCTTTGGCCGCACGGTTCTTTTCTCTAATCAGGCGTCGGAGGTCCGCCGGTAGATTGCAGCGTCGATCGCTCGACACCGTAACCGTCCGGGAGGATTCTCCGACGACTGTTTTGAGATGACTTGAGAATGATTTTATCGCTCGACAGGCTACCTCTGGCGAGTCGATAATATCTGGTATTTCATCCAAGTGCTGGGAGCTCGTAGCCTCGAGTTTGACCCCGAGGGTACGCCAGTCCACAATGGTTTTGGTCTGTGTGACCTCACCATTTGGCCGGCCCAGCTTAAAAATGACCGGACGGTGGTCCGACTCAAGTTCGTGAAGCGTAACTATAGAGTCTATTTCTAAGTTCACGTCCTTGATAATGGCTACATCGAGAGTGTCCGGCTGCTGATTTAGCTGCGTCGGAACTCTGGTTGATGTTTCGGGAGCTATAACGTTTACGTTATGGCTCTCCGCTAATCTGTACAGTATATTACCGTTTGTGTTATTTGCGTTGGAATTCCAACTGCCGTGCTTGCTGTTCAAGTCTCCGGCGAGAATAACAGTACGGCCTAAATCTAGTAGGGATTTTAGGTCTGATTCTAATAATTGTTTGGATGGCGAGAGGTAGACTGATGCTAGTACAAGCGGCCTATGGCCGGTCATTGCTAACCTACACGCGGAAGTTTCTATATTAACTAAGTCGGGTGTATCGAGCGCGATACAGTGCAAGGACTTTTTATAGTAGATCAGAGTGCCACCTTTCGCGGTCGCTCTGTCATTTCGGATGCATTTGTAATTGGCAATCTTTGGATCGCGCATACTAGGTTTTAAGAAAGTCTCTTGCACTAGCATAACGTCGATGTCGTGGTCACGAAGGAAATTCGCGACTTCAACTAACTGCGTCTTAAGACCGTTTGCGTTAAAATACGAGACACTCAGAGAGCGTGGTTTAATCCTACCTATATGGGACGCCATTGGTAACAATTAAAAAATATTATTTTCGACGCGGCGCGTGATGTTTAGGCGCATTGAAACGTCCAAATCGCGTCGATGACGTTCATGTGCTCTACGGTAGCCATGAGTCGGTCTTGAGGAGACTTTGCTTCGCGGATTTTGCGTGCTAAAGTTGAAAGTTCGGCAACATTTATGCTGCGCATGAAGCCGCAAATTAGTGAGAAATCTGCGGCGAAATTAGACGAGCCCTGTATTTTAGGCGTTTCGATTTGAGGCGCGGGCCGTGAGGCGGCTGCGCTCTTTTGCGTCATGGGCCGTTGCCATGTTTTGTCCATGCGTTCGTCGCCGGCGCGGCGCTCTGGCTTTTGCTCTGCCCGGTAGTCCCGTCAGCGGGACCGGGTTTCGCTGCGGCCGTAGCGGGCGCGGGCGTTTGTTTAGGCGCGGGCTTAGGTGTTTGTTTAGGAGCGGGTGTTTGAGGCTGTGTGGCCCCGGGGCCCTTCCTACGGCCGTTCTTCTTGCCTCCCCTGCGCTTTGTAGTCCTCGGCGCTCTGTTACACCCGCGGTAATTCGCGGGGTGTCCCAGCTCGCCGCAGAGTATGCAGCTTGGGGGCTCTTGCGCTTCTGGCGTGCGAGCGCAATCCTGGGTGCCGTGATCCCCGAGGCATTTTACGCAACGAAGGCGGGCGAAACAATTTCGGGCAGAGTGTCCGTACAGTTGGCATCTGTGGCACTGGCCAATGATGCCCCTGTTGCGGGGTGCCTCAATAGAAAGGCCTGAAAGGCCGCAAATTGATTTTACATTGAAGACCTGCTTGCCTTCTGGAGTTAATTCCAGTATGGCAAGGATCAGGTCGTACGACTTCTTATTGTGTGGGTGATGCATCCGATGCACTGGAGGTGCATCGGATGCATCACACAGGTATGTTCTGTGTAAAACTGACGTAAAGACTGACGATGTAATATTTTTTTTTCAAATCGGATTTGTATTTTCTGAGATTACCGCTTACAAACATACTAACTGTTTTTATTATGGATAAGGTAGACGTAAAACAATAATTACGAATTATCTAAACCTCTTATTAAGGTAACATATTTACATACACAAACAATCATGTTTTATCCAGATAGGTGCTATTAAGGTATCAAGAGAAATATTTGAACTGATATGACCTAAAATAATAATGACCGAAATTCAAATTAAAGCAGCGCGTGACATGGCCGTGGCATAGCGTCGTATTTTTAGAAGTTTTTCAAAAATTACACTCTTTTAATTGTTTACTCTCTAAAAAGTCACCTGCCATTGAAAGTCATGTCAAAATCGATTCTGCCGTTTCGGAGATCGGTCCCGACAAACAAACAGACTAACTGGTAGACTAGAATTTTAAAAACACGTGTAAGAGAGTTTGGTATACTGCAAATTCATACCGTATACCGCGTCTATATTCAACTTGTGCCACTAAAATTTCTATAGTCATCATTCATCCACACACGTCATCATCATCATTTCAGCCTATTACTAGTCCAGTGCTGAAAATAGGCAAAAGATTGCCACAAAAGTTCGTAGCTCTCATTTGAGGGGATTTTCAGATAGTTGCCATGTAAATAAACTGCGGTTGCCAACCCGCCTTGGTAGGCGGTATTCAGATATTCCAGGAAGACGCTGCAGCCCATCTCCTGGTTTTAATTTTCCCTCTGTCGACTTATACGACAATCGTGGGATAAGTTAAGATGGGAGATCATCTTCAGCCGCCACCTTCATTAGTCTATTTGCTCCTTTCTCTATAATATAATAATAACAATTGTCCTCTGCTGGGCATAAGCCCCTCCCTAGAAGTAGGATTGTATAGCCATGTATAGCTTGTAGAACCGACCATACCATAGGAAAGAAAGTCCTTTTTTTTATTTATTTTTTATTTGATAAAGTGATAAAACGAGCAAAACGTTCACCTGATGGTCACCTGAGTGCAACGTCTGCCCATAACAAGTGCTGTGTCACCCAGAACATTTCTGTGTGACAAGACACTGCGCCCATCACCCTACGACATGAGTTCTTAAGTATCATATGCCTAGTGATTTCGCGAGCTCTCAGTGCCCTTCAAACCGATACACAGTAATGTTTGCCCACTACTGCTTCACGGCAGAATAACTGGCCCTGGGGTGGTATCTACCTATACGGTGTAGGGCGAACTCCTCACTTAATGGAGCGACCACCTGCACGGTTTTGCGGGAAATCGACGGATGCTGGTGGCTCTCGAGCTTGTTATGTGGCCATCTGTGGGAACGCATATATACAGCAGTGGACTAGTGATGGGCTAAAATGAAGATGATGATGAAAAAACTAAACACGATTTAGTATTTAAGTTCATTATATGATTGGGAGATTTTCTTACGCCGGCTTCTTTCTTACGGCAATTGTGCACGGAGCTACAAACTTGGAGCTACAAACTTTGAGCGGCAAATGAAAACATTTACAATAAATCGATATGCTCGTATACTTTTCAATGTCATTAGCAGTAGGTCAATAGTATATTATATCCGAAAAACTTGTGTTCATGAAATTATTCATAAGCATAAAATATTCATGACCAGCAAAATGTTATTGATCTTTCTTTAGAATTGATTTATTCTGTATATTTATAATATGTGATTGCCTTTATTGTGACCTTAATGCACGCTTCAACGAGGCTGTGCTTTATACTCGTCCAACGGGGATATTACGTATCCAAAGTGGAGATCACTTATGAAAGTGTTGAACGAATATCTGTCAAATAATTGTTTTCATACTGATTATGGTTAACGAAAATGACGATTATTGTTCATATGACGTCTTTTTTGTTAGTCATAGCCATATATCAGACAATTATTTGGGAGATTCGTTCCACACTTTTATAAGTGATCTTCACTTTGGATACGCAATAGCTCCGCAGGTCAAGCGATTTCCCTAACTTAAGTCGTCTCTATTATTTTGATACTGCATTTGCAGGATGACAAGGATTTCTATGCAGGAATCCGTCTAGGTATCTTACCACCCCAGGGCCAGTTATTCTGCCGAAAAGCAGTGAAGCAGTGGTGTGCAAACATTACTGTGTTTCGATTTGAAAGGACACAGAGCTAGCGTTTTTTTTTAGGACTGATGGTCACTGTTAGCCCGAAGGCTTTTACAGCTTCGCCGGATTGAAAGGTGGCATAGCGCTGAGGGCGCTTAGCCGAAACCTTTATTTATGGATGACTAGCGCAAGGGCCCCCGAGAGGGAAGTTCGGCTTGGACCGTCATCCTGTTCGCGACAGTAACAGACTCGAGGGTGCCCAAGGAGGCCGGCCTCGGCTCGGTCAGTTACTGCAATCGGGAGGGCAATATTACTACTACTATCATTACTAATACCATGATTATTATTAGATAAGTTTACCACCAATTCGGAATTCGTTTCCGCTGGAGAAGAAATGGCGCAAGAAACTCCAGCGACGCTTCTGTTTATGACACTACTGCTAGGGGAGAACCGGCCTGAGATGCGGCGGTATCGCGAATAACTTTGTCTCATACGCCCACGCCGACGGCGGGGGCGGTATGATGGTGATAATGTGTGTTTGTGTAGTATTGAGTAGAGCGCTTGGGCCCTAGTGGTCGCGTCGTCAGGGTCCTCGAGGACGTGCCTCGGTCTCCTTTTTCCGCGGGTCGAGTTTTGGTGTATCGCGAGGGGGTTGTATGTGTCGGCACTGACAACCAGTGGGTTGGGGTGCGTGGCGGCAGAGTCGAAGTATCGGCGAGAGGCCAACTTTAGATATTGGGCACTGGTAGGAAGCCCTAAATCGATATGAAGGTTAGTATTACGCACGAACCACGGTGCTCCCGTGGCTTTACACATGAATCGATTTTGAATTACATGAAGTCGGTGAATTTGACGCGGGGATGCATGCGCAAATACGGGGCTTGCGTATGTCTTAATTGGCCGAATACAGGCTTTGTAAAGTGTAATTTTATTACGTAGGGACATTTTGCTATTTTTATTTAGTAACGGATGTAATAGTCACGTTAGCGCCCGAAAAACTTAACGTAAACTTAACCTACATTACATTCTTTATTGGCTTTTTTATTGTGCTAATTGAAAATCTATTCATCTCTCCAGCATTAGGCTGGTGGTATGTTTATAATTGTATCATATCGAATATAAAAAAAAATTGTCAAATTCAATATGATACTATAGAAATAAAAAAGTCGATTTGCTAAGATCCGCATACAAAATATAAAATGGTGCATATTACCTAGTTTTTAAATAGGTTTATTATATCTACGACAGATAATCTCGGTCTATCGTCAAATAAAACTTGATAATGCCTCGTTTTGAGCTGAAACACGTGTCGTGGTATCGACTTCGGTGGTGTTTATTGCCTAGTGGTGAAAGGTATTTGGTGTCTGTACCCGGTGTTGGTGGTAGTTTGCTTGAGCTATTGTGGGAGGTTAATACCGATAAGTGGTGAATTATCAATAATTTATTTTCCATAAAATAAAACTTTCCGGCGTGCACTTTAGCATTTTTCATTTTTTTTATAAAATCCTTTTATCTTGAAATAATTCTGAGGACGTTATTTTTAATGCAGACTATTCTGGTTCATTGATTAATTTTACTGTTACAAAAATTTGTACTGATAAAAGTACTTTAACCTTATATTCATTTATAAAATCAATTTGAACGTAGTTTTGGAGGACTTTATGAATTAAATAATACTAGTGGTCGCCCAATGGTCGTAATTCAACCGTAATTCATTAATTTTCATTTATTGGATTTGTAACGCATTTATAAATTTTAGCTTTCTGCGCTCCTCCAATATGAACTTTAACTATGCCAAATCTCACACCACTTCGTGCGCACATTATGCATAAAAGGGGTAAAAAGTTTTCTCTTCACATATTAATATATGTATCGTCGTTTCAGCCTATCACAAGTCCACCGCTGAACATAGGCCTCCCCTATAGATTAGCCACTAAAGTTTGTAGCTCTCGCTTTTGGAGGGATTTTGCTATAGTTGCTACGCGATGGCAACCGCAGTTTATTTATTCAGATGTTCCAGGAATATGCCGCTGCCCATCTCCTGGTTTCATTTTTCCTTTTACGACTTTTACGACACCCACGGGATGTGACGGGTTGGTAGATTCTCTTAGGCCGCCACCACACGACCCAATATAACTAGATAGTAATGTAAAGTAAAGTAACAGCCTATAAATGTCCCACTGCTGAGCACAGGCCTCCTCTCATTTCTGAGAGGGTTTTTGGAGTGGGGAATAGTCCGCCACGCTGCTCCAATGCGGGCTGGCGGATTTCACATGTCCTCGAAATATTTCTATTCCTCGGATATGCAGGATACCTCACGAGCCGTGGTAGCTCAGGCTTCCATCCCCGGCGCCAGCGCCTCTAAAATTGCAAGTGCTGATTTACCACGTGCTCATCGGTGAATCAAAACATCGTGAGCAAAACATAGATGATTATTTATAATATAAAAATTAGAGTAGAACTTTTTTAAGCGACGGATATATTATTTTTCCAAAGCACTGTTTAAATGGCAACAGTTCGGAATGAACGTTGATTTAGAAAACTTAAGGTGTCGTGAGACGCGACCAAGGTGTTGTAATGACAACCTTCATTCGTGTAGAACAATGGCATAATTTACAATGCCGTCACTATACTACTCCCTCTTATATGGGAAAAAGGCGTGACTGTATGTATGCAACGCCGAATAGCAAGCTCACGATGTATAAATATAGAGGTGAATAAATGGCTGACGTTGATTTTCGACGTCACCATAGTAATACAGAAAATCTAATAAGAAACTATTCATTAAAAAGAAGCTGAGATACTTCTTCAAGACTAATATAACCTTTGTAAAAAAAATGGATACCCCGCTTCAAAACAGAGGCACAGGCCTGAGCACCTGAGCACAGGCTCAGCAGTGAGATATTTATAGTCTGTTACTTTTACATGAACACAGTTATTTTTGAGATGTATGAATTTTAAATTATTCTTATGTTACATTCATCACCTTCGTTGACGATGATGATGAATTTGATTTGACGACCGTGTGACCTAGTGGTCGACATGCCTGACTTCTACGGGTCGTGGGTTCGAATCCTATTCCGAGCCACACAAATTTATGGGTTTTCGGGTCTGGTTGTGTTGTGCATGTAAATCTTATAGATGTGAAAACGTACCTACGAAACAAGCGAAATCCTGGCGATCGTCATCATGGTCAATAGTTTAAAAAAAAAATCAGCCCATCAGCTGAGCCATTAGCCGTGTGGTGGCGGCTCGTTAAAAGAATACTACCACTCCATCTCATCCAATGGATCTCGTAAAAGGCGAGTAAGGAACTGCACTGTGCACCCAACAGCGCATGGTGGCGATGGGCTTACCACCTATCACACCCAAGTGCATTATATTGTTTTTGTGAAACGTGGATTGTGGCAGTCACCTGTTATGGGATATAGTCGTGATCTTATGTATGTATGTATCAGCTGATCATAGGCCTTCCCCACATTAATAAATCGCTCAGCGGTAAATTAATTTCCGTTTCATCACTTCTTTCCATTTCTTGTTTTGTCACTTGATCCAATTTATAAAACGCAAAGTCCGCCAACCGTACCGTAGCAGTATGACGTAGTCTTCCCGCTCATTATATGAATGTTTTGGTCTTACTTAACGATAGCCAGTGTTACGCAGTACTGGTGGTAGGATTCCTATGCAGGAGTCCGTCTAGGTAGGTACCACCCCAGGGCCAGTTATTCTACCGTGAAGCAGTAGTGTGCAAACGTTACTGTGTTTCGGTTTGAAGGGCACTGTGAGCTAGCCTAATCACTGGGCATATGAGACTTTCACACAGAAATTTTCTGGGTGGCACAGCATTTGTTATGGGCAGACGTTGCACTTACCATCAGGTGAACGTTTTGTTCGTTTCTTCACTTTCTGCAATAATAAAAAAAGTAGCATATTTACCACATTTCCCGCGGGTTCGAAAAGTGGGCTACGGGTCTCTGCTTACCTCTTATATGCGAAAAAGGCGCGACACAGTAAGATTTTACATACACAACACAAACAGTATATGTTTTTGCATAAATATTGGCTCCGATCGGGATTCGAACCCAGGATCAGCGGCACAGAAGTCAAGTGCTCTCACCGCGAAGTTAAAAATATATATATTGTAAAGTATACATATGCTTGTAAATTTTATACAGTTTCAGTACTTTTTAACTTCGCGGTGAGAGCACTTGACTTCTGTGCCGCTGATCCTGGGTTCGAATCCCGATCGGAGCAAAAGGTTATATAAATATATATATATATATATATATATATATATATATATATATATTTATATAACCTTTTGAAAGTATTCTGTTTACGCGTCAGACTTCGATGAAATTTACGGAGGCTCATTCAACTTTTAATAAAATTCCATGAGATTAATTAGAATTCTGCTTAACAACTTGCCGCCCAATTATTTATTGCAGCTTCCTCGTTGTTTCGCCCTGTTTTAAATTGTATTATCTGATTTTTAAATTTACCAAACTTATAAGTTGCGAAAATAAATTAATTTGATACATAGATTTGATGTATTTATTTACAACAAGATGTGCCCCGCGGTTCCATAAAAAAGCCGACCCCGATCGATGATATACATCTGTGCTTCCCTATTTGAACCGGCATTTTGGAATTTTAATTTTTTTGCGCGGAACTCCAATCATTTCGCTAAAATTAAAGTTACCCGCTAGAATATCAGCTATGTCAGTGAAAGTCCAGTCAAAATCGGTCCAGCCGCTTCGGAGATTAGCCGGAACAAACAAACAGACAGACAGACAAAAAATTAAAATAAAATATTTCTTATAAGTACCGTGTACACTTTCATAGGCATTGAGTAAAAAGCTATTATTTTTATTCCAAACAGACACTTTGATTTTATTTATTTTTCCTCTGGAACGCTCTCTCTTGATAAGATCAAAACAGCTTGACTAGTAGTAGAATGCCACTAGGATTCCAATGCAGGAATCCGTCTAGGTAAGTACCACCCCAGGGCCAGTTATTCTGCCGTGAAGCAGTAGTGTGCAAACATTACTGTGTTTCGGTTTAAAGGGCACTGTAAGCTAGCATAATCACTGGCCATATGAGACTTAAGAACTTACGTCTCCGGCTGATGGGCACAGTGTGGTGTCACACAGAAATTTCTTGGGTGACACAGCAATTGTTATGGGCAGACGTTGCACTTACCATCAGGTGAACGTTTTGCATCGTTTCATCACTTTATAGAATTAAAAAAAAAACTAGGCATAAGTCCATTAAGCCCCTTGTAGCTTAATGTGTCAGCAATAAAGGATAAATAAATAAATAATGCTCTGATACAGATGCGTTGTTTTGGTAAGTAGCTCAGTGTTGTAGATAATAAAATTTTAATAATAAAATTCAATAAAATTAATTTAATTAACTTTCAACAACTTAAGTTTGTAGCAGCGGACTCGTGAAGGTCAGTTTGCCTCATTGCCACAAAAATAGAAATAGCCCATCTTCCGTCGAAGCTGAGAAATAGTTCAGACGAATATTATGTAACGAACAAAATTAACAAAAAAGGAAACCTCTCTAATTGTCTTTTTTTAATCAAAATATATAGTACATACATACAGGCTTTTCAATATAAAAGGTAGCCAGAGGCCACACGTGTGGCCCACTTTTCGTCCCCGTGATAAACGAGACGTGACGGGTGGCGAACCATGGCGCCGCTATTTAGGTACGGGTCGAAAAAATTGTTCCTCCCAATTGCGTTCCCATGAGTTATATGATGATAATGATTAATTCTGTATTCCTACAATTATAACATAATTCTAAAGTTCTTGAAGAATTAGATTCTTATTTGACGAATAGAAAGCCAGAACCATGGAACGGTAAAAGGAAACGTGGTAAAATTTACGTGAACCAAAAATAAATCTTATGCTTGTTAAGAATGCGCTCCAACTTGTCGAGACGTGCTTTGAGATCGGTCCGGGTAGTACACATCTGCATAGTCAATAATGGGTAAAATTAAGGATTGAACAAGCAAAAGATTAGTTTTAACAAGGGTTAAGACCAATAGTCAATCCTGGCCAGCATTCTTGGACCGACCATAAGTAACTCCAATTCTGTGCCACCAATCTCAAATATTCTTTCTTTGTTATCAATGTATAAGTTATAAGTTCGATGGATCCAACCCGGCTGGGCGGCGTTCGGGAAATTTTACTGGTGGTAGGATTCCTATGGAGGAATCCGTCTAGGTAGGTACCACACCAGGGCCAGTTATTTTGCCGCGAAGCAGTAGTGTGCCAGCATTACTGTGTTTCGGTTTGAAGGGCACTGTGAGCTAGCATAATCACTGGGCATTTGGGACTTAAGAACTGATGTCTCAGGGTGACGGGCGCAGTGTGGTGTCACGCAGAAATATTCTGGGTGACACAGCATTTGTTGTGGGCGGACGTTGCACTTACCATCAGGTGAACGCTTTGCACGTAAGCCACTTTATACAATAAAAAAAAACATCTTCTCGTCGAGTATACCTCAATGTCTCAAAACAAAAGTGTTAAATTAGTGCGTGTTGCTAGTGACGGAATAAGGAACCGAGACGTGGTCCTTCACTGCAGGCGGCATGAGGAAGCTCAGAGTTCGCCCAGCGAGCTATGGAAGATGCCATAGCATACTCGGAATCTCTCTTCGAGATAAAATCCGTAACGATGTTATCCGCAGCAAAACTAGTGTAACCATCATAGCCCTAAGGATTAGCAAGCTGAAGTGGTAATGGGCCGGCCATATAGCGCGTAGAACGTGTACCGGCAAACGCAGTGTAGGGGACCCCCCACTAGATGGAGCGTCGACCTGCGCGGTTTTGCGGGAAGTCGATGGATGCAGGTGGCTCTGGATCGTGTTTAATCAGAACAGTGGAGGCTAAACATATCATAGGCTAAACAGTCGAGAACGTGTGTTATTGCTAATAAAATATGTCTGTGTATTCTGTCTATTACAGGTACAATACATTTTTTTGAAAGTGTAGCTATGTAGTACATGAGTAGCACTGTATAATATATATTATTTCGAAACAAAGGCGCTCTATTTTTATATTACATAAGTTAGCATTTGACCCTAATCCAGTGCAGTGTAAATATCGATGCTCTCCAGGAAGCTAAGCGCATTAGTAGAGATAAGGCCTATTCACCTCTATTTCGAGAATACCCAAGATGTAATTGTTTGTAGCACTTCAATTTAGATTTGAGTAGAAATATCGTTTCATACTAAAAGTAAGAAATTCCAGAAAAACTTTATAATTTCATTTATTTTCTTTAAGAATAACGCAATAATAAATAGTTTCGTTAACGATTTTCTAAAATATCGTAACATTATTCTGAGAATGTTTGTTATTTCAATTACAGAATTCGCATTCGCGCATTCGAACTCAAATATAAAGAATTTCTACTAAGATATCAAAAACATAACGCAATACCTTTTGCTCAATGCAACTTACCAATCTACAAGTGCTCTTAATATAATTATATATTATATATATACATATATATTTTCCATATTTTTCAATCCATCCATTGAATGTGGAAAATATTCTTTATTTTTCATCAGATATGTTTTATTGATACTAATCGTTTTTTTTTTAAGTTCTATTATATTCGATGTCTTATTACCACTCATGTTTGTCCAATATTACCATATATTTTATCGTACTATTCACTTAGGTTTATTTATTACAAATAGAGACGTACATGCATTCTCTCTTTACTTACTCTCTTACTTATTCTCTCTTTTCGCAGCATTCTTTGCTGAGTGGTGTCTATTTCGACTTCACGTCATCCTTCTATATGACATCACTTTTGTTTCCAGTGTTTTACAGATCTCGATTTTTTTCTTTTTTTTAATTGCATTCTCTATGCGGTTTTTGTATTGTGCACGTCGAGTTAAGTCTATGTCTATATTATAATGCCACAAGTGTACGGAACGCAGAAGTATGTTTTTTCTTCTACTTCACGTCGGTATTCTGTGAGGTCGTGGTACCATTGCTATAACAATTGTAAGAGACTGTGAAACCATGATTACATTTCATATGATTTGCATAATATTCTAAAAATATTTTTTACGTTATGGTATATATAATTGTAATGCCTACACTGGTTAGATTCCTACATACTAATGTTAAACGATGCCATGTGACTGTCATGCCACTGAAAGCAGCACGGGAAAACAGTAATCGTAATAGAATGATAATAGCATGATAATGGTGTGGTATCACAATCCTTTTTCTTATAGAATAGCATAATTGGAGCCCACAGTAGTTTCTGTTCGTAATCAGGCCTCCAGTTTACTTCAAAGATATACCGACGAGTTCTCTTAACGAGTTCAACTATATCCCTTGGTTCGGCTAGCTTTATACAACGTTATTGATAATTGGTATTACATCCCAATACCTACCCATGCTACTTTGATCTGATAAATACAACGGTGAAGCTTTAATGACAACATTGAATACTTAAAATACCATACAAAACTTTAAAATTATTTGTTTTGTATTATTCGTTGCCCCGAACCAGACAAATTCAAAATACGTTTTCTTCTCTATTTAATTTATGTTACCTTTCTACGGCGTAATACTAACAGATTTACTTCACAACAGATTTCCTTTAAGCTTTATGTTATCCTAGTACTTGCGTTCTTTCGATGACAGCTCAATGGAAAACGCCCAATTAAATTCATGATTTATACCTCGATCAGCTTTATAGCAGTGTAGTCACCTTTGAGTTTTAAGCAAATTCTCTAAGTCCACATATCTCCTACAGGTACTCCCTACACGCTACGAGCCTCATTATATTTTTTTGGGCATATCGTCCCTAAGCCAGCCTGCCGGGATGTATAGGACATTACAAATGACCTTGTATAGCTGTAGTTTACTACTCGTATGTTCAAACTTTATAGAACATTACTCTATTGAAACTGCATATTATATTGTTTTATAATACGATTCCCCACACCTCTCCCCACTTTTTCAAGTTTTGTGAGTACGTTTTACTGACATAAATTACGAATTCACAACACAACTTTTTTTTTATAGGAGAGGGGCAAACGAGCAAGCGGCTCACCTGATGGCAAGTGACCACCACCGCCCATGAACATCCGCAATACCAGGGAAACTCCGAATGCGTTGCCGGCCTTTGAGGAAAGAGTAAGCTCTTTTCTTGAGGGTCCCTAAGTCGTATCGGTCCGGAAAAACTGCTGGCGCCAGCCTATTCCACAAAGTGGTTGTGCGTGGCAGAAAATTTCTGGCAAAGCGCACGGTGGTGGAATGCCAGTCATCCAAGTGGTGTCGGTGAAATTTTGTTGTGTGCCGCAATGTACGATGGTAGAATTTAGCAGCAGGATTTAATCCGAAAAACTCCTCGGAAAACTCCCCATGATAAATACGGTAGAAAATGCAAAGAGATGCAACGTCTCTTCGAAAAGCCAGTGGATCGAGTTGATCGGAAAGAACTCGGTCGTTGACGATTCGAGCCGCTCTTCGTTGTATTCGGTCAAATGAAATGAGCTGGCACTGGGGTGCCCCCGCCCAGAGGTGAGAACAGTATTCCATGTGAGGCCGAACTTGCCTCTTGTAAAGTTGCAGACGATGGGCCGACGTGAAATACTGTCCCGTGGCCAATTTGGCCTTCCTTTGCAGGTGACCGCCGAACTGAACATCACACGACAACGCCAAGGCTTCCGATACTAGCTAAGGCAGTGAGGGGAGTATTATCAAAAGGAGGGTATGCGACAAAGGGTTTCTTTTTAGCGGTAAACGCGCAAACCTGTGTCTTCTTAGGGTTGAATGAACCCAAACACTGCCAATTTGTGTACTACTGCTTCACGCAAGAATAACTGGCACTGTGGTTGTACCTGAGTGACGGATTTCCGCAGAGGAATCCCACCACCAGTGAAATCACTATAAAGTCATGAAAATATAGTGTATTGTAAAATCGTCAATCTTGTGGTCAAGATTCTGCGGATTCTTCTTCAGAAGTATACCGAATATATTTAAATACTAAAATAATAAAATGGAATTGGAAAAAAAAGAAGGTTTCTAGGTGGGTAATAAAAAACTACACGACTTATTTTCATGAAACCCATTTTCGTACAAAATATTTTATAGGTTCTGCCACCTTAACCTTTCGGCGTCACTCAGAAATGCACACTTACGGGCTGGCGTTTCACTTATCATCAGGTGAACAGATAGCTCATCTCGTCACTTTCTTCCATAAAAACTAAATGCGGCTAACTTTCAAAACATGACAATCATTTTAAATAACCTATCGGGTTATATAGGTCACACCTCATATCGTTAGTTTTGAATCTGGGAAGCATGCATTCAAATAAAAGTCACGTGTATTCAAGATGCCACAGCCCGTTTTTTATGGCTCCGTTTTACAGTTTTTTTTTTATTATTATTTTATTTACTTGTCTCTATCCAACTGATGCGAACGAGTTTTTCATACAATTAAAGGGAATAAAAAATAAACTAAAAATGCCTTCTAATAAAAATAATCGATAAGGTGACGAGGCGAGTAAAAAATTCACCTAATGGTAAGCTAAACGTCTTCCCGTAACAAATGCTGTGTCACACAACATTACTTGGCAAATCACTCACACATCACTCCACTCGTCACCCTGAGAGATCGGTTCTTAGATCTTATATGGCCAGTAATTACACAAGCTTTCCGTGCCCTTCAGACCGAAACAGTTATGTTTGCACTGGCATTGCGGAGGTATCTCTGTGTTTTAGTTTGAATGGCACTTATAACTAGTATATGAGACTTAAGAACTGATATTTTAGGGCGACGTGGGCAGTGTGATGATTTCAGTGCCACAACATTTGCTATGGGCAGACGCTGTAATTACCATCAGTTGAACGATTTCCTCGTCTTGTCAACTTCATAAAATAAATAATAACACTCTAGTGCCGTCCTTGTTATGTTAAGATATAAAACTATTTTATGTCATTAAAAATAAGCATAACCTCAATCTTAATGCATAATAAGCCCAGAAGGTCTCAAACTATTTCTATACCATCCTTTCTCGCTCCTAATCTGAAGTAGAAGATAATAAAAAGAATACCTACATAGAGGTCCGTTATTGTGTAAATAAACTAAACGTAATTAATTCATAAAATAGTACTCAAAAAACATTGTTTTGAAGTTTTTTTATTGTTAAAAAAAACATACTACGCTATAAGGAATATTTTAATATCGCATGAAGTCTTTATTATTAATTAATTTAATACATGTAATGAGAGAGGTGTGTTGCTTGTTTGATCATCTTAATTAGGCTATCCGAGTAATAATATAACTTAACAATATAAATGTATCGCGAGGCTTACACAACCAACTTTTAACAGCTATACATACAATGTTGCCAATTTATCATCTGATTATCTTTTTTTATAGTATCTACTTACAAATTTTCTCCACTAACACGCAGAAGCCGAGAATATTGATGGAACGTGCTTAAGCTTCGTTTGCAACTCAGCGTGTCATCCATCTCTCTCGACTGCTCGAGAGTCTTTAGGATGATCGATTTGTTTAAAAATTGTTGTGTAATTAGATGTTTTTCATCTAAACTTTCTAGTTTAGTAAAGTCTATACTTAGCATATATTTTAAATTAGTTATTTGTTATTCTGAATCAGACTTATTCATATAATTCTTCTTCCCTCGAAATTGTTTTATGTTTTCATAGCTAGGGACAATCCTTACGTTCTTTCCTTATGAAATGACTTCTTTTAAATATCAATAACATAGAAATAATTTGATATAAAAATCATAACATTTTATTTCATTGTTCAGTTATATGATGGGCTTCACTGGTGGTGAGATTCCTATCCAGGAATCTGTCTAGGTAGATACCACTGCAGGGTCAGTTACTCTGCTGTGAAGCAACATTCCTGTTTCGGTCTGAAAGACTTGTTATGGGTAGACGTGGCACTTACCATCAGGTGAATGTTTTGCTCGTCACATCATTGTACCCTTATAAAAAATGAGAGCTTTTAAATTACCCTTTGCTCTTCAGGCTCCCTATAATTTTTGAGAGGTTTTTTAGGAAACTGGAAGAGGTTGCCACGCTGATCCAGTGCGAGTATTCTGACTCCATGTCCTTAAACTATTGGTTATTCCTCATTTACTTTCAGACATTTCTTTCCATTCACCTCGGAGCATTTGGTGAATCTACATACATTTTAAGCCGTGGTAGCTCAGGGGCTAGGCGCTCGCTTTAAATTTCAAAGTACGCGAGTGACCTGATTTACCTTAAGTGCTGATTTACCACGTGCTCGGCGGTGAAGGAAAACATCGTGAGGAAACCTGCATGTCTGAGGAATAAAAAAAATATTTCGAAGACATGTGAAGTCCGCCAACCCGCATTGGAGCAGCGTGGCTGATTCTTCCTAGCTCCAAAACCCTCTCAGAAATGAGAGGAGGCCTGTGCTCAGTAGTGGAACATTTATAGGCTGAAACTTTACTTTACTTTACTTTACATACACTTACCGCCGTTTGGTGGCTGCTGAATAGAATCTACCACCCCATCTCATCCCGTGGGTGTCGTAAAATGAAAACCAGGAGAAGGGCAGCAGCATTTTCCTAGAGCATGTACCTTCTTCTAATTTTGTCTTATCCTTTTTTAACCATAGCACTTTGCGGAATTCAAAATTCCATCGTCACCACCTGGATGGCAGTCCACCACAGTGTGTTTCTAGCAACTTTCTGCCACGCACGACCACTTTATGGAATCTGTCGGCAGTTTCACCGACTTCGTATCAGTCTTAGGAACCTTAAAGAAAAGAGTCTATTCCTTTCTCAAAATCCGGCACCGCACCCGCGATCCCTCCGCTATTGTGGATATTCGTGGGCGGTAGTGATCACTTACCATCAGGTGAGCCACTTGCTCGTTTGCCCCCTTTGCTATAAAAAAAATCTAAAGCATTTTGCGAGTATGGTCACGTACAAGAAAGATAGAACATAACATTTAATTTCATCGAAACGTTTTTCACTAAGAATAGTAACGCAACGAAAATGCAAATTTTCAACGAAGAATTCATTGTAGATGAAGCGAAAACGATTTTGGTTCAATTCATAAGACTCGGCGGAGATACATATTTCATAGGATTTTTTTTGGAGATTTTATTTTGTTTGTGGTCAATTGTTTGTATATTGAATTATAAATCAATCGCTTCAAATAACTTATAGTCATTAAATAGAATAACTTACTGTAATACTAACTGTGCAAACACTACTGTGTTTCGGTTTGAAGGGCACTGTGAGCTAGCGTAATCACTGGGCATATGAGACTTATGAACGTATGTCTCTGGGTGATGGGCACACATGTGTAATGTCACTACATAAATTTTCTGGGTGGCACAGCATTTGTTATGGGCAGACGTTTCACTTACCATCAGGTGAACGATTTTGCTCGTTTCATTCACTTCATCCAGAATAACTGGCCCTGGGTGGTACCTACCTAGTTGTATAAAATCGAATAATATTTGAATCTCTTTTTCTTCAAACTTATAACACGAGAAAAGGATGACCCGTCGAAGTATGATGATTCAGGGATATTCCAGCCGATAATGGTATCGACTTAATAGCATTGTGCAAAGAACTTCTTTTATATTTTTTTATCGTCACTTAGAAGCGCGAAGTCAGACACCAGATTGCTTTTTGTATATAATCGTTTAAAAGAGAAAGAGGGAATGTTGGATCATTAGGACAAGGATTTTTCTGTATCATGACGTGTGTTTAATGTTTTTTTTATTATTCACAATGTCGACAGAATTGCATTTTTGTATTGAATAATACAATAAGCGTTTCTAACAATTTTATGCACCGAATAAAAAAAATTACTGGTGGTAGGATTCCTATGCAGGAATCCGTCTAGGTAGGTACCACCCCAGGGCCAGTTATTCTGCCGTGAAGCAGTAGTGTGCAAACATCATATGCCCAGTGATTGCACTAGCTCACGGTGCCCTTCAAACCGAAACACGGTAATGTTTGCACACTACTGCTTCACAGCAGAATAACCTACCCAGTGGGATTCCTGCAAAGGAATCCTACCAGTGGAACCAGTGCGGGTGAACGGACATAACATGTCGTTCTGTAGCTTCTTAATATCGATGTAAACAAGAAGGTGAAAGCATAAATAAACCTTTTAGACGGCACATATCAATTTTTTTAATTGGATAGAGTTGACGAAACGATCAAAACGTTCACCTGATGTAAAGTGCAACGTCTAGCCATAACAAATGCTGTGTCACCCAGAACAGTGTGATACCACAATGAGTCACCCGCCCGTTACCCTGAGACATCAGTTCTTAAGTCTCATATGCTCAGTGATTACACGAGCTATCAGTGCCCTTCAAACCGAAACACTACTGCTTAACGGGAGAATAACTGACCCTGCGGTGGTACCTACCTAGACCTGAATACCCCTTATGTGGGAAAAACAGAAGATTTTATGTATATAATAAAAATAATGTAATCTCAAATTATCAGTTGTTTTCCGTTTTTTTTTAACCGAACTATTCGTTGACCTGATAATAAGTGCCACGCCTGCCCATTGCAGCAGCGGTGTCACCCAGAACCTTGGATTGAAAATGTTGCACTAAATTAATGCTTGATAATACTAGTAAAAAGTAAGCTACTGGTGGTGGGATTCCTATGCAGGAATCCGTCTAGGTAGGTACCACTAAATTTTCGTAAAATCCGTTCTCAGTAAGTGTCTATGTAAGGAAAATACTAATGTGTATGGTACATTTCAAGACAATAGGTCTTGTAGTTGCTAAGATATAGTGATGATTCAGTGGTAAATTGCTTCCATACATACCACACATCCATACCAATGTTATAAAATCGAAAGTAACTCTCTCTCTCTCTCTGACCCTCTGTTTGTTTGCTACCTTTTACGGCTCAGTCGCTAAACCGATGTTGACGAATTTTGACACAAAGATAGCTTGCATCCTGGAGACGGACAAAGGATACCTTTTATCCCGGAAAATCAAATAGTTCCCACGGGATATTTTAAAACCTATCCGTCCGGACGATGTTGCGGGCATCAGCTAGTATGTATATATAGATAGATCTTGTAATAATTTAAATGTTACTTACTCATCGTCTATAACAGTTTGGATACAGCATTGTAGTTAAAAATAAACTTTATGGTTTTACGAAGATAAAAGTGAGTGGTTATTAAATTCAAGGCTTTTCATTTTAGATACACTGTCGTAAAGTCGCAAGCTTCTGCCTGTTATTAGAAAGTTTTCCGTACTACCCCAGACTCCAGGTTATGAACTGTTATTATTGGAATAGGATATTTAAGACTTTGCTCTGGATTTATCAAAAATTTTATTTTTCACAAATCCATTACAGTGAATATTTGGCCGAATAAAAAAAAATTGCATGTATTATTAAAATGTATATGAAATGCAATATTAAAAATAAAGGTGGTGGTAGGATTACTATGCAGGAATCCGTCTCGGTAGGTACCACCCCAGGGCCAGTTATTCTGCCGTAAAGCAGTAGTGCGCCAACATTACTGTGTTTCGGTCTGAAGAACACTGTGAGCTAGTGTAATCACTGGGCATATGAGACTTAACAACTGATGTCTCAGGGTGACGGGCGCAGTGTAGTGTCCGAAATGTTCTGGGCGACACAGCATTTGCTATGGACAGACGTTGCACTTATCATCAGGTGAACGTTTTGCTCGTTTCATCACTAGATCCAATAAAAAAAAAGCTTGCTTACAGATGACACTAATATTATTTCATCAATATATTAATTACGTAATTAACCGATATTTTGAATAAATTCAAAACAGGTTAAAGTTACCAGTAACTATTTATATGTACAAAAATGTTTGTCGTGACAACGGCTCATTGTCGCATAGTTATTCCTTTATCGTTTTTTAGCCTATATTCGGCGGGTTCTCTGTCTTAGTATAGAATAACTCATTATATAGAATAAAAGCTGTCCGTACAATATCTTAGTCGCCTGCGACACTTCGGTAAGAAAGAGGTAGTTGCTATGCTACTCTGCCGGACACATATACGGCTGTCTTAAATAATAAACAATGTAAATAGTTTTTTTTTATTATCAAAGTAGTCGCTACATAGTAGGTAATAAGGCCACCTTTCTACCACAATTAATATATCGTCGTTTCAGCGTATTACAAGTCCACTGCTGAACATAGGCCTCCCCCATAGATAGCCACAAAAGTTTGTAGCTCTCATATTGGAGGGATTTTGCCATAGTTGCCACGCTTGGCAGGCGGGTTGGCAACCGCAGTTTATTTATTCAGATGATTCCAGGAAGATGCTGCTGCCCATCTCCTGGTTTTAATTTCCCTCTGTCGACTTTTACGACACCTACGGGATGGGAAGAGGGTGGTAGATTCTCTTAGGCCGCTACCACACGGCTAATATATACTTAGCATAAAAATGTCCCTTTATGTTTTATGTTTAATGTGTCTGCAGTAAAGAGTACTGCAGACACATTAAAAGAATTTTAAGTATAATAAAAAAAAATCTTGGCCTTGTTTTTATTTTCTATACTGTATTATTTCTTTTGTGCCAACTGATAATGTCACAATCTATCCGAAATTTAATCCGTAAGCGGGATGACAGTGAATAACTGTCAGATAAAATTATTATCCTTTTTTCTTACAGAGGTTACTGTTGGATTTGTATCTTAAAGAAAGAAACATACTGGTATATAAAATTACATAAACTCACACTTTTATTCTTTATATAAGTCAAGTACATGTCCTATAGTGCTTTAAATTTAGTTTAAAAAACTATAAATATTTCTATATATTTCTATATAATATTTATTATTTAATGATAAAGTAATAGTGAAAATGCTATGATACAGTGCATATATATTAAATACCTTCTATAAGAAATGTGCGAATTCGACAGATATTTAAACCCTGCCTATTCATATTTTTTGTTATGGCGATATTAAAGTAAATAATAAATTCTATTCATAATAATAATAGCCGATAGGTGTAGCATTTTCTTCCTACCGAGGTGTCGTAAGAGGCGACGCTTGTACGGTGAGCATTTGTTCGTGCAAAATAACATCATTTTAAGCAATTCTATCACTATATTGCTCGTAGGAACGCAATAGAGAGTAAGATTTTTTTACTCATACCAAACTGGCAGTGAAGTGGTTCGCCACCCGACACGTCTCGTTTTCCGCGTGGGCTACTTGAGTGGCCTCTGCCTAGCCCTTATATGGGAAAAAAGCGTGACTGTATGCATGTATATGTAATTATAATAAAGAGAATCCACCACATAATTTCATACTGCAATTGCGAAGTCATCTGCCAAGCGTAGCTATAATGGACAATAATGAACACTAGACTAACGTTCGCAAGAGGCTCATATCTACATAGATACATATAATCACGCCTTTTCCCAAATAGGGGGTAGGTAGAGGCCAATCACGTAGCCCACTTTTCGCTCCCGCGAGAATGGTGACGCGACGGGTGGCGAATCAATATCTAATAATGAACAAATAACAAGCACCATTAATGAAGGCTATGATAAAGAATACCCCAAACAATTCTCCACTAAATTTATTTTAATATTTCAGAGAGTTTTACGTTCACTAAGCACATATCGTCTTTTTTTTTCTCTTTTTTTTAAAAAAAAACGATGCCCCACAGTAGGATTTCTCTGTGCCGTGGGTGCGTTTTACAGACATAAATTCCACATGCACAAACACCCAGCACCCGGAACAACTATTTGTAGGCCATACAAATATTTGTCCCGTGCGGGATTCGAACCCGCGACCCGCGGCGCAGAAGCCAAGGGCTTAGCCACTGCGCCAACAGAGCTGGTGACTGGTGGTAACTGGAAAATAAGAGGTATTAAAAGTTCAAAATATCCTTCCCCAGTCACGTTTCAGAGATTATGGTCGGAAATTTATTGAAAAACTTTTCTTTCTCTTAGTTAATACTAATTTTGGCATTGATTATTATCAACGTTCAACCTCTTAGTGGTACTAAAATATTACTTTTATATATGAAGAGATCCAGTCGATGATAAAATATTTTTTAATAGTCGTTCAGTAACTGGGAACATTCTCTCTGATGTAAAGGAGTGAGCTTGTTTAAAAAGATGCGTGCAACTTGTGTGATTAAAACAAAAATAAATATCCATGAATTAATAAAAAATATCTCCTCAGTAATTAAACAATTATTAATTAATCGTTAAATATTAGTTATGAATAACAGAAAAGTTGCAAGAAAACGCAGCATTAATGTTCGATCTTGAAATTGTAGACTCACCACGCCCAAAAAGTTTATCTTCTATCTAAAAAACTGATTGTCTTGATAACGTAAGTACATAAATATAAGTATCTGTTGCATCCAAGCTTAGCTGAACGTCTGCCCATAATAAATGCTGAATGCCTAGAAAATTTCTGGGTGACACCACACTGTGTTCATCACCCTGAGACTTAAGTTGGCCCTGCGGTGGTTCCTACCAAGACGGATTCATGCATAGGAATCCTACCACCAGTGAGAAATCATTATGAGATATTACCTTACGAGCTCTGTATCGACCAAAAAATTTTCTCCCGTCTGGAACCAAAATGATGCTTGTGCAAACATAGTTAATAGAATCGGGCGTTACTTTGCGGAAATCCATTATAATTAAGGAAGGTAAGTTACTTTGCTAAGATCCGCATGCAAAATATAAAAATGGTGTATATTACCTAGTTTTTTGAAGAGCACCGCCCTCCCTCCCTCAGTAGCGTGCACAAGCAAACTAACACCGCCACCAGGTACCCTCCACCAACCACTACAATACCACCACTAGATAATATACACCACTGAAGTCGAGAACACGACACGTGTTTCGCCCCAAAACGAGGCATTATCAAGCGTCAGAAAGCGTCGTAGAGTCGAGAGAAAGGTGCTCTTCAAAAAACTAGGTAATATACACCATTTTTATATTTTGCATGCGGATCTTAGCAAAGTAACTTACCTTCCTTCATGCTTGTGCAAACCTTAATTTTTCCCTTGATCCACTATGGTGATGTGTGTTATTTCGATCTGAATGCAGACCTACTCAATAAATATGATCGTCTTTTGAATAACTGCATTCGATTCATTTACAATCTTCGTAAGTATGATCATGTGTCTGCTTATCGTTCTCGATTAAAGTGGCTACCCATTCGCCAGCGCCGAAGTCTGCGTGCACTCACTACCCTTTATTCTATCCTTACGTCTCCTACTGCCCCTTCCTACTTGACTCCCCACTTTCAGTATCTTTGCTCTACGCATGATAAAAACCTTCGCTCTTCAAATAACTTACTGCTTCAGTGTCCCTCTCATAGCTCCTCCCTCGTCCATTCATCCTTTCCTGTTCAATCCGTCCTTCTCTGGAACTCACTTTCTCTCGAAATTAGAACAGCTAAGAATCGTTGGTCGTTCAAATTTAAAGTTCGGGAACTATTTCATAATAAGTTGGCAGAATCATCTCAGTTATAGTTTATCCACACTTTTTATTATTTATTTATATGTATTTATGTACTGTGTTTTTATGTTATATGTGTATAAGTATGTGTATGTATTTATATATATATTTCTCTCGTGTTCTATTCTTTTGTAACTGCACCTACCTATTCCAATCTCTGCACCACCCTTGAGGTTGACTGGTAGAGAATGCCTCAGGCATTAAGTCCGCCTATATACATCATGTATGTAAAGTTAAATAAATAAATAAATATTCGAAATCGCGCAAGCACAGCGAACGCGAAAGTCCGAGGTCAAACCAAACCTGGCACGTGGGCCCCTGGCCCGTGAGCACAATATCCGATGAAGCTGTAAAAGCCAAAAAAGCTAACAGCAATTACATCACCGAAATTATATATACATGCACAACACAACCAGAGCGGATGACTAATGATTTGTGTTTTTTTGGCTAAACTTTGGATTTTTGTTTATTGTATTTATTTATGTACTTAATATTATTATTACAGTATTTATTTATAAACTTACATAGTAATAAACAAAATTATTATTGAAAAAATATAGCAGTCGGCTATTGTTAATTGCAATTTTAAGTGCTGATTTACCACGTGCTCGGCAGTGAAGGAAAACATCGTGAGGAAACCTGCATGTCTGAGAAATAAAAAATATTTCGAAGACATGTAAAGTCCTCCAACCCACATTGGAGCAGCGTGGCGGATTCTTTCTAGCTCCAAAACCCTCTCAGAAATGAGAGGAGGCCTGAGCTCAGCAGTGGGACATCTAAAGGCTGTAACTTTACTTTTTTTATAGCAGTCGGCGGCTTATCGCTAAGTGCGATTTGTTCCAGACAACCGGTAAATGGACATAACTGAAGAAACTATTAAAGAGGGTGTGCCGGTCATTAAAATATAGCAATGATGAAATAATAAATACAAACATATACGATACATACACTTACTAACATACACATATAATATATTTTTTTTCATGGCTATATACTATCATATTTTGGGAAAAAAAGTAAATGATAAAAAGGAGCCGAAGCTTACGCTCTTTTATCATAGAGCTTGAACCTATAACTACACTTTCTCTAACAAAAAATGTTTTCTTAAAAAGTAATTAGGCTTCGTGACTTTGTGACCTTAAGCCAAAGAAATAAAAGTATTTCTGTGTAACGTGTGTGAAGTTGAGCAGTAAAAACTTTATTTAAATAAAATATACTTTTATATTTTTATTACTTCATAATATTTTCGAAAGTTTTACCTTAAAAGTCATTAAAAGTCATTGTATCACTTATGATTTTGTTAGGATCAATTTAGTGTTTTTTCAAAAATGTTTTATTTGCCGATGGTTTTACGATGACAGCTCGGTCTAGTGGTTAGCGTACCTGACTTCTACGCCGCGGGTCCTGGGCTCGAATCCCAGCCGGAGCCCAATATTTTTGCAAAACAAATTGTTGGTTTTCGGGTCAGGTTGTGCATGTGAAATATATATCTGTAAAACGCACACACTATACAGGATAAATCCTAGCGTTGGGCAACTTTAAAAAAAAATATATTAATCAATAAAAAACTTACTGTTAAAAGGAGATCTTTTATTATTACCACATAACCACCATCAACTGCAGCCATATTATGAGTCATACGTTGTCTTTCAAATGGTTTGAATTTTTGAGGTTTTTGGAGAAGGGTTATGCAATTGTGAAGAGAACATGCTAGTCTTGCAATAAAGTCTTCTTCTTAAGAATTACTGGTGGTAGGATTCCTATGTGAAATCCGTCAAGGTTGATACCACCGCAGTGCCAGTTTTTCTGCTTTCAAACAATAGTGTGCAAATATTATTGTATTTCGGTCTGGATGGCACTGATATCTAGAGTAATTACAGAGAATATAGGAGGAATTAAGAACAAATGTCTCAGGGTAAATATCGCAGTCTGCCACACAGTAATGTTGTGGTTGAGACTGCATTTGTTGTAAGCAGACAATTGCACTTACACCATCACGTGAAAGATATGCTCGACTTCACAGGGCCAGTAATTCCTTTATGGGGCAATGTATACGTTTTTACAACAAAATCCCAGAAAGTGTACAAAGTATTTCAATCAAAAAGTTCAAATTTTATATCTTTGTTTGATATAAAATTTGTCTTCATAAAAAGGGTATAATATTAAAGAATACATAGATGATGATAACCCCAGGGAATGATGTGATCGCCGTCAAGCTTTTTGTACATCTTTGTAATACTGATGTTATTGTACAATATTTTAAAAAATTACTAAAAAAAAATCCCGCTGGGTTTCTTACTGGTTCTTCCCAGGACAGGGCATTTTTTGCGAACCAGTGTAGTTAAACAAATGACTTTCAATAAGTAGAATGTAAATAATCTATATTGAATAAAAAAAATTCTATTCTATTCTATTCTTGTCTCGCCACTTTCATCCCTATTAAAGTTTGATACTACGATCGCCAAACCGTCTACAAAGGATGGCGATTACATAACAGTAGTTAACTGCTTGGAGGCTGGTTACGATAATACTAATAAAAACAGTGTGGGTTGAAGCTTAAGTTCTTTGTTCCACTAAATTAATAAGAATAGTAGAACAAGGTGAAAATAATCAGATTTGTCTGCGGAGAAATTCCAAGTACGACTAATTAACCTAGTTTCTTAAATGTCTGCGAAACTTCATTACTAACTTGTAATTAGGAATGAAAATCTATTGCAGACAAAATCATAATGATTTTTTTCTTTTACTTTTGTTATTATGTCGTCTTGTTTATTCATCATCATCATCATCTTCATTTCCTATCACTAGTCCACTGCTGAACATAGGCCTCCCCCACCGTTTGCCACAAAAGTTTGTAGCTCTCATTTTGGAGGGATTTTGCCATAGTTGCCATGCTTGGCAGGCGCGTTGGCAACCGCAGTTTATTTATTCAGATGTTCCAGGATGACGCCACTGCCCATCTCCTGGTTTTTATTTTCCCTCTGTCGACTTTTACTCCACCCACGGGATGTAATTGGGTGGTAGATTCTCTTAAGCCGCTACCACACGGCAGGCGCTACCACACGGCAGTCTTATTTATTATTAATTATAATTATTTTTGTATTCATAAGTACAGCATTGAAATCGAGACCGCGACGAGAGTTTCATACTCTCGATTTGAGTGGTGTGTAGCGACATCTATGTCGCCACATGAGCAGCTCAAGAAATATTCGCACACGTCCATAATCGCGCTATGAAAGTTTTCTGAGATGGGAACTATATATACAACATCTAAATATTACTAGTTGGAGGAGACGTCCTCCCCAGATCAGACCACCCGATCTGGTGGGTAGCTACCCTTTTCATTGGCAATATAATATGCCACGTCACGTCGGGGTCACCAGTTTGGCATATTATATTGCCAATTTGCGTCTTCACGCTACTGTCGGAGAGGTATTTTGCGGGTTGCTCTTTAAAAACTAGACAATATACACCATTTTAAGTTTTGCACGCGGATTTTAGCAAATCAACTTTCTTTCCTTACTATAATGAATTTCCGAAAAAATAATGCCTGAATTCATTGACGATAGCATATTATTTTTGTTAATAGATGAAATGAGTTTGAAACTGAAACAAGACGAATAAATCGTTAACCTGGTGGGAATTGCAACGTCTTCCCATAACAATTGCATTGTCACAAAGAAAATTCAAAGTTCTGTGTGTCAATGCACAGAGCTCTTAACCCTGTACCACTGACACCTTATATGCCTTGAAATTATACTGTCTTTGCCTTTCAAACCGAAACGCAGTAATGTTAGGAGCAGTGGTGTGGTATTTATATAGGAGAAAACGACGAGATGCGCAAAATTTTCTCTCATGTAGGTACCTAAAAAGTTCAACATCTGTCCATATAAAATGCTCATATATTATGCCTAGTAATTACATTACCTCGCAGTGTCCTTCAGACCAAAACACAGTTATGTTTTCACGCTACTGTTTCACCGCAGAATTCCCGGCACCGGTGTTATACTTACCTGGAGTGGTAAGATTTCTGTATAGGAATCCTATGGCTGGTTATATATATATGACGACCGCGTGGCCTAGTGGTCAGAGTACCTGACTTCTAAGCCGCGGGTCCTGGGTTCAAATCCCAGCCGGAGTCAACATTTGTGCTAAAACATAAGTTGTTCGTTTTCGGATCTGGTTGTGTTGTGATTGTCCCCGTGTTTCCGACACTGCATCCTAGCCTACCTCCGATCTTATCGCATCAACGTTACATCGGCCACGGGTAGGTTGGGACGAGTGAGTGCATCTGTGTTTGCGCGTACACTTGTGGCACTATAATATCTCCTGCGCAGTTGATGGCTCTCGACAGTAGTCGGAGGTTGTCGCCGTGGTCGAAATCGGCTAGGAGAACATCATCCCATCACATCATATTATTTCTCAAAGGCGTCTTAATACTATATCAAAATTAATGTAGGATACATCATTTTGAAGATTATTTTTCTCTCCAATGACAAAAATAAATCGTTCAGCCTGTTACAAGTGTTCTGCTGAACATATTCCTCCCCCATAGATTGCCACAAACGTTCGTCGCTCTCATTTTGGGGGTACTTTGCCGTAGTCGCCACGCTTGGCAGGCGGGTTGGCAATCGCAGTTTATTTATTCAGATGTTTCGCGAAGATGCTGCTGTCCATATTCTAAGAAATGTAGGGTACGTGTGTGGTCTCTGCCCACCCCTTATATAAGACAAAGATGTGACTGTATCTATATCATATTGTTTCATTTTCTATTTATTCATAATCCGGACTTTGGTGGAATCCCTCTTCGAGTGCTTCCAGTGATGGAACTAATTGGTGCAATTTAGCCGCCGCAAATATCCGTGATGCGGCATCAATTAAAACTTGTTGTGCTTACTTGCTCACAACGAAACAAAAACTCGCTAATAGTTCACAACAGTCTAAATCGCGTGTTCCCGCTAACTACCTCGCTTTCAATTATGAAAAAAAATTAAAAGATGTTTATTTCTGCGAAAAACTCTAAAGCATACATTTTAGTTTGGACAATTTACCGGTTGTTGCTTCTGACAATATGAATAGATATATTTTTATTGTTCACGTTATATAAAATAAACCTGAAATAATGAATATATCCTAATACTAAAAAAATACAAAATACCTAAAGAATTACATAAATATTTTTCGCAGGACCGTTACTATCTCAGACAGTACTTATCTGTCGGTCTCCTCACTAGGCAAGGCCTGTATCGAGGACGACCGAATTCAAAAAGGCTTAACATCAACAATCAGATACTCGTCGGACAGAATCAAAATACGTTATTACCAAAGAAGAATAAAGGCAGTTTACAGCATATACTCACATGTATACTCACTTAAAATACAAATATACAGTGTAGATAATGGATATAAAGTATTTTAATAGTAGAAAGGATAATAAAATATTTGGACTCAAACAAAAATTAAGAAAGAGGAATTCACAGTTTTCGATGAATCATATTCAATTCAACTTTTAATTTTCAACAAGTTTTCTGTCTCATCAGACGTTAATGAATATAGCCACTTATAAATCACATTTTTTGCTTCTGTCACTGATTTGGTTTTAATGTCGCATTGTTTGACGTGCAGGTTTCAGCCTAAAATACTTGACTTAAATCTTAGAAATAAATTCAAGGAGAATTTATTGAGCTATCATCGTTTTTTTACAATAAACGACCATCGGTTCGAATTCTTATTATATCAAAAAACTAGCTATTCTTGGCGGCTCCACATACATACATATTACTCGGCATAAATAGAAGCTGTCCGTACAATATCTGAGTCGCCTATTACGACACGTCGGTGGGAAAGAGGTAGGTGCTATTCCGTTCTACCGGACACCTATCGCTTTCCACCGACACCTCCATCCGCGGAAAACAAGCCGGCCAAATGCCTGCGCGTATGTTCGGCCCTTTCGGTTATGCACGATTCTCAGCGTGCGGGTCCTTAAGGTAGTAGCAAAGAAATTACTGAATAAACGAGCTATCTAATTCAAAAATAATTTTTCAAAGCGGATTATTATTTTCATAGATTAGCGCGGTCTAACTTACAAACTTTACTATAATGGTAAGATAAGATACAAAAGCTGGTTTTAAACAAAATTTATTTATTTTGTCGATCATATATCACAGTGGTAAAGTGGTATGTTGACCGTTGTGACAGGCTAAGTTATGGGTCCAGAATTCGATTCGGAGAAGAATTCAATATTTTTTTTACGAACAAATTTATGTCTTAGATTCCGAATGTATTACTGTTGACCTTGTGGCATTGACAATGCGTCTAGGTTTTCATCTCGTCTTAAACTGTAAGAAAAGCCTAAGACTTCGATCTTCGTCGGCCAAAGAAAAACCCAAAAACGAAGGTTACTTTCAGTCTTCGTTACGAAACGAACTGTTACAAATGACCGAGAGTGCGATTGAAGAGTTGACGCGCGCAGCAGGAATCGCCAGTAGTAAATCAAAACGAAACAGTTCATAAGAGCATTTGATTATTTACTTTGTTGTTTTGTATTTGTTTTTATGTCAATTGTAGTGTCCGGCCAAAACTTCGGCTTCGGCTTCGGCTGGAGGTTGTGGCGATAGCCGATTAATGCAGCTAAGGCTTCGGCCAGAAATCGACCTTCGGTCGGGTTTTAACTGTAAGCGTTATTTCGGAAACGGGACGATTATGTATAAACATATATATATATATACATATCGTCGTAAGTAAATATTTATTTATGTATATGTATTAATATTATTCAGTTACTTCATTTAACTTTTATTTCTTATTTGTTAAATAATACACATGCCACCGATTTTTCACCAAGCCACGGATTGACTGGCAGAGAATTCCTATAGGCATGAAGGCCGCCCATTGTTACCTTTATTTTAAGGTTATCAATAAAGTTTTTAAATAAATACATATAATCAGACCCCAGTATTTGGTTGTTAACAGAATGATTTTGTTATTGACAGGTGTTGCTTAGGTATAAATCCTGATCAGTATGAATTTGAAAAAATTAGTTATTTTCATCATTACCAACGGCAGCTTTAGCTGTGGTTTCGTATATCCTTAATACCTTAACCTTTGGACCCTCCATTTTGAGTTGTCGGTATAATATTATGTTGTCTATACTATAATGTATGTGTGTCGGAGAGCAACGTAGCAGTAGGCAACGTCGCGAAGCCTTCCGCCGTGTCATCGCCAGAAGCGACTTTGTATTTCTTGGTCGAGTTCCTTTCGACGAAACTGTGGAAAAAAAATTGTAATTACGTAATTGTAACAAGCGAATAAGCTTTAAATAAGGGTATTTATGCAAATTGTTCGTACATCAACTACAGGTCAATCGCTCTATAAAAGGGAATTCTATATTGATAGACAAATTTGTTTGCCTATTTTAGGTTTCTATTTTAAGTTTTCTTCGCAGCAGCCTGCAAAACGCTAACAGCAAGACATATTATATATCTTGATTGATGTAGGGAGGATTTGCCACCAAGCACCTCAGCACGCGACTGTTCCTAACTGTTGTATGTATTTTCGGTTTTCGGCTCTTGCATTAGGTAAGTCTTTTATCGAAATACTTATGACATCCATTCGAGTTAAGATGGTAAATTTTCTTACGCAGCGTTTATTATTTTTAAAGAATACTAACATCGCTATTAATATTATATATTCCTGTTTATTATATTTTTGTTATTAATAATCCTGTTATTTTTATTTGCTTTGCTTAAAATCTTGTGTCGCATATGGCCGTCTCGATCCTGCAACATCATGTTTGAAGTGAAACCGAATGAAATTTATTTGTTGTTCAAAGTTAAAAATACAATTTCGTTAGTCGAACGTCATTTTTTTTAAATATACCACTGCTTCATAATAAGGTTCCTCTTACGGAGAAGAATCAGACGAAAGAAACTCCGTAGGTATCCTTTTTTTTGTAAATCTCTCTTTTTGTTTTAGCCAAAACATGCTATAATATATGAGAATATATATTTTATTGCGTTTAAAAGTACCTTATGAACGGTAATTGCTTGGAGAACATTGGCCATGATTATAACATATTGTTTGTGGATATTCCAGCAAAGTGTTATAACTAAGAGTAAAATTGAAATCCAGTTTATCAATTATTATTGTAGCTTCTCCAAATTAAGTTATTTCTTCAGATTGATGTTCCATGGTGAAACTCCATATCATGTTGTAATTTGATAAGAACTCTTATTCTTATTTAACTTTTTCATTTTTATTATATTTCTTTATTTTTAATGATTAATTGTGATACTAATTTTACTTTATGATTTTCAGACGTCGTCTTCTATCACCTGGATTTTTTTATTTAATGGGACTCTGTACTCGTATCTGTATTTGACATTGAAGTATTTTCTTTCCAGACCCAAAGCTTTCTTCAGTTTTCAATCCGCGAATATGAACTAGGAATTTCTTTAACACGAAACGACTTTTATTATGTTCGGTTTTTTCAAACCCATATTGTAATTTTTCTACTTCTCAGAATTTTTAATTTAAATATACTAACACTTATTTCTTTTACTTCATAAACAAAAATTTGTGGTAGGATTCCTATGCACGAATCCGTCTAGGTAGGTACCAACGCAGGTCAGTCATTCTGTCGTGAAGCAGTAGTGCGCAGACATGCTGTGTTTCGTCTGAAGGGCACTGAGAGCTAGTGTAATCACTGGGAATATGAGACTTAAGAACTGATGTCTCAGGGGGATGGGCGCAGTGCAGTTCCACATAGAAATGTTCTGATTGTCTCAGCGTTTATTCTTTTCTTCTCGTCACTTATTCTATTAGAAAAAATATAAGTAGCTACCATAATTTAGAGGTATTTAACATGTTATTTTTTGAAACAGTTTTTCAAATGTGAAAGAGCTCAATAGTCTATATTCAAATTAAAATATAGAGCTTAATAAAATTTTAAAAACACGTCACCCCTCTAGATGCCGTAATCCCTACTTAAGTATTGTCTCAAGAGAGCTAAGCACCATCTTTCTCATTTTAGAGCAGCTCTCTCTTAGCAAAACGTTCATTGTTGCTCGAGTCTCTAGATTTGTGTAGGTTAGGATAAAAGTACATACTGTAAAATGTATAAATTAAGAAGGGTTTTGTTGCGTAGATCAGAACAAAACTAACATTTTTATTAAAGAAGAGGCAGCAAACTAGCAAGTGGCTCACGTGATGGTAAGTATTCACCACCGCTCATAAACATCAGAGGCATTGCTGGCCTTTGAGAAAGGAGTAGGCTTTTTTCTTAAAGGTACCCAAGCCAGATAGGAGCGATGGCGGTAGCAGAATCCACAAAGCGGCTGTGCGTGGTAGAAAATTCCATTTTTACTGGTGGTAAGATTTTTTGAGAAATCCGTCAAGTTAGGTACCCTAGGGCTAGGTATTCTGCCGTGAAACAGTAGTTTGAAAACATTACTGTTTCGGTTTGGATAGTATATGAGATATGAGACTTAACAACTGATGTCTCAAGGTGATGGGTGCAATATGATATCACTCAAATGTTCTGTGTGACACAGTACTTGTTATAGGCAGACATTGCAGTTACCATCAGGTGGCCGTTTTCCTCGTTTCGACACATTATCCAAAAAAAGCACGGTGGTGAATGGTAGATCGAAGCGATGATGATGGAATTTAGATATGGACTGCATTTAAAAGTAGAATTTAAAAGCCGCCCCCATTAACTATGATATCTAATGCGTAGATCGGACCAAAAGTAGTAATTAAATGCTAAAGGTAGCCCGTGTGTATTAACTATGACATCAGGACGTCGAAAGGTGTCCTCAATGATCATGAGTGGTAATACTAAACGTAATAAAATTCGTTACTTTTATCTATGCATAGTATTCGCGTAAATTAATTATGAAATATAAAAAGTAATACATCATTTTAAATTTGCATCTGTTTTGTGCAGATGTTGCATATTGTAGTTATAAGGTATTTATTTTCAACTTTACAATACTGCAGACATAACCCTGACTAAAATTTACGTAATTTAAGGCAGAATAAATCATTATCTACTTCGTTGTTACTCCATTTATTTCATTTTAGCCTACGATTATTGATAATTCGTTACTTAAGTATTTATTTCTGCAAATAAATACCTTAAATCTTCTCTTTAATCTGAGCTCTAAATCTCCAAACACGACATAATTTCTGATTAAATTAAAATAAACATCGTTCTAATTGCAAAAGTTGTTTATTTATTTAGCAATAGCTATCATTTAATTTGTTAGTAAACATATTATTAGTTGAAAAGAAAACTTTTTTAATTTATGTATATTGTTAGTGCTTCAGGGGATGTCAATCAAACTCCAGAATTGATTAATTTGTAGTTAGAATATTCAGAAAAGCGTTTCACAACATTTTTAATTAGAGGATAAAATATCTGCGACGATACAGATCTGATGATGTTCTCCTAGCCGATTTCGACCACGGCGACAACTGCCGACTACTGTCGAGAGCCATCAACTGCGCAGGAGATATTATAGTGCCACAAGTGTACGCGCAAACACAGAGGCACTCACTCGTCCCAACCTACCCGCGCCCGATGTAACGCTGATGCTATAAGATCGGAGGTAGGCTAGGATGCAGTGTCAGAAACACGGGGAAAATCACAACACAACCAGACCCGAAAACCAACAATTTATGTTTTAGCACAAATGTTGGCTCCGGCTGGGATTCGAACCCAGAACCCGCGGCTTAGAAGTCAGGTACTCTAACCACTAGGCCACGCGGTCGTCAAATCTAACGATACAGTTTCTGTGTAATGTAATAAATTAAGTAGCACTGAAGGTGGTAAGAAAAAATAATAGTGTAAAAAATCTAAAAATACACGCTTTTATAGAAAATCCAACTAAAAAATAGAAAATAAATTTTAAAATATTTTTTACTATTACTATTTATTTATTATTTACACTAATCTTAATCCAAATTTATTAAAATTAAGTTTCTATTTTTTAGTTGGATTTTCTTTAAAAGAGTGTTTTTCTTAGTTTTTTTATACTATTATTTATTTTATATTTTTTTTAGTTGGTATTTCTATAAAATCGTGTTGTTTTAGTTGTTTTAAAGTATTAATTTAATTTTTTTAGTCGAATTATTGCATTGTCATCGGTCTTAGACAGGTGTGCAAAATTTGAATTAAATGTGATCGTTCAAAGTAGGAGAAAATCGAGCCCTAAGGAGTCGGTTACAAACAAACATACAAGTGAAGCTAATATAAAGCGTGTAAAAAAGATGCAGTTGCGCCTTGAGTTTTGTATACAGCAAATTATATAAAGTCAACAACTGATACGCGTAAACATATAGTATTCCTTGACTTACATCCTTTTCTTTATAAATGACCTTGAGTTATAGTACTGTAAGTGTCCGCGGAAACACAGAGGATAAAAGGTAAAGCAGCAGCGTATAAATGTTGCTGCTGAGCACAGGCCTACAGGAATCCACCACGCAGCTCCAATCCAAGTATGCGGAGTTCACAATCTCTTCGAATATTTTTTTATTTCTCAGCTGGTTTCCTCACGATGTTTTCTTTCACCGCCGAGCACGTGGTCAATCGGCACATAAAATTGCAATTAACAATTTTAGTGTTATTATTAGGCACCGGGGATCGAACCCAGATCATTCAGGTACTATGAAATTTAAAGTGAGCTGCCACGGCTCTTAATACAGAGGATACCTCAAATCAATAGACGCGAAGGATTAGACGCTCGGGGCTTTAATTATAACTTTCACTTGTGTGAGTAACTGCCCAATAATTTTGAGGACTTTTCGTATGGTCTACATCTGACAATTTTTTTTATTGGATAAAATGAAAACGAGGAAAACGTTCACCTGATGGTAAGTGCAACGTCTGCCCATAGCAAATGCTGTGTTACAAATGCGCCTATCACCCTGAGACATCAGTTCTTAAGTCTCATATGCCGAGAGATTACGCTAGTTCTCAGTGCCCTTCAAACCGAAACACATTAATGATTGCACACTACTGCTTCACGGCTGAATAACTTAAGAGTCTTGGCTTAAGAGAATCTACCATAGGATTCCTATGCAGGAATCCGTCTAGGTAGGTACCACCCCAGGGCCAGTTATTCTGCCGTGAAGCAGTAATGTGCAAACATTACTGTGTTTCGGTTTGAAGGGCACTGAGATCTAGCATAATCACTGGGCATCTGAGACTTAAGAACTGATGTCTCAGAGTGACGGGCGCATTGTGGTGTCACACTGTTCTGGGTGACACAGCATTTGTTATGGGCAGACGTTGCACTTACCATCAGGTGAACGTTTTGCTCGTTCCGTCACTTATATCAAATAAAAATAAAAAAAGATTGAGGTGTTTTTAATAGCTAAATGTATTCGGCCAAGGGTCATTTACTTCTTCGTTAAAAGAGACTCGCGCTTAAAACAGACACGCACACACACACACCGTGCATCAGCGCGAGTGTGCGTGAGTGCACTTAACTTACTTGCTTATCTTAATGATACATGCATACGTACAGTCACGGCTTTTTTCCATATAAGGGTTAGGCGGAGGCCATTCTCGTAGCCCACTGTCGCCCGTGCGTGAAACGAGACGTGACGGGTGGCCAACCATTCGCCGTTTTGGTAAGAGTCAAAAAAAATTCTTACCGCCCATTGCGTTCCCACGAGCAGTATAGTGACAGCATTGTATGTTATGATGTTATTCTGGAAGAATAAAGGCTGTACGTACAATGCCTTAGTCGCCTCTTACGACAGGCTTATGAAAGAGGTAGGTGCTTCTCTGCCGGACACCTATTAATGATATATGTAAAAAACATAACACTTATTAGAAGTTAAACTCATAAATACGAGAAATTTGATTATAAATAAATAAACATGAATTGAAGAAAAGTAAGTTACTTTGCTAAGATCCGCATGCAAAATATAAAAATGGTGTATATTACCTAGTTTTTTGAAGTGCACCACCCGCCCTCCCTCAGTAGCGTGCACAAGCAAACTAACACCGCCACCAGGAACCGCCACCAGGTACCCTCCACCAACCACTACAATACCACCACTAGATAATATACACCACTGAAGTCGAGAACACGACACGTGTTTCGCCCCAAAACGAGGCATTATCAAGCGTAATAGACTCTACGACAGACGGCCGTCGAGTGAGCGGCGCGGTCAAAGAGCTGCCTATTTATACTACAGGTGACGCAAACGGCCCCCACCTACGACATTGCGATTACAATATCGTGATAGCGACCGCTTGCTCACACAATCCACCACCCGAATTACATAAGCAGCCGTTTGCGACCGAATTGATAGCAAACGGCTGCTTATGTAATTCGTGTCGTGTTCTCGACTTCAGTGGTGTATATTATCTAGTGGTGGTATTGTAGTGGTTGGTGGAGGGTACCTGGTGGCGGTTCCTGGTGGCGGTGTTAGTTTGCTTGTGCACGCTACTGAGGGAGGGCGGGTGGTGCACTTCAAAAAACTAGGTAATATACACCATTTTTATATTTTGCATGCGGATCTTAGCAAAGTAACTTACTTTTCTTCATTATAATGGATTTCCGCAAAGTAACGCCTGATTCTATTAACTATAAACATGAATTCTCATAAATATTGATCACTGTCAAATAACTGCAATTATTAATTTGACGACCGCGTGGCGCAGTGGTTAACGTACCTGACTACTGCGCCGCGGGACCCGGGTTCGAGTCCCAGCCGGAGACAACATTTGGTCTGGTTGAGTTGTGCATTTGGTATGTGTAAAACTCACCCACGATTCAAGAAAAACTCCTACTGTTGGGCATCGTTTTTTTTTTAAAAAAAAACAGTCCTTAAGTTATATCAATTAAGAATAACAAAACGTTGCACTCACACACGACCTCAAAATTTTACTCTCATCGCGCCCAAAGAAGTTTTTATTAAAAAAATCACTTCAAAGCGTTCGTGGCCGCATTTGAAAATTGCACACCGGGCCTGCTTCTCGAAAAGACGTCCAAAACGATAATTCTCTTTAAGTCTTCCTTGCCGATTTTCGACCTCGTCGACTACTTCCGAATACTTTCGTAAGCTATCAACTGCGCAGGAGATTTATTTTATTGTATACAGCGACGAGACGAACAAAACGTTCATCAGTTGGTAAGTGTAACGTATGCCCACAATACCACATGCACCTGTCACGTTGAGACACCAGCTATCAGTTCCCTTCAGACCGAAACATAATGTTTGCACGCAACTGCTTCGCGGCAGAATAACTGACCCGGAGTGGTACCTACCTAGACGGATTCCTGCATAGAAATCTTACTACCAACAATATGGCCTTAAATGTTGTCGCCAATACATAGGCACCCACTTACCCCAGCTTATCCGTCACCGATGTAACCCTCATGCAATAAGATCAGCGGGGCTATTAGGTGTGCAAAGTGAAGATCACTTATGAAAGTGTTGAACAAAGATCTGTTATATAATTGTCTGCATAACCATAAGTGAACGAAAATGATGATTATTTTTCATATGACGTCTTTTTGTTAATCATAGCCATATATCAGACAATTACTTCAGAGATATTCGTTCAACACTTTTATAAGTGATCTTTACTTTGGATACGCAATAGCCCCGCAGATGTAGGCCTGCACACAGCCTCAGAGACACGTGCACAATCACGACGCAACCAGACCTGAAAAGCAACAAATTATTTTTTATTTTTTTTATCGTATAAAGTGACCTTCACCTGATGGTAAGTGCAACATCCGCCCACAACAAATGCTGTGTCACCCAGAACACTTCTGTGCGACACCACACTGCGCAGGTCACCCTGAGACATCAGTTCCTAAGTCTCAAATTCCCAGTGATTACGCTAGCTCACAGTGCCCTTCAAACCGAAACACAGTAATGCTTGCACACTACTGCTTCACGGCAGAATAACTGGCCCTGGGGTGGTACCTACCTAGACGGATTCCTGCATAGGAATCCTACCACCAGTAAACAATTTATATTTTTGCACAAATGAGTTTCGAACCCAGCACCCGCGGTGTAGATGTCAGGCACTCTGACCACTGGACCACGTGGTCGTCAACAATAACATCATAACTCATGTTAATGCACTTTTTAAGGCTGCATATGAACACATTATTACATCTACTAGCAACGTAACAACACTGCGTTCGCCGGTAAATGTTAGGTATCAGATTTACCAAGAACATATTAAAAAAAAAAACAATATCACACAGTAGGATTTCTCCTGTATCGTAGGTGTGTTTTACAGATATACGTTTCATATCCACAACACGACTAAACCTGAAAATTAACAATTGGTGTTGTGCCCGAATTTGTGCACAACGAACGAATATGCACGAGTTTTAACATGAATTATAACCCGGGACCGGCGACGTAGTACTCTGGTACTCTGACCACTGCAAAATGCCCGGTGGTTTTTATTTTTAACTTTATCGACAGCAGTTCAATTGTGGTTTGTACCCCCTTAAGACCCTTGAAACGCTGTGGGCCCCCTTTTATTCATGGGTTATTTAATAACGTTTAACAGAATATTAAGTGCAGTTGCAGTTTAGTATTGTCTGTATGTAAATCATAAGTAGTTATATATATATATATATATATATGCGATTATCAAACTACACTATTACAATATTTAAAAACCCTTACCTGTAAACAAAGAAACGACATTTAAAGTTAATTCTTAAATTGCCAATTCCTTATAACAGTTTATATGACACCTATTTAAATTCAATAGTTAACCAATAAATCGTTTCCACAGACTATGTAAACATACAGATTATAAATTTTAACTTCCGATACCTACACTACTTTATCTAAATTACATTATCAACGCGGAATGCGATAAAATTAATAATTAAAGAAATGCTTTTTCTTTACATTTTCAGTTTTTTGCCTTCTTTTTATAAGGTTAGCAATAAAGAATATATAAATAAATGAAATAAGTGTAGGAACCGCTAAGATGTTATGACGAAGAGTGGTATGTTTTTGTTTTCTTTGCTCGTGGGCCTTATCCTCGAGAGACTCTTCTGGCGAAGCTTTTAAAGCTAACGGATAAAAGCACTATTGCACTTTTAAAATACTTATCTATACAATTTAAAAAAAGTGTCTGTTTGCAATAACTAAAAACAGATATTTACTCATGCTTATGAAAGTGTATACGGTACTTATAAGGAAAAAACAACTTTTAAAGTTTTTGTCTGTCCGTCTGTCCCGGCTAATCTCCGAAACGGCTTGACCGATTTTAATGGGACATTCACTGACAGATAGCTGATATTAAAGCGGATAACTTAAGCTTTACTTCAATTTTAGAAAAATAATTAGGGTTCTTCGAAAAAAAAACCCCCAAAATCCGATACAAACGGCTTTTTTGCAGCGGGTGAAACCGCGGGGCGCAGCTATTATTATATGAATAATCTTTTAAGTTCTTAACTTCTTCTAGGTGAAGTATTTACTGTACTTATTTTTCGTTTATTAGAATGTTATTACCGACATTTTAAGAAGTACTTCTAAAAACTGTCACAATTCTACTTCTTCAATATCAGTAAGAACGGCAAAAAACTTCGCATCCTTTTATTTGATTTTTTTTAGATCGTTTACAAAATCAGGCCTAACTTTGCCGAAATCCATTACGCTAATGGAAGAGAAACGAAGTTAACGTGCTGACGTACCAGTGATAAATTAAATGGTTGTTAAATCAAAACAATAAATTGGTATACGTTATTAACAAAGAAAGCAACACATAAAATACTCGTATTTACCACTTAAGAATTATCCACATGCTTTCAACTCTCAGCGAGAATATAGGACGACCCGCCACACGACCTAGTGAACGACTCGTTCCCGTGGCTGTCTGCGGTTCTGCGGGTGCCGTATACCCGACCGTATTTACAGGACACACACACAGTAGCTTACATCCTGATTTTCGCGGGATAGAGCACGCACACGAAAATTTAGCCGTGAACTCTCTTGTGATGTTATATTGGTATCTAGCAAAAAACCTGTATGCTGTCCGACGGTGTAAAGACTGCCATTGATATGTGCCATTGAACCGGGCACTAAACAGTGTCGTCTCGTTTTCAGTGACAAAACCGAAAAAGTAAAGTTCGACAGGGTCGGTTTCTCAACGCTAGTATTGAAACACGTGCACCATTAAACAGGATCCTGCAAAAAACGGTGCCTCCAAAATACGATAATATGTTGCCATGAGAACGCAGTCTACTAAACACTAAAGTTGCAATTTTTTGGAAATCAGTTATGGTGTTTTTTTTTTAAATAAAGGTGTAAATTCCGCAACAATTGGCGATATTGGGAATCCACAAACATTACTGTGTTTCGGTTTGAAGGGCACTGTCAGCTAGCGTAATCACTGGGCATATGAGACTTAAGAACTTATGTCTCAGGGTGATGGGCACAGTGAGGTGTGACACACAAATGTCCTGGGTGACACAGCATTTGTTATGGGCAGACGTTGCACTTACCATCAGGCGAACGTTTTGCTCGTTTCATCACTTTATGCAATAAAAAAAAATGGTCATAGAAGATAAAAGCTAAAATTACACAGTGTCTCCGCTGTTCTCGACTGTGAAACGAGCAAAACGTTCGACTGTGAAACGCTCTTAATCTCTGATCATTTCAGAGCATTATCACGGCGGTTTTTTGAAAGAGCCGCGGTTCATCCAAACCCGTTGGTGGTTAAAGCAGCAAATTACCGACCAGATACAAACGCAAACGTCGCCCGCGAAACGTTCTAGACGACACGGACGTCTCAGCACTCCCTGACCACGATACGGTCAGTCACGACACAGGCTACACTGTACACACAGTTAATAGCTTTAATATAACACGCACCACGGCGCGCGACCGCCGCAGAGAGCGGCGCGCAGCAGTCGACAATCACACTGCCCAGAGTTACCGACACACAAGTCGACAGTCCAAATGGAAGCCCGCAGCCTCCCTCGGACGGTCATTAGACGACTTAAAATCATTTTGAGATATTCGTAATCGCGCAAGCACGCAGCGAACGCGACAGTCCGAATTTCGAGGTTTTTGTAGGAGTTTATTTATGTATTCATGTTTGGGTCAAACCAAACCTGGCACGCGGGCCCCTGGCACGCGGGCCCCTGGCACGCGGGCCCCTGGCCCGTGAGCACAGTATCCGATAAAGCTGTAAAAGCCAAAAAGGCTAACAGCAATAACATCACCGAAATTATAAACACTGCAGTAATTTTATATAATGATGATGTGATGATGTTCTCCTAGCCGATTTCGACCACGGCGACAACTGCCGACTACTGTCGAGAGCCATCAACTGCGCAGGAGATATTATAGTGCCACAAGTGTACGCGCAAACAAAGAGGCACTCACTCGTCCCAACCTTCCCGCGCCCGATGTAACGCTGATGCGATAAGATCGGAGGTAGGCTAGGATGCAGTGTCAGAAACACGGGGACAATCACAACACAACCAGACCCGAAAACCAACAATTTCTGTTTTAGCACAAATGTTGGCTCCGTGCTGGGATTCGAACCCAGGACCCGCGGCGTAGAAGTCAGGTACTCTGACCACTAAGCCACGCGGTCGTCTATATAATAACACTGAATTATTTTTGAATTTTATTGACTGTTAGCATCAAAAATAAACATAATCATCTGAACATTTCCGTTCTCTATTTCATTTTAAAATATGTATATAGTTATATAATATGTATATAATATAATTTAAAGGATCATTAGTTGTGAAATGAAAGTTATATGTTCTGATAAATGTTTTATATTACACTAACTGAAGCACGCGACTATATCCGTATGGATTTAGGTTTTTTTTTTATAATACCGAGTAAAATCTTCGATTTTCCGAAATAAACAGTATCCTACGCTCGTCTCCAACATGCAAGCTAACTGAGTGCCGAATTGCATCAAGATCGATTTAAAGCCATGAAAAGGTGACAAACAGACAGAGAGACAGGGATAGCACTTTCGCATTTATACTGGTAATATTATAGTATGGAGTATGGATGAATGGACGGACGTATTAAATAATACCAGATTCATAAATAATGCAGCAGTGTCAGACAATGGGCCAGTCACGTATGTACTGAATTAATTTTATAACTGGGTAATGCATTTAACCTACCTCTGGATGGGCGTGTTCTACATATGTAATGAGTATCTCTTACACAGTTCAGTGCCAAAATAACTCTTCTCTCAACTAAAGGAGCGAATAAGAGAGTCCTTAAACTGGATAATTAACAATAGCATCATCTTATGGTGAGCCGCGTGGCCTAGTGGTTGGAGTACCTGACTTCTACGCCGCAGTTCCAGGGTACCACCCTAGGGCCAGTTATTCTGCCGTGAAGCAGTAGTGTGCAAGCATTACTGTGTTTCGGTTTGAAGGGCACTGTGAGCTAGCGTAATCACTGGGCATTTGAGACTTAAGAACTGATGTCTCAGGGTGACGGGCGCAGTGTGATGTCACACAGAAATATTCTGGATGACACAGCATTTGTTGTGGGCGGACGTTGCATTTACCATTAGGTGAACGTTTTGCCTCGATTCGTCATTTTAAACAATAAAAAAAAATCAGTTAGTGACTGAATTATGTACTTACATTAATGTATTGTAATAGTAAAGCCTGGTGCTCGCTCGCCTTTAATTTCGTAGTAAGCGAGTTACCTGGGTTCGATCCCCGGTGCCGGCACCTCAAAAATTGTTCTACAATTGTAATGCTTTTATGCATTTTATAGACTGTTACTCTACTTTTTTACTTTTATAGTGAAGTCTTTAGTTAATCAACTTTTTATTCGTGTGCATTTAGGACCCGCGAGTGTTGTAAAAATTGAGAGAGGAAACATCTTCAAACTGGCGCCTCTCCGTTCTCTACGGACTTATTATTCTTGTCTACTGTCGTGATAACGGTGAATAGGGGGCAAATTATTTTCTCTTTAAATAATAAAAATAAAGTAAAATGAGTAAAGTTACAGCCTATAAATGTCCCACTGCTGAGCAAAGGCCTCCTATCATTTCTGACAGGGTTTTGGAGCCGGGAAAAGTCCGCCACGCTGCTCAAATGATGTCTAAGTCGGCGCATTATATTAATTTTATTTTAAAGAATTCTAATCTTACGTTTGGAAATTCAACTGTAAATTCGTTGGAATCACTATTGATCCCAAGTTACAGTACGGAGCACACATTGGAAAAGTAGTTCCGAAATAAAATTCTGCCGTTTTTGCAATAAGAAAGATAAGACAGCTGACTGATGAAGCTACAGCTAAATTAGTATATTTTTCATACTTCCACAGTATTATGTTGACTGGGAGAAAATGTCTAAAGGCATTAAGTCCGTCCTTTGTATCCTTTCTTTGTGAGGGAAACAATAAAGATTAACACAACAAAGTTATGTCCTAACAGCTGGATTGGAAACAATATTTATTTTACAAAAACAAGCATTTACGATAATCTTTAATTTGGGACCTCGCGAGTCGCTACGAGAACTATTCAAGGATAGTAATATTATGACTTCCGTCGTTGTTTATTTTTGAAATTTTATCTATGTACGGAAAAACTTCAATTTTTTTAACAAAAAATTAACTGTATCCTGTAGAACGCGTCGAGCCGACACGCCAGAGGTTCTTATGTTTAGGTTGGCTAAAACTAGAAAATGTTTTCTTAGTACATGAATAAAATTTTATAATAAAGTTCCTTGAAGTGTGTCACAAAATTCGGACACAGTTTTAAAAAACTTGTCAAGATGACATTATTAGATAAAGCGTATTTTAAAATAGATCAATATATACAGGAATCCCATTTGTGGAAATAATACTTGCAAACCCCTTGGCTACTAAATTTATTATATATGTAATTTTGTTTTGTAATTAATAAATGACATTGACACAGAGTTTCTTACCAGTTCTTCTCTGAAAAGGTAATTTTTTGAAACCGGTGTATATTTTTAAGTTTATAAGAGCTTTAAATTGAATAAAGAAATTTTGACTTTGACTTTGAAAAATAATTTTAACTCAGGTCATTCGCGTACTATTATATTTAAGGCAAGCCCCCAGCTCCTTAGCTACCACGCCATAATAGACATACGAGTAGTTACGTCATATTTAAAATATACAAAATGCTAAAAAAGGTCGAAATTGCTGAGACCTGAAAGCGAGTGCCAGGTCTCATACTGGTCGAATTACCTGGGCTCGGTTCCCGCTGCGGGTTGATTTGCGATGCGCTGGTGGTAAAAGTAAATGACTTAAATAGCATCCTTAAAAAGAAAAAAGAAATCTATTATATTGCTTACTTGCCGGCAGATTCCCGGTGCCGGCACCACTAAAATTGTTAATTGCAATTTTAAGTGCTGACTTACCACGTGCTCGGCGGTGAAGGAAAACATCGTGAGAAAACCTGCAGGTCTGAGAAATTCAAAATATTTCGAAGACATGTGAAGTCCGCCAACCCGCATTGGAGCAGCGTGGCGGATTCCTCCTAGCTCCATAACCCTCTCAGAAATGAGAGGAGGCCTGTGCTCAGTAGTGGGACATTTATAGGCTGAAACTTTACTTGAAATATGCCATATCGTAGTGCACTAGCGACTTTTACTGGTGGTAGGATTCCTATGCAGGAGTCCGTCTAGGTAGGTACCACCCCAGGGCCAGTTATTCTACCGTGAAGCAGTAGTGTGCAAGCATTACTGTGTTTCGGTTTGAAGGGCACTGTGAGCTAGCGTAATCACTGGGCATATGAGACTTAAGAACCTGTCTCAGGGTGATGGGCACAGTGTAGTGTCACACAGAAATTTTCTGGGCGGCACAGCAGTTGTTATGGGCAGATGTTGCACTTACCATCAGGTGAACGTTTTGCTCGTCTCGTCACTTTATGCAATAAAATAAAAAAAAAAAAGAACTGGACTCTTCCCTCACTAAAATAATAAGAGGTTGGTTGCTCAGCAGTGGGATATTTATTAGTTGTTACTATGAAAGAGAACCAAATCTACCCATCATCATTCCTGCAGACGGATTCCTGCATAGGAATCCTACCACCACTAGTTGATTCAAACGTACATGTTATGGCTCTTTCTAAATTTAAAGTTATATAGTAGATTTCAGATGTTTCAGGAAAATGCTGCTCTTCATCTCCTGGTTTTTATTTTCCCTCTGTCGACTTTTACGACGGCCACGGGATGAGATGGGGTAGCAGATTCTCTTAAGCCGCTACCTCAAAGCTTTCTGGAACATCTGAACAAATAAACTGCGGTTTCCAACCCGCCTGCCAAGCGTGGCAGCTAAGGCAAAATCCCCCCAAAATGAGAGCTACTAACTTTTGTGGCAATCTATGAGGGAGGCCTGTCTTCAGCAGTGGACTGGTAGTAGGCTGAAATGATGATGATGATGATGATAGCTATATTTACTACATCATTTGTTGTGGACGGACGTTGCACTTATCATCGGGTGAACGTTTTGCTCGTTTCGTCACTTTATACAATAAAAAGAAAAAAAAAATCAGTGTCGGACTACTTCTGCAAACAGTGTCTTCAAACTTACTTTTATTACCACCGATAAATGTGCAAATATCAAAATAATTTGTAATCTATAGCATGATGTACAATTTTAAATTGACGGTATCCTGTAGAATGGGTCGAGGTGACACGCTAGAGGTTCCTTTGTTTAGATTGGCTAAAACTAGAAAGTCTTTTCTTAGTAGATGTATAAAGTTTTATTATAAAATTCCTAAAAGTGTAACACAAAAATCGGATATAGATTTTAAAAAACTTATCAAGAAGACATTATAGACTTATTAGATAAAGCGTATTATAAAATAGATCATTATATAGAGGACAAAGATGTGTGGAAATAACTCATACTCTGCACTTGCAAACCCCCTGGCTACTAAATTTATGATGTATTTTTTTTGTAATCTGTAATCTGTAAATGATATTATGTAATATGGCATTCAAAAAAGAAAGACCCCAGAGTTTCTTACCGGTTTTTCTCTGAGAAGGTCATTTTTGAACCGGTGTAGATTTTGACATTCATAAGAGCTTTAAACAAGCCTAAATTGAATAAAGAAATTTTAACTTTGACTTTGACTTTAGAAAACTAAAGAACAACTGAACTGAAACTGAACTAACTGTATCGTGAATGTTAACGAAATAGCCGGTAGATAGGCTTTTCACTACCGAGGTGTCGTAAGAGGCGACTAAGGTATTGTACGGACAGCCTTTTTTCGTGCAGGATAACATTATAATATGCAATTCTGTCGCTTAACTGCTCGTGGGAACGCAATGGGAGTAAGATTATTTTTTACTAGTACCAAAATGGCAGCGACGTGGTTCGCCACCAGTCACGAGGAAACGAGCTTCCTGCGAGGGCGAAAAGTGGGCTACGCGGGTGGCCTCTGCCTACCACTTATATGAGAAAAAAGCGTGACGTATGTATTTATGGTAACGAAATGTAAAATGATAAAGGTAAGTAAAACCAGAGGTAAAATGAAAACCAGAAGCAGCATCTTTCTGGATCATCTGAATAAATAAACTGCGGTTGCCAACCTGCTTGCCTGGCGTGGCAACTATAACAAAATTCTCCCAAAAAGAGAGCTGTTTTCGACTGAGTGGATATATAAATTAAATATTTTTAGTTTTTATAACCAAAAATTCAAACACTATTTCGTCAATGTGTGAACTTTGTTACAATTCTACTTGTCTACAATTTCATTTTTCATAAAAATATAAAATCACCCTTCTTATTAAAAATTACAGAAAATATGTAAAATATTTTTTATTTTATTTTTATTTGATAAAGTGTCGAGACGAGCAAAACGTTCACCTGATGTAAGTGCAACGTTTGTCTATAACAGATGCTGTGTTACTCAGAATATTTCTACAACTAATAATTGCTGGAAAAGAGGCTGTGTGACACAGAACACAGGAGTGTTCTCACACAGCATTTGTTATGGTCAAAAAATTTTACTTATCATTAGATGAACGTTTTGCTCATCTCGTCACTTTCTACTGTAAAAAATGTTTTTATTATGCGTAACGCTTGATGTGTTGATATTTCTACAAAAGAGTAATCTTGCATTCCGCATGATACTCGTATATCATGAATGACTATTGATCAGAGAAAAGTTTGGCTCCTTTCCAACGATTATTAGTATAAAAGATTTCATTACATTTTCATGACAATGTGAGCTTATGTACTTAATTGATATTTCTTCCACTGTTACTGGTTTAACTTTAGATAGATTAAGAGTACATCAAGTAAAAAAATGGATGAACACTTTATAGATTTATTTCTGATCTATATATGTCTGTATTATTTGTTCAGTGTTCTATCATTTAATTAATAGCATTACCTTTCCATGCATCGCCTTTATTCGCATTCTTGTCGCAAAATTACCTGACGATACTACACCCGGCGTCAAAAAAATCGCACATCCGAAAAAAATAATTTAAATACTATTTTAACACAACAGGCCAATGGCAATGTTGTGGTTTGAGGCTATCATTCGAAAGGTAATTTCATTAGCTTTCAGGAATTTTAATTCAATTTTACTTTTATAACGAGACGAAAGAGAAATTAAAGAAAAAGACAGGGTATGTACAAATTTGCAAATTAATAATGTAAAAAAAAACTTAATAAATACAAAAAAAGTTCTTAAAACCCAGTGTTACCCCCCCCCCCCCCCTTGCCTTGATAACGGCTTCCATGCGATCTTTCATGGACCTTACAAGGATCGCAACAGCCTCTTGGGGTATTTGTTCCCACTCTTCAAGTACCGCATCTTGGAGCTCTTGAAGAGTGGCTGGAGCTGGATCTCGAGCTCGCACGCGCCGTTTTAGGTCATTCCAGAGATGTTCTATTGGGTTAAGGTCTGGACTTCGTGCTGGCCAATGCATAACAGGGATATCGACCTCCTGTAAATAATCCCGTACAATAGCCGCGGTGTGGCAACGAGCATTATCATGCATTAACATGAATCCATCACCGACATAACCAGCATACGGGACCACATGTTCCTCCAGGATTTCAGTAATGTACCGACCAGCATTTAATGACCCTTGCCCACGGCCACCCCGAGTCCGGGAAACGCACACAAGTTCCGTTTTCCCGTCGACGGAAATGCCGCCCCAAAACATACACGAGCCACCCCCGTATTCGACGGATTCTTCGAAGCAGGGTTGTGTGAACCTCTCCCCCTGTCTTCTGTAGACCCTTCTACGTCTGTCATTGCAGAAGAGACAGACCCTCGTCTCATCAGAGAAGAGTACGGTCCGCCACTGTTCTAGAGTCCACTCGCAATGATTGCGAGCAAAGTCTAGGCGATCTCTGCGATGCTGTGCAGTAAGTTTTGGACCTTTAGCAGGTCTATGGGCTGTTAAACTCTTTTCGTGTAACCTTCTTCTTATCGTAGAAACACTCACAGATGTTCTCCGAGTCGATCGAAGCTGTTGTTGCAACTCAGCAGCATTTGTAAAACGGTTTCGTAAATATGTCGTAACGATGAAACGGTCATCTCTTTGTGATGTGCACCGTTTTCTTCCAGATCCCGGTTTTCTAACATAACAACCAGTCTGCTGAAAACGTTGGAACACCCGTCGAACTGAAAAACGGGACAGGTTCAACCGTCGAGCAATGTCACACTGCCGCATCCCCGACTGCAATAGGGCAATCACTTGAGCGGCTTCTTCAGAGCTGGTGTCCATCTTTACTTGTTCTTACTTGGGTTACTTGTTCACGTGTGTTCACTGCAAAGTCTAAATTACGACTGGCCCATATTTCATCCAGATCGACCCTTTTATACCCTTTTTAATTGGTGTAACTGGCGTCCTTACTAACGAGCATTTGACAGTGTTTATTTTTGACGCTCTATAATGATAAATGTTTTAATGATTTCATGATTTTTTTATTAATAATGTAAAGCTATTCAAATACCCATTTCAAACATACCAATATTTATATAAATATAATTCGTTCCTAGCCATTACAGCCATTTTTCGCGCAAACTCAGAGAGGTGCGATTTTTGTGACGCTGAGTGCAAGTTTAACAGCATAGTTTTCATTTCCCAAATCTGTCTATCTGTTGTGCTTTCTTTTTTTATTTGATAAAGCGACGTAACGAGAAAAAACGTTCACCTGGTGGTAAGTGAAACGTGTGCCCATAAAAAATTCTGTTCCTCCCAGAAAATTTCTGGATGACGGCACACTGCGCCCGTCACCCTGAGACTTTTCAGTTCTTAAGTATCATATCCCCAGTGATTACGCTAGCTCTCAGTGCCCTTGAAACCGAAACACAGTAATATTTGCACACTACCGCGTCACCGCAGAATAAACGCCGTCGGTCGTACGGTGCTACCCACCTAGACGAATTCCTGTATACGAATCCTACCACTTGTAAAATGATATTCGGATCATTTTCGGATTCAAATAAACAGACAAAGTGAAAAGTTAAAAAGTAAAGTTTCAGCCTATAAACGTCCCACTGCTGAGCACAGGCATCCTCTCATTTCTTAGAGGATTTTTGAGCTAGGAAGAATCCGCCACGCTGCTCCAATGCGGGTTGGCGGACTGCACATGTCTTCGAAATATTTTTTATTTCTCGGACATGCCGGCTTCCTCACGATGTTTTCCTTCACCGCCGAGCGCGTGGTAAATCAGCACTTAAAATTGCAATTAACAATTTTATTGGTGCCATCATCGGGAATCGAACCCAGGTCACTTGCGTACTACGAAATTTAAAGCGAGCGCCTAGACCCTGAGCTACCACGTCTCAAAACAGACAAAGTACTGGATGGCAATATACTCGTAGATTTCATTATAAGAACTGTAAACATTGAAATATGAGTGAGTGTTTTTATTTGATAAAATTATAGAAATGTAAGCTAAGTAGTCGTAAAAAGAAAACTCAGAAACGTAAACAAATTTTATTATATAATAAACCTTGAAGCTCTTAGGCTTTTCAGCTTAGAGGAATTTTCACGACTAACAATATTGCTAAGCCGTTGTCTTCGATACTGTCACACTATTTCACTTATACATTTCCCAATAAGAACTGATTTGCATAGTTATTAGTTATTCTTTCGAATTTTTCGTATTTTTGTTACGTGTTATTTTAATCTCCATTGCATATATCTTCTCCAAAGGGGACTGGGGGAATGCCTATTGTCATCCTCCAACATATCTTATTATTAAGTACGATCAGATTACATATGTATATATTCTGATGACATGTAGACATTCGCCTGACACTCATCTGCTATTCCTCTGGTATTGTAGGTGAGCTTACCATCACGCGAGCCACCTGCTCGTTTGCCCCCTGTTCTATTAAAAAATCGTGGACACTGTTCTGGTGTTAGTGAATAATGACCCATTTAAATAAAACTAGTTTTGACGGACTGGTGGTAGGATTCCTATGCAGGAATCCGTCTAGGTAGGTACCACCCCAGGGCCAGTTATTCTGCCGTGAAGCAGTAGTGTGGAAACATTACTATGTTTCGGTTTGAAGGGCACTGTGAGCTAGCGTAATCACTGGGCATATGAGACTCAAGAACCTATGTCTCAGGGTGATGGGCACAGTGTGGTGTCACAGAGAAATTTTCTGGGTGACACAGCATTTGTTATGGGTAGACGTTGCACTTATCATCAGGTGAGCGTTTTGCTCGTTTCATCACTTTATGCAATAAAAAAAAATCGTTTTACTAATTCATTAAGTAATATTGAGGAAAAGAAATGTCTTTGAACGGTTCCAGGTTGCACGGCGGAAAGAAAAGTAAATAATACAACAACAACCTATTTTTCATACATACATAAGATCACGACTGTATCCCATAAGGGGTAGTCAGAGATTGGGCACTCACTGCAAAAACAGATGACCGCAACAATCCACGTTTCACCAAAACAATATAATGCACTCGGTGTGATAGGTGGTGAGCCCATCGCCACCATGTTGCTTTTTCAATACTTCATTATTATTTTTATATCTTTTGTATGCCTATAAATATCTGTCGATATTTTACTTAATTAATAACTAAATTCCTTATAATATGTTATTGGTTAAACTTCTTCAGTTTTATACGAGTAGATGTCGAGTTTTTTGCAGCCGATCCGTATTTGTAGGTAGGGTTGCCAGACGTCCGGAGACGTCCAAGCTGCTCGACTATGGAATGCGCTACCTGAAAATCTAATAACTACCCACTATCAAATACGCATTCAAAGGGAAAGTTTTAGCTCATTTTACAAATTGTACAGATTTACCAAAACAATGATCGTCATCCTCATCATTAGTATATACGAGTATTATTCTAGTTTATAATAATATTTATTATTTATGTGTGTGTGTTTATGTTTGTATACGTGTAGGTATATTTAATAAGTATTATATATTATACGATCCTTTGTAACCGCCTTCGTCGTTAACTCACTGCCCAAAGGTTGACTGGAAGAGAATGCTTTTAGCATTAAGTTCGCCTTTTGTTCCTTTACTATAGTAAGGTACAATAAACAATAAATAAATAAATAAAGTCGGACATAGTTAGGCTTCGTGGATTCAGTTTATTGTACCCCGCAAACATGTTTTGGTCTGAAGAGCATTGCATAGCTAAGTGTTATAACAGGGCATATAATGGGACTTAAGAACTGATTGATGTCGAAGGGCGACGAGTACAGTGTGGTGCCAGAAATGTCAGAAATGTTCTGGGTAATGTTCCGGGTCACATTGCATCTCTTATATTACGGTCAGACGTTCCCCTTACCATCAAATGAACGATTTGCTCGTCTCGTCACTTTCTTTCTAACGTAAAAGTAAAGTAAAGTTTCAGCCTATAAGGTCCGACTGCTGAGCACAGGCCTCCTCTCATTTCTGAGAGTTTTTGGATCCGCCACGCTGCTCCAGTGCGGGTTGGCGGATTTCACATGTCTTCGGAATATTTTTTTTATTTCTCAGACGTGCAGGTTTCCTCACGATGTTTTCCTTCACCGCCGAGCGCGTGGTTCCGGCACCGGAAATCGAACCCAGGTCACTCGCGTTCTACGAAATTTTAAGCGAGCGCCTAGCCCCCGAGCTACCGCGGCTAATCTAATGATTTCAATGCAATATTGTAATTAAGTATTAAAACAATAATAAAATTACCTTACATGTTTTCCAGGTTACAAATTTCTGAATTTGCTAGCCTTGATTGGATCATTACGAGATTTGTAGTTTGATTAGAAATTAATTTCACTGAGTAAACCAGTTCGTAGAAACGTAGCGACTTCGACAAACATTAATTTGATTTTAACAAAAGTAAGCAAGGCCTAATCTTCTGAAAGAAAGCCACCGTGTCTTACAGATACAGCCGCTGGTAGTCTGAAATATGATGTAAGTGGTATTTTACTGGAGATTTAAGGCGGTTTTAACTTTGAAAATAAACGCGATCGGTTCAAGCTAAACGATGTTTAAGCGTTTAACTGAGTTCAATGCTACATTTCGCATTTCATCAACATCAAATGAACGCAGTTAAAGCTAAAAGCGATTAAAATTCAGAACGCCCAATTTTCGACGATTAAATCTATAAACGCGTGTAGAGAGCTGTCATTGTCAATTGCACAACTATGTAAGCGAAAAAAATTCTTTTTATTTTGTATTGTTTATTGTTTGCTTATCTTTATAACCTATGCATAAAAACAGGCTGTTTGACGACGCAAAATACGAAATACATCCAGTTTTTGTTTTAGAATTGTGACGATATTTCATGTTAAAATCGTTTTCCTAAACGCGATCAAAATGGAGCTGGTGAAATTGGTGAAATCGCAAGACGGAAACCGAGATAAAATTATATATTTTAACTCGTTAAGTAAGACCGGTTTTCACCGATTGCTTTGGAAACCAAGTTTAATAAAACCACGTTTTACATAATTATATATTTCATTCCAAGATTCTACGATTTTAAATTACTTTTAAAACCAGCTTTTAAATTTATTCAGTGTTTTACTAAGACCCGATTTCACCGATCGCTTTGGAAACCAAGTTTAATACGACCACGTTTAAGGGCCGATTTCACCGATGAAACTAAACGCGATCAGTTTAAGAAAAACGAAGAGCGTTTAATTGAGTTCAATGATACAGTTTGCATTTCATCAACGTCAAATGAACGCAGTCAATATTAAACGCGGTTCAAATTTCGAACGCCCAATTTTCGACGTTCAGCTCTTTAGACGCGTTTAGAGAGCTGTCATTGTTAATTGCACAACTATGTAAACACAAAAATTATTTATAATTCGTATTATTTATTGTTTGCATACATAACCTATGCTGTTTCATGTCGCAAAATACGAAATAAATCGTCTTTTTGTTTTAGATTGTGACGATATTTCATGTAACTTTCGTTTTTCTAAACGCGAACAAAATGGAGTCGGTGAAATCGGTTAGACGAAAACCGAGATCAAATAATACATATGAACTCAGTTATCGTTACTATATATATCAAAGTAACTTCTTATGTGATAGCAACAATTATAAACTGTTTATAGATATAATCCGTTGTTTAGACGGATTATAATACAAAAATAGCAAGATATATTATAGTGCCATAATAGCAATGTTGAAATGTAAGCTTTGCCACTTGTAAAATCTTCACTAACGAAACCATACCGCGATGTATTTCCGTACAGCGACATCTATCGGACATATTTTCAGTTATGACAACATGACGTTTTTTTAACAAAGAATGAAGTAATAATTGCTGATGCGATTTTATTATTAATGAAGACTTGGAACTTATTTTTTTAAACTCTTTTTTTTGTTATACAATTAAAAAAAAGAACGCGCGAACACTTCACGTGATATAAGTCAAAGTAATATGTATAAGAAATGTTGATAAATTAAAAATAAATAAACCCGAGTTAATGAAAATATCAATAACTGTAAAATAACTACTCGATACAAAACAATAATTAAACAATTATTAATTAATCGATGAATATTAATCAAGCGTAACAAAAATGTTAGTCTCAAATTCGACCTCGCAATATTACCCTCAAAGCGCAATGTATGACAATGTACTACATTTTCATAGTACTCATCATTACTAAAAAAAAAAGTCCGAGAGGCTATATGTCTAACTATTATAGTTTAGTATCCGATGAAGCTGTAAAAGCCAAAAAAGGCTAACAGCAATTACATCACCGAAATTATATTATAGTTAAGTCACAATAACCGCTTTTTGTTCAAATTAGTCTATCAAAACATGGATAGAATCGAAAGATGATGGCATTCGTATCATGATATTAATCCTTATCCTACGAAATAGTTTCATAGTCAAGGTTGATTATGTACATGTAAAGTCCTCTTTAAATAATTCGAATCGGACCTATCGTTCAGAAGTTACGACGGGTATAAAAATGCTAAAAGTAAGAAAAATGCAGACAGTCGCTCCAAAAATAGTTAGTGTAAGGAATTGTGATTGTTTTATTTGTCCAAATAAAGTATAAATTTATCTTTCTAATATCTACCGTGCGAAGCCGGTGCGGATCGCTAGTTTTCAATAAGGTGAATTCATTATTTTTTTTTTTCTTAAATTTAAGTTTTCTGTATTTGCCTTTTTTATGTATTAATGTTGTTTTATATGTTCATTAATTGGAAAACTGTGGCATTGTGTTTTGTGCATTGTGTATATTGTAACCTGTAATTTTTGTGATTGCTTCGAATAAATATGTTTCTTTCTTTTTTTCTTCTTTCAATAAAGAACAAATAAATAAACCTCAGTATGAAAATAGAATATTTCTTACTCAAAATAGATTTGACATAATATTTCGAACGTGATTTCTTATAGTCTACACTGGTTCGCAAAAAACTCACTAAGGGGCCCAGCGTTCAAATGATCGATCACTTAACAATGATCAATCATTGTTAACTGTGCAATGGTATAATAAATCTGAAGATATCGCAATATCTTGGCAGCTCATTCCCAGGGATTGTCACACATGTTATCTTTTACATAATCTTTTTTATAGGAACAAAAACAAAAAAATAAATAGTAACAATCGGTACATCCCCCCGTGACCATGGGTGCTGTAAAGCACTCGAAACGTCGGGTTATAAATAATAAAATTAAAATTAAACGCGATAAAATTCGTAAAATTAGTTTCATTTAAATCGGTACACATTCTAGGATTTTGTAGTAAAACGTATAAATACATACAATCACACCTTATTCCGATGAGAAGTAGGTGGGGGACCCCACCCGTAGCCGACTTTCCGCCCCCGCGGGAAGCGAGACGTGACGGGTGGCGAACCACGACGCAGACATTTTGGCGGCACAAATTCTTTCTCCCCATCCCCATTGCGTTCCTACGAGCGGTATAGTGACAACACATTTTTTTAATTGTATAAAGTGACGAAACAAGCCAAACGTTGACCTGATGGTAAGTGCAACGTCTTCCCACAGCAATGCGGTGTCACCCAGCACATTTTTGTGTGACACCACATTGCGCCCGTCACCCAGGAACATTAGTTTTCTTAAGTCACAGCAATATTAGCACAATTCTGCTTCACGGCAGAATAACTGGCCCTGCAGAGGTACCTATGTAGACGGATTCCTTCATAGAAATCCTTCCTCCAGTAAAATTTTCGGCATTTAGATTATAAAAAATTTATAATATTGTCATATTCATATTGATTTTATCTGATAACTGATTGTAATTACTAACACTTTTTATCAAGTGAGGAGTTGCCGAATAAACTGGTAATTTAGATATCTTTTTACAAAATTTCTGTTAAAAGATATCCGGCTAATTTCGTTAGAAAAATTGATTATTCAAAACAATTCTGTAATTTGCCCTACAACTAAAACAGTGAAGCAGGTAAATCCACGACCGCATGGTCAGGTAGTCATAATTGCCTATCTACCTACCTACATAACTTCTACGCTACGTGTCGTGGGTTTCATAAACAGAAGCGTCGCTGGAGTTTCTTGCGCCATTTCTTCTCCAGCGGAAACGCATTCCGAATTGGTGGTACACCTATCTAATAATAATCATGGTATTAGTAATGATAGTAGTAGTAATATTGCCCTCCCGATTGCAGTAACTGACAGAGCCGAGGCCGGCCCCCTTGGGCACCCTCGAGTCTGTTACTCTCGCGAACAGGGTGACGGTCCAAGCCGAGGTCCCCTCTCGGGGGCCCTTGCGCCAGTCATCCATAAATAAAGGTTTCGGCTAAGCGCCCTCAGCGCTATGCCACCTTTCAATCCGGCGAAGCTGTAAAAGCCTTCGGGCTAACAGTGACCATCAGTCCTAAAAAAAAAAAACTCCACTCGCAGTTAGCGGCAGCATTTACGCAAATACAAATCGTTGTGGTGCGAATGAGACAAAAAGATTTGTCTTTTCATGGATGAAAATGACGAGATGACCAAATCGTTCACCTGATGATAGGCGCAACGTCCACCCGTAGCGGATGTTGTGTAACCTAGAACAATTCGTGTGATAGCTCGTAATGCTTGTAACCCTAAAAACTATGTTATTAAGTCCCATATTTATGCCCAGTAACTAATCAAGCTAGTCCTTAAGACCGCAACAGCTATATTTTCACTTTACTGCTTGGCGGCGAATAAAATAAAAAAATAAATAAAGTGACGAAACGAGCAAAACGTTCATCTCATGATAAGTGCAACGTCTGCCCGTAAAAAATGCTGTGTCACCCAGAAAATTTCTATGTGACACCACACTGTACCCATCACCCTAAGAAGAATAAGTTCTTGAGTCTCATATGCCCAGTGATTACGCTAGCTCACAGTTCCCTTCAAACCGAAACACAGTTATGTTTGCCCACTACTGCTTCACGGCAGAATAACTGGCCCTGGGGTGTTACCTACCTAAACGGATTCCTGCAAAGGAATCCTACCACCAATAATCTAAACGGTTAGTACTGGAGTGATATCCTACATACTTATCTAAACAGATTTCTGCATAGGATTTCTACTACCAATAGTGAATATGGATAAACCTGGAGAGACGCATCGTTTTTTTAAATATAAAAATGTACTCTGGATAAAGTCAGAAAGCAGTTCTTGCCTTTACTCTTTACGGTCGATTCACCCGAAAATTATATCATCTGTCTTACAATGGCTCGTGCCGTATAAATTATACTACAAGAAGCGGACCCACGCTTTGAATAAAAAAACTATTATCAAACAGTCACTTTTCATATGTCAATAGAGGTCAACTTTAGCCATCTTTTCTGCAACAATTTTATATCTAAGCCTATATCTATGCCTACGTATTAAGTTCTATTGGTAGCGCAAAACATTTATCGGTGTCTCTCGAGGCCGGCTAAGCCCGCTTTTATTAATACATGCGGAGGCTTCCGCGAGCCACACACATTTATCAATTAAACTCTCCTGAGACTGCTATCCATTCACAGTACTGAATACTGTTCAATTTCAGATAGAGACTTAACCTGGCATAATTGAAGAAACTGAATCTAAATATAAAAAAAAAACTGATGTGTAATTCATCGGGTTTTTTTTATTTTTAGATTCAGTTTCTCAGTTATCAGATAAAATCAATATGAATATGACAATATTATAAATTTTTTATAATCTAAATGCCGAAAATTTTACTGGAGGAAGGATTTCTATGAAGGAATCCGTCTACATAGGTACCTCTGCAGGGCCAGTTATTCTGCCGTGAAGCAGAATTGTGCTAATATTGCTGTGACTTAAGAAAACTAATGTTCCTGGGTGACGGGCGCAGTGTGGTGTCAGTGTGCTGAATACTGTTCAATTTCAGATAGAGACTTAACCTGGCATAATTGAAGAAACTGAATCTAAATATAAAAAAAAAACTGATGTGTAATTCATCGGGTTTTTTTTATTTTTAAATAAATTAATTTTTCAAAATAAGGGCGCTCACAACTCAGTAAACTTGAAAGAAGTTAAACTAAGATATATTATAAATTTGAATTGAATAAAAAAAAAAAAAGTTGAGAAAAATTATTATCACTGTAAAATAACCGCTCGGTATAGGTATAAAAATTTATAAGCAATCGTTAAATACCTTGAAATTTTATTCACATCGCGTAAGAGTAACTTCTTTACTCTTCTAAAATGTCAATCGGACATAGTTATGCAAACTAGAACCAACCCACAAAATTTATATAATGAAGTTAACGGTCGTAACGGAATCTAATGGTCTACTTTAAAGATCCAGGGACAAAAAAATATTATCTCTGCCGCTCAATAGAACCATATCTCCTGATCCTAGAAATTTATCGATAGTATTTTTTAAATACATCTAAGTAATTTTATTCTTGATGTATTGAGGGTTGGTACTGTTTTGCGTAACTACGTCCAATTCTGCTTGACTTCAGTAACCATATCGGACTGGTTTGCACGAATTTATAACTTAACCAGTAACGTATTGTTGTTGTAAAAGAGTCAATAGTGTAAATGGTTAGCGAACGGACTGCGAACAGTACTGCAAAACACCACCAAATTTTTTTAAGCTTATTTGGAATTGTAAACAGGAATATCAATAAAGTTAAGCGTTGATATGTTGCTAAGTTTCTTCATTCAAAAAATCAGTTACCCGAATTTAAAAAGGAAGTTTAAGGCAATTATATTGTGCTCTAAATTTTTCCTATAACTTCGAAGAGTTAACCAGGTCGGTTCTACCCGGTAGAGAATTTCTCAGAAACTATTTTGGATACGAAAACCTAAAAAGAGTTTAAAATGTCTGCTGGCAATAAATATTGCTATTATTAGTATGGATTTGCTTAAAATAAAAATAAACGAACATGCATTAACAAAAATATTTCTCACTGGATAATAATTACTCAGTATATAAACAATTGTTAATTAATCGATAAATATTCAATAAGAATTACAGAAACGTTTCACGAAAGCGCGGCACTCAAATTCGACCGTCGATCGTCGTCAGATCCGAAGTTTTTTTTGTGTAGTCAATTTTGTCTTATGAGCTCTTATGAACGTCACAATTTGTATCGAAAAGCCGGCACGAAACTCTAGGATCCTTTTTTCAATGCTACGTAGTAATTTTTAAAGTACACTAATTTATTATAACATCTTTAAGTCTGATAGGCACAGCGTTTTCGAGTGCAGGGAATTTCTTACGTTATTTCTTCGCATATTTGTCCTCTATAGACTATAATAATACGCTTTATCTAACAATGTCTTAATTTGTCAATTTTTCTTTATTGGTTTGTCCTACTACTACTTCTTTTCCAGTGGGATTTATAGGACTAATTTACATTGTATAAACTTAGGGCTCATCGCATTTCAGATTAAGCTCAGCTCATAGAACAAGACTTTTGAGAGGAAAATATTTTATTTTTCTAAGTTTAATTTCCTACTAAGTTCCTTCCCGTTTTTAGTTTTTTTAAATAAAATTATTAACGAATTCAATAATTATGTAATAGTTTTAATTAATTGGTAAACTATAACTAAATAATAAATATGAAATTCCGATCCGTGTAATGAGCTCCAACTTCCAAATATTTTATATATCTTGCAAATTACTTAAATGTAACCTGACAGATATAATTTTATAACAGATACTAAAAATAATTAATGGTGTCCTTTCTTACATTCCGTTTTAGGACGAATATAATTCATAAACAGAGAGATATAATATAGTGCCATGTTAGAACAGTTACTATGTAAGTTTGTTCAGTTGTGCGACTATCAGTAACAAAACCATAGCGTGATGTATTCCCGTACAGCGACATCTAGCGGGTATATTTTTAGTTGAAATCGATTTGAAAATAAGCTTGTGATGCTTTTAAAAAACAAAAGAGTAAGTAATTGCATATGCCAATTAATCATATTTATACATTTGCTTGTAGTTTTCATATTTATGTTACTCTAATAAAACAATACTAAACAAATAAAACCTTTATATACTGTGAAATTCAAGAACTAGTTAGACCATAAAAGAGATCAGTTGTAGAAAGTTAGATTAAAAATATTTTTTCATTTTAATTATGATATCTTTCTCTACGTAGAGCAACCTTTTAATCTTATTTTATAGGCGATGACGTCCTTCTAAAACAGCGACATCTTGCGGTCATCGAGCAAATGACACATAAAGTAACTTGCCGTATCTAAACTAATAATATTTAGGGGAAAGATTTGATTTTTTGTATGTTTGGTTATGATGATTTAACTCAAAAACTACAGAACCGATTTTAAAAATTCTTTCACCTATATACAACTACATTATCACCGACTAACATGAGTTGTATTTAATTTAAAAAAAAACGAGATTCCTACGAAAATTGCTACGATGTAACTCAAGGTATCAAAAATTTACAGATAAAAGCCATTATTTGGCGTGCGCTGCAAAAACCATTAATGATAAAGAAAATAATGTACTACATTTTAATAGTTCTCATCATTACCCACAAAAAAGTCCGCGGGGCTATGTCTAACTATTATAGTTAAGTCACAATAACCGCTTTTTGTTGAAATTAGTCAATCAAAACATGGATAGAATAGAAAGATGATGGCATTCGTATCATGGTATTAATCCTTATCCTACTAAATAGTTTCATAGTCAAGGTTGATTATGTACATGTAAAGCCCTCTTTAAATTATTCGAATCGGACCTATCGTTTAGAAGTTACGATAGGTTTAAAAATGCTTAAAGTAATAAAAATGCCGCGGTGTGATCAAACAGCCCTCCGCTCACCCGCGCTACTCACGAATAGACTAAGATCTATTAATTACTAACCTACATATTATTATTATTTTATATTATTTTTTGTAAACTAGAAACAATTTAATAGTGGTTTGTAATTTTAATTATATTTTTTTTTTTATTTAAAACTTTAAGACGCTCTTTAAAAAATACAGCGGCCGCGTGTCTCTCGAACGCCCGGCTTCATGTAACTTGGGCATCATCGAGGTGCGCGGCTCCCTTTGCGCAGCGGTCGAGAGTGGTCGTTTTATTTTGCTACCACGACATCAAATATTGGCTATATTTCATGCCCAGTTCCCAGTTTCAGTAAAATAACGTAATCTTATCTGACCAGCTGCAGAGCCGCCGATGAGAATAGTCGCTACAAAAAATGTTAGTGTAAGGAGTTGTGGTTGTTCTATTTGTCCAATTAAAGTACTAATTTTTGTTTCTAATATCTATCTACCCGTGCGAAGCCGGGGCGGATCGCTAGTCTGATATAATCTGATAAGATCGGACATAGGTTCGAATTCAGAATCAAAGACACGGATACAGTCATAATGTCTTGCAAATGTATCATCCACGGCTGATATTCTTACCCACGACGTAACATATTCGCAGAACCCCGAGACATTTTGATTAAAGATACGAGTATGATTAGTTCGTGAAAACTGTTAAGTGACATTTCGAAAGGAGCGATAATATTTTTTTTTTGTAATTATTGTAAAAAGCCGTGGTAGCTCAGGGGCTAGGCGCTCGCTTTAAATTTCATAGTACGCGAGTGACCTGGGTTCGATTCCCGGTGCCGGCACCACTAAAATTGTTAATTGCAATTTTAAGTGCTGATTTACCACGTGCTCGGCGGTGAAGGAAAACATCGTGAGGAAACCTGCATGTCCGAGGAATAAAAAATATTTCGAAGACATGTGAAGTCCGCCAACCCGCATTGGAGCAGCGTGGCGGATTCTTCCTAGCTCCAAAACCCTCTCAGAAATTAGAGGAGGCCTGTGCTCAGTAGTGGGACATTTATAGGCTGAAACTTTTTATTGTAAAAAATACTGCATTTTCGTAGGATTTGCATAACGTGTGGGAAGAACAAATAAGTTATGATACTGTTTTATGCAAATAAATTAATTTGCACTTGAATTTTAATTCAGTATTCATTTTATTATGCTGATTTAAAAGTAGAGCTATTTTTAATAATATTATACTTTAATAATAAAATGAATACCGAATTGAAATTCAAATACAATTTAATTACTAATTGCTATTTATTGTATTCATTCTACTTTTTCATAAGTACCTACTCATTAATGGTTCATTTATTTAAATTTAAGACAATGCATCTTTCGCTTTTTTTTTTACTGATGGTCATTCTTAGTCCGAAGGCTTTCACAGGCCGAGCGCTGAGGGCGCTTAGCCGAAACCTATAATTATCGATAACTGGCGCAAGGCGCTTTATTTATGGACACTGGCGATGATACTTATGTAATCATCGGCGTATAGACGGCGTTTGATAGTCAGATCGCTCATTCTTAATCCAAACGGTCTCCCTTTCAAATCTTTTAAGCAATTGTCTATAGGACACAACCTTGTCGAACACCATTTTTGATTTAAAAGAGTTTGTGTAACAGCCCCTGCCCCCGATTTGCCCTGTGGCGGCGGCCACAGAAAATCTATGGTAGAGGCCTCTATGCTCAGCTCAGCAGAACACTAGAATCCTTAATTAGTTTTAGTATTAAAAGCAGTAATGATTTCTTATATTCACGCGAACACTACACATTTAAATGAAACTAATTTTACGACCAATAATGACCATGGGTGCTGTAAAGCACTCGACACGTCGGGTTATAAATAATAAAACTAACCGCGATAAATATAAGATTCATTTAAATTAAAAGCAGTAGTTAAAAAACAGTTCTTAGTAATAATTCAATATTTACATCTTATGAATTCGTGTAAGCCGTGTGTATATATTTCGTAGCTAATATGTACACGTATATACAAGGCACAAATAGCGGAACACAAAAAAAAACATAATTTTTCATAATATTTCATAAAATACTGGCCAGTTATGTTACCTTTTTATTTAGAACTTTAATTTAAAAGGTAATTTATAAGGTGGCAGCCATTTTTTATCGATTTGTTTCTGTTTCCCGGTAATACTGATTTGTTAGTGGTCTCTCGACTCAGTCAGCTCGATCTGAGGAGAAATTTAAAAGTTTATAATATCGATTTTATTAGTAAAAGTTATTTTTTTCGTGTCAATAGTAGGCACCTTAGTTGAAATAAACTAAAAATGCCCGATTTAAAACCACCAGAGATTTTTAGAGCAGATGAAATGCGAAGAAATGGTCATACCTACAGATCTATTGCCGCCAGACTGCAGCAATCAATTTCAACGATTCATCGCAGTACTCGACGGTACCGGTTGACTCATTCTCGTGTGAGGAGGAGGGGCCAAGGCCGTTATCGTACACTTCGAGGGGGGATGACCTCTTTCTACAACTTCGAGCTCGCATGTACGCGCGGGTAACGGCTGTGCAGGGCCGATATGAGCTTGAAGTTGTGCGAGGAGTGCGAGTGAGCGAGTGTACAGTTCGCAGAATATTTGAAGAAGTGTGGGCATAAGGTTCGTATGTACTGACCAAAAGCTGCTCCAAAAGTCGAGAGACGCCATCTTTTACAGCGGTTAAACTTAACATGCGAACAGCGTTTTTGGGACATAAACCAATGGGGGCGGCTACTTTTCACTGATGAGTGTAGAGTGCTCTTAAACAAGATCGACGGAAGGCAGAGATTATGGAAACGCAAAGGAGAACGATAGATTCAGACTAATTTTGAAAATACGGTGACATACGGTTAAAAAGGTGATATACGGGTACAAAGATCCTATTCCTTCCTCAAAGGCCGGCAACGCATCTGCTATTCCTCTGGTATTGTAGATGTTCATGGGCGGCGGTGATCACTTACCATCAGGTGAGCCGCTTGCTCGTTTGCCTCCTCTAACATAAAAAAAAAGTTATGGTGTAGAGAGGCATAACTTTCGGAGCTCGTACGGAGTTAGTGATGGTCGATGGAGAGAATATGACTGCTGATAGGTACATCAGAGATATTTTAGAAAAACACGTTATGTCATTTTCCCGGTATAATGATAACGGCTTTGTTCTAAAGCATTCATCTCATTTTTTTTCTTAATCTCAAATAATCTCATATGATTAAAAAACAAAAAAAAATCGGGGTAACAAAACTCAAACACACGTTTTGAAAATGTTTGTCTGTCTGTCTGTTTGTTTGTCTCCGAAACGGCTGAATCTATTTTAACGGGATTTTCATTGGCAGGAAACATTTAAGAGAGCAATATAAGGTACTTTTTATTTCAGAAATATTCCAGGTTCCTGCCGAAAATCTGAAAAACTGTAGAAATTAGGCGCACGGCTTTAATTTGCATTTTGGTCATCGTGATTTCAGTTCATGGCAGTTTAAATATTTCTCTTAATCTAGACATAATATTATAAAATGCGAAAGTAATTCTCTCAGTCCCTCTGTCTGTTTGTCGCCTTTTCACAATTCAACTGCTAAACCGATCTTGACAAAATTTGAGACATCTTAGTCAAAGTCAAAATTTTCTTTACTTACGTCTGGAGAATAATTAGAATACATTACATATTAGATTACAAAGGATAATTATCATTCTAGAAAATCAAATAGTTCCCACTAACTACTACTCACCTAAATCCCCGCAGACGAAGTCGCGGGCATCAGCTAGTTATTACGTAAAGAAAAGTAAAAGGAGTGCTTTGCATTTACAAGTATTCGTAACCTGGGATACTTGGCTTCTGTGCCACAGATTCTTTGCTCAAAGCCCAGGAGCCAACATTTATTCAAAAACACAAGTCGGTTTTCAGGTCTGGTTGTGATGTGCATGTAAAGTATATGTCTGTAAAACGCACACTACACGCACGGAACAGGAGAAATCCTGGTGTAAAGGATCGTTTTTTTAGAAAGAAAAAAAAATCTAAACTACTATTGATAAGAGACCAAAATAAGAAAGTATTATTGAAGGGTAGGAAATAACAAGACGTTAAGGGTATTGTGTTCAAGGTGTGAAGATAAGCGAAGTCTACGCCCCTATTGTTACTAACACAATGCAGGACCGATTCATTAATATAAACAGCAACCATTTCACGGCCATGCTGCAGCACAGATAAAAGCAACACCGCAGTTTAGTTTTTTCATTTCTCTGTATAGTCTATGACTACTCTATCAGTGCTGCCATTATCTAAGTTTTAAGTTAAATATAATTTTTTTATACTACAAAAAAAAGGAAAGTTTCAGCCTATAAATGTCCTACTAGTGAGCACAAGCCTCCTCTCATTTCTGAGAGGGTTTTGGAGCTAGGAAGAATCCGCCACGCTGCTCCAATGCGGGTTGGCGGACTTCACATGTCTTCGAAATATTTTTAATTTCTCAGACATGCAGGTTTCCTCACGATGTTTTGCTTCACCGGCCGAGCACGTGGTAAGTCAGCACTTAAAATTGCAATTAACAATTTTAGTGGTGCCGGCACCGGGAATCGACCCCAGGTCACTCGCGTACTATGAAATTTAAAGCGAGCGCGTAGCCCCTGAGCTACCTACGGTTATATATTATTATAAATACTTTTAATTTGTAATGTTTTATTATTTATTTATTTATTACTGGAAACAGTCATAAACTAGTTTTCAGTGTCAATTAACATATTCAAGTATACAATATTCAAGCAGCAAGACTTCAAAATTTTGATCGACAGTAAAATGATAGTTGACTTTTACTGAAGATTTGCTGGAATTTTGGTATTTAATTGAATTTTCCGATGCATAATAAACTACGAGTATCAATATTAAACATCAAATCTCCAAATATATACAGAAAATTACAAAATAAAATAAAAAACTGCTGCCACTTTTCGAGGTTTCGCCAAAAGTCGAATTTGTATTGATATTTAATATCATTTTGTATGATTTTTTTAAAAAAAAATGTGTTGCATGTTGTGCCGTTGAATAGAATATTTTTCTTTCTTTCTACTTTTGGAATATATCTATATAAATAATAGGTATAAATGGTAGTAGTATATAAGTTTTTTTTATTAGATAAAGTAACGAAACGAGCAAAACGTTCACCTGATGGTAAGTGCAACGTCTGCCCATAACAAATGCTGGGTCACCTAAAACATTTCTGTGTGACACCACACTGCTCCCGTCACCCTGAGACATGAGTTCTTAAGTCTCATATATCGAAACACATTAATGTTTGCACACTACTGCTTCACGGCAGAATAACTGGCCCTGGGGTGGTAAAAGTAGTAAGTAGTAGTAATAAGTAGTAATAGAAGTAGTAATAATTTTTTTTTTTTCAGAAATTACTATTCCGTTTTCAATTAAGTTTTGTAATAAGTAACATTTAACGGTTTGTTCGGGAAGTTGATGGATGCAAAAAAAATATCTTCGCATGAACACATTTTGAATTTTAATCGTTTCGTCAGAAACGTTACATATAGAAACTTTGCACTAAATTTGGAATTTCTGTTTGTTTTTTAATTTGAAAAACTGATGTTCCTGGTGAGCGTTCCAGGCCATAGTCATGAAATTAGTGAATTGTCTTCAACTCCTACGAGTAATACGTGTAGACAATAAAATTATTCGAACGTCTGGAAGTGATTAAACATTCAATTGTAAGATGACATTACATTCATACATACACAGGCCAAGCTATTAAACGCGTGTTAAAAAGAGGTTGGCACAGTAGAGAGAAACGAGCGTGTGATGTGAAGCATAAACTATAAAGACATTTAATAACGAAGACATACTACGGAGCGAAAGCGGCGGCGAAGACGACGAGCAACGCGATGTCTAACCGAGAGATTGCTGCTAACTTTTGCGCAGGCGTTTGCGATAACGAATCCAACCAGCATATCCCCAATCTCGTTTCTCGCTTTTCGCTTTTCTATTATTGTATTAAAGGGTGGTTTGGTAATGCAAATCACAGTACGAGTGTTTTGCATTACCAGACGAGCGAACCAGACTTCCTAATAATAGTAAGCTAAACTTATACTTCAATACTTTTACTTTTATTTTTATTTATAATAACATGGAGTAACATTATTCTTTTATTGGAAAAAATAGGAGATGTGCAAAATCTTCACCTGTTGGTAAATTCAACGTCTGCCCATAACAAATGCCATATCACTCAGAACAATTATATCTGTGACAGCACACTGCGCTCGTGGTCCTTAGACAGTTCTTAAGTCTCAATGTCCAGTAATTACGCTAGTTACCAGTACCCTTCAAACCGAAACACAGTAACGTTTGCACAATACTGCTTCGCTGCAGAATAATTGGTCCCGGGGTGGTACCTACCTAGACGGATTCCTGCATAGGAATCCTACCACCAGTAATGTGTGCAGTTCACACAAGGTAGATGTAAAACCTTAACAAAACTAAACTTCGAGACAATGAGACGAATGCAAAGTATCAGGCGTAGGATAGTTGTAGTTTTTTTGTTATAAATTTTACCAAGTCTAAAAATTATTTTACATTTAATTCTCCATTAATAATGTTACATTATGTATTATGCAGACTCCAAGTTTTCAATTTCAACGAATGACTTGAGTGGCTTATGGTAAATAAAGTATGAAATAAATGCTTTGGTCTGGATTTAGACGTATAATAAAATATAAATATAATAAGAAACATGTACTGTATACTGAATTCTACCTAATTCTATCGCAGTCTAAATCCTGTAGATGTATATATTTGTCTCTTTTTGGTTTAATCGAGTTTTAAATCACAACGATTCTAAAGAAGTTCTGACTTCAAAAGGAAAGTTTTTGTTAATGGAATATTGTATTTTTTGTACTTTCATTCCTGCACCCCCGTATAACATAAATTTCATCTCATCATTCAAGAGCAACTAGTGTGTTTTATCCCAACACTTATTTCGTTTTAGCTTTCTTTTCACTCAGCAATACTATTTTTTTCCTCTACTGAAATTATGCGGCGTGATACTGATTTTTTACTACGCAAATAACTGAAATTATGCGGCTCACGTACATGTACAGTCGCAAAGTTCTCTCATCCAACGAAACTGCCTCATTCCCCAATGAAATAAAACGAAGAGAGAAGTTTTCAATTCGATAATAAATACAAGAAACATAGTTACGAAAAAAGCAATTATTGTGATTTGGTTTAGCTCCTATTGAACACAATGTTTTCCTGGGAGGTGGACTTCTTCAAATATTCTTAAAAAAAACCGATGCCTTTGACTAGGATTTCTACTGTACACTGTATACGCGCTCGTCATATTAATATATTATTGGGTGTATACTTGTAAAGAAAGTTAGAAAGGATGTTTTTTTTTAATAAAGTGACGAATCGAACACAACGTTCACCTGATGGTAAGTGCAACGCTTGCTATGGGCAAGCGTTGCACTTTTGTTTGCACAAGCGCTGTGTCACCCCAAAAATTTCAGTGTGACACCGCACCGTGTTCATCACCCTGGGACAACAGCTCACATCACCACATACTTACTCACTTACAACTTACATCACTCACCGTTCAAAACGAAACACAGTAATGTTTGCATACTACTGCTTCGCGGCAGAATAACAGGCTCCAAGGTGTGTATCACGCCGCATCATTTCCGTAGAGGAAAAAAATAGTATTGCTGAGTGAAAAGAAAGCTAAAACGAAATAAGTGTTGGGATAAAACACACTAGTTGCTCTTGAATGATGAGATGAAATTTATGTTATACGGGGGTGCAGGAATGAAAGTACAAAAAATACAATATTCCATTAACAAAAACTTTCCTTTTGAAGTCAGAACTTCTTTAGAATTGTTGTGATTTAAAACTCGATTAAACCAGAAAGAAAGTTAATTTGCTAAGATCCGCATGCAAAATAAAAAATGGTGTATGTTACCTAGTTTTGAAGAGCACCGCCCGTTCTCCTTCAGAAGCGTGCACGAGCAAACTAACACCGCCACCGGACACCGCCACCAGATTTCTGGTGGATCTTAGCAAATTAACTTTATTTCCTTTATTATTAATTAATGTCAAATAACTAATTAGTATTAGGGCCCATAAATTACATACTTTACTTAACATAATTATTTTCACATACAAATACGTACGTAAGTATAAATGAATGTTGTTGTATGTCGAATATTAGATGAATTCCTGTAAAATTCATGACATTTTTAAGTCTTATTGAGTCAAACTGAATCGTATAATAAAAATCTCTTGTTTACGGTGTTCCATTATTCCTTTTTTACCTTTTCATCGGACGAACTAAGCGAAAAATTCCCCAGTGAGTAAATTTGTATAAACTTATCGTCTTTCTCGGACATGGACCCCTTTTCTTCTTACTAAAGATCATTTAAAAATGAAGTAATCCGTAAACTTTCCCAATACGTATATAGGTACTAAACATTTTCATCATTCATCATCATCATTTCAGCCTATCACTAGTCCACTGCTGAACATAGGCTTCCCGCATAGATTGGCACAAAAGTTTGTAGCGCTCATTTTGGAGAGAATTTTGCCATAGTTGCCACGCTTGGCAGGCGGGTTGGCAACCGCAGTTTATTTATTATGATGTTCCAGGAAGATGCTGCTGCCCATTTTCTGGTTTTAAATTTTTACCACTCAATTAATATACACATATGCATTTGTTGACTTCAAAGTAAAAATTTCTTTATTCTGTTTAGGCTTGTTTAAAGCTCTTATGAATGTAAAAATCTACACCGGTTCAAAAAATAAGACCTCGGGGAAAGAACCGGCAAGAAACTCTGGGTTCTTTTTTCAATGCATATTGCATAATGTTAATTATAAATTACATCACGAATTTAGTAGCCAGGGGGTTTGCAAGTGCAGAGTAAGAGTTATTTCCACACATCCCTGTCCTCTGTGCTCTTACGTTTTTTCTAATAATGTCTTCTTGACAAGTTTTTGGAATTCTATGTCAGTTTTTTGAGTCACAATTTCAGGAATTTTGTTATAAAATTTTAGGGATCTACAAAGAAAAGATTTTCTAATTTTGGCCAACCTAAACACAGGAACCTCTAGCGTCAGCTTATTAAATAAATTCATGTGTTTCCGTACGTAGATAATATTTCCATAAATATACAACGACGGAAGTGTCAACATATTAGTATCCTTGGATAGTTCTCGTAGCGACTCGCGAGGACCATAGTTATAGATTGCCCGAAATGCTGGTTTTTGCAAAATGAATATTGTTTTCAGACCGGCCGCGGATCCCCACAGTAATACGCCATGTTTTGTGGCAGCATATGGGTTATGTTTAACCATAATATATTTGTGTCGAGTTGAAAAGATGATGAAGTTGATGATTTTTTTAAAACATGTAATAACAATATTTTTTGGTGGTAATTGTCTTTTCGATTACTTAAAAGTTATTTAGCTAATTAGGTTATTGTTTTGTGGTAACCATAGACAATATAGCTATTGTCAATACAATTTCTAATATAGTTAATAGAATCAGCCTTTACTTTGCGGAAATCCATTTTATTGAATGAAAAAAAAAACAGGGCAACATACACCACTGAAGTCGAGACCACGACACGTGTTTCACCTCAAAACGAAGCATTATCAAGTGGTACAGACTCTACGACAGACAGCGATCGAGTTTTCAACAATTTCTTAATTTTTAATTTTCTTGTTAACATTTTTATTTTTTCATGGTGTTCATAGTTTTTTTTGCTTTAAAATATAAATATATATAGTGATTAGTCATGTTTTTTGATTTAGGTGGTGATTATGTTTCACAATTATTTACTAGCGATTTTCATTGTTTTTATTATTTTTAATATTTATTTATGTTTGATTACTGCTCATGAATTTTTATAATGGTCCCGACAGAATATCACCGCTGCCGCAAGACTGCTATAGCATCACGCAGAGTCGGGTACCTGTTCGTTGCTGCAATTGGCTCGGTTGGCTCAGTAGTTCAGCCCTTGACTTCTGCGCCGCGGGTCGCGGGTTCGATTCCCGCACGGAACAAATAACTGTATGGCCTACAGATAGCGGTTCCGGGTCTGGGTGTTTGTGCATTTGGAATTTATGTATGTAAAACGCACCCACGACACAGGAGAAATCCTATTGGGGGCATCGTTTTTAACTAAACTATAAAAATATCTGCTATGTATTTTTTATTGTTAATTTTGTTTACCATTGTATTGATTTGTAGCGACGAATAAAATGTGTTTCTTTCTTTCTTTTTAAAAAAAAAATAGGGTGTATCAGTTCTTACACGTGGAGGAAGTGAAAAGTTCTATGGGATTTACATACGTTTTTTCTATTTTTTCCATAAACAAAATTGACATATTTTGAACACGACGAAAAATTTAAAGAAAAATGAAACTTGGTAGCGTCACGTCGAGTTAAAACCTCTGCCTGGAACGATAATAAACAACTCGACAAAAAAAAAATGATCCTAGAAACTCACGGCATGTACGTTAACTCTATGAGAGCGTTACTTTCGCCTTTACATAGTTTGTCATAGTCATATTAAAGGCTCTCACAGCTAGCATCTCATAGCTACTCGCTTAATCCATAGCAGGGGTCTAGAGAGCTCCTCAAATCCCAAATAAAGCGAAGTGACGACGTAACGTCTTCGACGTGAAGAATATAGCGATTGAAGCACTTTTTCGACTCAATTTTAAATCTTTTACGATATAGGGAAAATATTTCGTAGTCACAATCGTTACCGTACTTTTTCCACTTAATCCAGGCTGCATTTTTAGCCTTATATATGTGAATAACTGCTGGAGAAAACCAGGCTGGGGAGCAATATTTTTTTGGGGCACAAACAGGGGTATGTGATTTTATAATGGAGTATATCATTTCATAAAATATTTCAACGGATTTTTTGGCAGGTTCATTAGAAAGCAGTGAGTACCAGTTTATTTTTGAAATGTCTTCGTTAATTTGAATATAGTTTGCTTTATTGTAAGATAATTTTCTCTGATTATTTCTATGCATCGCTTTACTTTTTGTTTGGAGGTTTAATGTTAAAAATAAGAAAGGATGATGTATAACTTCTGGTGATATGGGACTAGGAGGAGTTACACAAGTGCAAGGAATATCAGACAGAAATAAGTCGAGAATACGACCGTTAGAATTTTTATTTAAATTATATTGTGAGGAATTAGTAGAAGCTAGAAACTGAAGAAGATATTTCCCTGCGCGACTGGTATTATTACTTAGTTTTGGTATACAGTTTTGGCCCGTTACTTGCCATTCGATCGTTGGAAGGTTGAAGTCACCTGCTAAACAATGATGGATTATGCTATCGGAGGTTAGTAAATCGCTGAACAAATCGAGATACGTGACATACATATCGAAATGTAAGTTAGGAGGTATGTACGTTGCACTAATAATATGACATTTGTCTTGGTAGGCAGGCAGCTCAATAATGACGTAATCAATGCATCCTGGGGCGGCACCCGGCAGCAGGCGGCGCACGGGTTGCAACCCGTGCCTCACCGCCACAAGCACTCCGCCGCCATCCAGTTTACCAGTAGCTTCTCGGTTACGGTCGCAACGGAACACAGTATATCGATTATCAATAAATTCATTGTCCCCTATACTTGGAGTTAACCATGTTTCAGTTAAAATAATAATGTCGTACGAGTAGGATAAAATATTCATGTAGATAGTGTTTAATTTAGTTCGAATTCCACCACAATTTTGGTAGTATATTGCAAGCTAATTTATCGCAGACAAGGAGGCAAGGTTCTATAATAAATCAGTATTAATTTAATAATGTGAAAAATAAGTGTCTGACCTAATATCTGAAATAATTGTGTAATGGTAAATATGTTGTTATATAAACTATTTAATTGGCAGCTTAAAAGTATATACATTACCTTGAATATAATAGTGAAATAGAAGTTTATTCTTAGTATTATTGCATTACACTCGATAACTCGACAGGCTTGATCCCGCAAAGAAAACAATGGAATTTGATTTGTTAGTATTAAAATCGACATTAATATACGATAAACATATTGAAATAGTAGTTGTTAAAATTAATCGTAACACTCAACGATTTCATTATTTAAAATCGAAATATAAAGTAATATGTACGATTGAGGGTAATTTTGTAACAACATTTGCATAGAGCAGCTATGAATTAAGAGAACACAGTGAGATGTTAATATCACAACAAAGTGAACAAATATCACAAATTTTATAGATACTGTCATAAAACTAAACTTAGGAATGTTTTTTAGATTTAATCTTGGAGAGGTCTTCGTGGCCACGGATGGCAAACACAGGGGATGTAGCACTCTCGCGGACAAGTATGCTGCCATGCTTGACCCATGCGAAGCGAAAATTATTTTGTTTAGCAGCCTCTCTAACACTGCGAAATAGGTGTTTATTCCTTAATGTAAGATGTTCATTTATATATATCTTACGCGGTTCTCCTGATATATTTAATGAGTCTGTTTGAAATCCTCTTGACGTACGGGCCGCTGACAAAATATTATCTCGGAGGACTCGAGTGCTAAATTTCACTATGATGTTCTTGGGGTGACCACTTGTTGAACTAGCATGAGGCACGCGATGCGCGGAGACTATGTGATTTGCAGTGATGGTGTGTTTTATTGCAACTCCGAGATCTTCAACTATTTTTATAATATTTTCACCTCGTCGCTCTGGAATGTTGCTGATCTCAATATTGCATTGTCGTGACTGTTGCTCCAAAGATTCTATTTTATTCTCTAATACCGATATATGTTTAGCTTGCTGCCCCATTGTTGCGAGGTTCTTTTCGATTTGGGATATACGGCTCAGACATTGATTAGTTTATATTTAGTCATAATGTAGCAATAAATCGTGCCTAATATTACTTAATTAATATAACAATTTAAATAACATTTTTATAATTCATACGTCTATAACCTAACATACACACACACTTTACAATTTACATTTATATTAATTAACGCTAAGCTTCGAACTGCATACCCGCGTTCAATTTAAAATAAAATCACACTTACACCTGCCTATGACTGGTTGCGATGGGACAGGTTTCTTTTGTCTTCGTTCGTGTGACGTCAATCGAAGATTCGAGACCCGCGCGACGCATTACCTACGGTCAATTCACCGGGGCTACCATTCTGCACACCGCTCAGCTTAGGTACAGACACGTCTCCTGACGGACTTTATGTACGTTGTGCTGTACCTACTTTAGCTGCATACGTTTCGGTGGCATTTTAAGTATTACATTTAACTTCATCACCATTATGGGGATGAAGGTAAATGTCCGAGGTTCGATCCAAGTTTCCGAGCGACCGCAGAACAACCTTCCGGTAAAAATTTGAACACCTGCCAGCCGACCGTATGCAGCTAAAGTAGGTACAGCACAGCGTACATAAAGTCCGTCAGGAGACGTGTGTGTACCTAAGCTGAGCGGTGTGCAGAATGGTAGCCCCGGTGAATTGACCGTAGGTAATGCCTCGCCCGGGTCTCGAATCTTCGATTGACGTCACACGAACGAAGACAAAAGAAACCTGTCCCATCGCAATCAGTCATAGGCACGTGAGTGCCTCTGACTGATTGATATTACTAGTAAATATATAGACAGTTAAATAAATGTATGAGTTTTTGTTAATGCGTGTATTTTGTATTGTATGTCTGTATGTGTATATGAGTACAAGCGCCTAGAAGTTTGTATGTATGTATGCATTCGTAAATATATTTTTTTATTAGGTACGGACATACTTTACACGTTCTACTCGTCTCGTCGCTCGATTTAAAGAACATCGATACAAAATATAAATCAAGGAGACACACACTGCTCAGGGAGACTGGAGTGCCTGAAAACCAGCGCTGCATGGGATTATACTCAGCAAATGCTGACACGAGATTATAATACCATGCAACCTGCATGGTATTATAATCTTATTATAATATTTTTTGTTTTTACTTTTGTGGACATAAACTGATATTTATTTATTTAAGACATTCTCGGTTACTCAGTATTAGTCTTCGATAGAACAAAATCGAAAAAATAATACGCTTATTTACACCCCATTTCCCATAGACGTTTTCTTTAATAAATTTCGAGGGTACGTTTTGTGGGAAAACACACAGGACTAATGGAATTATGTTGTCACATTGAGTCGTTTCGGGATGTACCGGAGACAACTTGAATTTACTGAACCACATAGGGACCTTCCCAAACATAAAGAATGATCACATTATACATACATAAGATCACGACTGTATCCCATAAGGGGTAGTCAGAGACTGGGCACTCACTGCAAAAACAGATGACTGCCACAATCTACGTTTCACCAAAACAATATAATGCACCTGGTTTAATAGGTGGTGAGCCCATCGCCACCATGCGCTGTTGGGTGCACAGTGCAGAATACATGGATGATGATAACCCCTGGGTATGAGGTGATCGCTGCCAAGCTATTTCTACATCTTTATAATACTGCAATTGTACATCATTATTAAAATTACTTAAAAGAAAAAAATTGCCCGCTGGGTTTCTTACTGGTTCTTCCCAGGACAGAAGCTTTTTATGCGAACCAGTGTAGTTAAAAAAAAAAACAGAAATATTACTTTCAATAAGTATTATGTTAATAATCTATGTTGAAAAAAAATGTTCTATTCTATTTAAAGTAGATTTCCTAAAAAATATCAGTTATAATTAATTTATCAAATAGGTTTTGCTTACTTAAAGGAGTTTCAAAAACCCAAACTAGGATTTCTCTGGTCCACATGCACAAATAGAGAGACCTATCTGTAGGCCATTACATTTAAATTTTATTTATACTAGAAAGTAACGAGGCGAGGAAAACATACACCTGATGGCATTTGCAACGTCTACCCACTGCACAACAAATGCCGTGGCACCTAGAATATTGCTGATTGGCGCCACACTATAACCGTAACCCTGAGACATCAGTTCTGAAGTCCCATATGCCCAGTGATTATACAAGAACCCGCAACTGGTGGTAGGATTCCTATACAGGAGTCCGTCTAGGTAGGTACCACCCCAGGGCCAGTTATTCTACCGTGAAGCAGTAGTGTGCAAACATTACTGTGTTTCGGTTTGAAGGGCACTGTGAGCTAGCGTAATCACTGGGCATATGAGACTTAAGAACCTATGTCTCAGGGTGATAGGCACAGTATAGTGTCACACAAAAATTTTCTGGGTGGCACAGCATTTGTTATGGGCAGACGTTGCACTTACCATCAGGTGAAAGTTTTGCTCGTTTTATCACTTTATGCAATAAAAAAAACCGGCCTCGACGGTATATACAACAGGGTGATGCAATCACTAGTCACAATTATTCAAATATTATTCATGTGTTGTTTAAAATTAGTAGCTTATCTCAATTTAATCAATACCGTAAGCCCACACAAAGTTACTCAAGTACGTAAGTAAGTAGTGGGTAGGTAGAATTTTACACTGGCGAAATATTTTCGCCTGTAAGAAAATAAGACCAAAATAAATTTCAGGCTATATAACTAGTAGACGATCGTCAATTTTCTTCCGTTTATTGCTTTTCCCGCCTTATCCACGAAAGCTTTTAGATTCGAAGCACATCTGAACATATTTACAGTTTAATAAAATATTTGTGCGGAAACTGTTTTACTGCCTAAACTAACACTTTTGGCTTACGGTTCAGAAGATACTGCAAAATATAATCATCAACTAAAGTAAGTTTCAAATAATTATATAAATTAATAGTTAAAAAGTTTATAGTTAGTTTATATGAATAAATGAACAAACTAAAACAAGTAAAATAGAGCTTCCCAATCAAAATTCTGAGTGATATGACAACTGATATGGGCGGGCGTGGCATCTAATCAGGCGAGAGAATAGCTCGTCTCGTCACTCCATAAAATACATATATCACTGCTATTACACTTACTGTGGATTTAGGATTCCTATGCAGGAATCCGTCTAGGCAGGTACCACCCCAGAGCCAGTTATTCTGCCGTGAAGCAGTAGTGTGCAAGCATTACTGTGTTTCGGTTTGAAGGGCACTGTGAGCTAGCGTAATCACTGGGCATTTGAGACTTAGGAACTGATGTCTCAGGGGGTCACACAGAAATATTCTGGTGACACAGCATTTGTTGTGGGCGGACGTTGCACTTACCATCAGGTGAACGTTTTGCTCGTTTCGTCACTTATATTATATAATAAAAAAACATATATATTACAAAACCGTTGTAGCTCAGTTATTTTTTTTAATAACTGATGATTTTTTTCCATCTATCGGTTCAAGGTTTCTCTATCTATATCTATTGGCCGTTTCTTTAAATTTCTTACAAACTGTTTTGGTGGCAAGGAGATAACACACGTTTTATGCGCAGAGAAGATAAAAACTCTTTTTTGAACTTTAAATAAGTTACTTAAGTTTTGTATTAACGTTAAAAGTACCCGCAACCGACGAGCGTGTGTGAAAACGCTAATGAAAGTAGAAGAAGCTAAAGATGTGTGTCAGGATCGTAGCAAGTGGAAAGATGTGGTCCCTGCCTACCCCTATGGGAAAGAGGCGTGACTGTATGTATGTATGTATGTATGTATGTATGTATGTATGTATGTATTGTCAATGCGATGTATGAAGACTTGTACTAAACATGTTTTTTAGTAATTTTATCTCGTTGTAGTGTGTGTATAAATTTATATTTTGTGGTATTAAAATTTGTAATGAATAAATTAAGTTTCAGCTGCTTAGGCACGGCGCAGTAAGCGTCGCTGTATAGCGGTATCTATTCTCGAAGCCTCCCATTAAGTAGCGGCAAATTTCTTGAAACTAACTACACAAGGGAGCGAATTCGTGGAATCGAAAAGCTCTTGCTCGCTAAGAAGACTGCATAATACGTTAAGAATTTAGTGTCTCTAATATACATGTACTGAATATAATTTATGTACATATTTTGCGTCTTTATTACAAACTAGCTGCGCCCGATGCGCCGCCCCGTTTGTGACTGTAAATATATCATTAAATCATCATCATCATCATCATTTCCTATCATAGTCCTGTTGAACACAGGCCTCCTCCATAGCTTGCCAAAAAAAATCTTTTAATAATGTTTTTTTATTCAGAAATCACAAAAATCTTTTTTTTTAGCATGTACCAAAACGTCGCAAGAATTTGAGTGTTTTTTTTTTTTAATTTCTTGCATAAGTTTTTGTTTTTATGCGATTACATATTTGCATTTTGGAATTACTAATGTTATCTATAGTAAAAGAAAAGTTAAGTTTCAGTCTGTAAATGTCCCACTGCTGAGCACAGGCCTCTTCTCATTTCTGAGAGGGTTTTGGAGCTAAGAAGAATCCGCCACGCTGCTCCAATGCGGGTTGACGGACTGCACTATGTGTTCGAAATATTTTTTATTTGTTGGACTGTCGGAATCTTGATTTATTTGTTTATAATTATTATTTACTTAAATTATAATTACCAGTGGTCACCCTGTGGTAAAAATTCGATCGTTTATTTATAAAAAATTTAAGTTTGGACGTCTCTGACGTTTTAGTAATTATTTGTTGGCAAAATAAAAAAAAATCTATTTCGACTATCTCTAATCTGTACGACTGTTTGATAAGTATGTATTTGACATTGACAGTAAGATTATTGACATTATCAGTATGAACATAAATATAGAATTTTACTTACTGTAAATTCATATCGCTTCATCTAGTAGGGTACCAACCTACACTGCATTTCTCGATACAAATTTACTAATATACTTTTCTATTTGTTTGGTTATTGACTTTACTATCTAACTATCTTACCGGACCAATGCCATTTCAGCGTGTTGATCCTTAACCTTCCTTCCTTATCCTTACCTTAATTTCACCGCGGTTATCACCACCATTGGTGTTCTCTACGAGAACCAAGTGCATTATATTGTTTTGGTGAAACGTGTATAGTGGCAGTCATCTGTTTTTGCAGTGAGTGCCCAGTCCCTGACTACCCCTTATGGGAAATAGTCGTGATCTTATGTATGTATGTATTTACGAGAACCTTTTCCATTGCTCGCTCAGTGACTAAGTTTTCTAATATCGTCACCAGCAAATAACTTCGAGCCTTTGTATTTTATCTCAACAATGGCAACACGTACGAGTAAAGACATTGATAATAAATTATTCTTCTTCATGGGGTCATTCCTCTGTAACAAACTAATATATATCTTAAATATTTATCCCATAAATAAATTTGGTTGTAAAATTTCTTAAAACGCTAAACTACCAAGAAAATGAAAATCTTTTTTTATCGTACATTTACTCGTAATATTCATACTCAACCCAACCTTCATGACACCCAATAACTTAGCTAAACTCATTTTTTTTTTGAATGTGTAGTGTATTGTTAGCCGGGAGGCTTTTACAATTTCGTCGGAAGCGACTCGCGAGCAGGCAGGCCCACGAGTGAGCTAAACTCATACTGAAACTGTAAAGCATATATACCCACATTCTCTACTGACAAAACTATATTCATACACACGCGTACACATACTCATACACACATAAACAATAATATTCACTTACACTAACAAACACAAAATGGTTTTCTTGCAATCCAATTTGTTATTAGAACTAATTTTTTTTAGGAATTTTTCATGTTTAATTTACGTTTTCTTAACAAATCTCAACTTGTATCATTATATTTATAATAAATACTATGTTTCGGTTTGGAGGACACTGTGAGCTGGCGTAATCACTGCACATTTGACACTTAAGAACTGATGTCTCAGGGTGACGGGCGTAGTGTGGTGTCACACAGAAATTTTCTGTGTGACACAGCATTTGTGGTGGGCGGACGTTGCACTCACCATCAAGTGAACGTTTTGCTCGTTACGTCACTATATACAATAAACAAAAGAGGTAACTTCTCAAGTCTCATATGCCCAGTAATTACACTAGCTAATTGCTACTAAGTACCCATCAGACCAAAGTAATCACAATCACTAGTAAAATATTTGACTTTGTCAGTTATTTTTGATATTTACCCTCTATATTGCTTAAGAAATCTAATTAACCATTTCTGCACGAACGGATTTGTCATGGGACCAACTCGATCTTCGTTTCGTTTTCATATCGCGTATTTCGAATAAACTTGGAAGTCCACTCGAAAAATTCACGGACCCATCTTGTTAAAATTAATACTTCTAAAGCTACATCCACTCGGAATTCACATTCTAAGTTTATTTACACTGAAAATTCATGAATGATAATATACTGGTGGTAGGATTCCTATGCAGGAATCCATCTAGGTAGGTACCAGCCCACGGCCGGTTATTCTGCCGTGAAGCAGTAGTGTGCAAACATTACTGTGTTTCGGTCTGAAGGGCACTGAGAGCTAGCGTAATCACTGGGCATATGAGACTTAAGAACTAATGTCTCAGGGTGACGGGCGCATTGTGGTATCTCACTGTTCTGGGTGACACAGCATTTGTTATGGGCAGACGTTGCACATACCATTAGGTGAACGTTTTGCTCGTTCCGTCACTTTTATCAAATAAAAAAAAATGTTTGTTAATTCAGCTCATTCTAAACTATAGTATACTAGCAAAGGCTCGCGACTACGTCAGTGTGGATTTAGGTTTTTTTTTTGAAAATCCCATAAGAACTCCGGCTTAAAAAGTATCCTATGTCCGTCTCCGGGAAATTTGTCAAGATCGGTTCAACGGTTGTGCCGTGAAAATGTAACAAAGAGACAGGCAGAGAGAGTGAACATTCATATTATAATATTAGCCAAGCCGATAAGTGTCCGACAGAGTAGAACAGCACCTACCTCTTTTCTACCGAGGTGTCGTAACAGGCGACTAAGTGATTGTACGGACAGCCTTTATTCTGACCTTTACACTGTCAATATACTGATCGTGACGACCGCGTGGCCTAGTGGTCAGAGTACCTGAATTCTACGAGTCGATTCCCAGCCGGAGCCAACATTTGTGCTAAAACATAAATTGTTGGTTTTCGGGTCTGGTTGTGTTGTGATTGTCCCCGTGTTTCTGACACTGCATCCTAGCCTACCTCCGATCTTATCGCATCAGCGTTACATCGGGCGCGGGTAGGTTGGGACGAGTGAGTGCTTCTGTATTTGCGCGTACACTTGTGGCACTATAATATCTCCTGCGCGGTTGATGACTCTCGACAGTATTCGGAAGTTGTCGCCGTGGTCGAAATCGGCTAGGAGAACATCATCCTGCTCGTGGACCGCAATGGGGAGTAAGATTTTTTGACTCGTACCAAAATGGCGGCGACGTGGTTAGCCACCCGTCACGTCTCGTTTCCCACAGGGGCGAAAAGTGGTGTACGTATGTGGCCTCTGCGAACCCTTATATGGGAAGAAGACGTGACTGTATGTATAATATTAGTATGAATTATCAACTCGAGGACATCCGACGACAGTGTAAAAGAATAATAGATAATAACCATCACCAATAAGTAAATTATGTAGACGGTGATGGACACCACCATCAATTTTTTTTTCTTTTTTTTATGGCATAAAGTGATGAAACGAGTAAAGCGTTCACAAAAAACGTTAAAAAAAAACGTTCACGTTCCAAATATGAGCGTTATCTGGTTTTCCTATCGTCAGTAGAGACGATTACGGAAAATCGTTCCGGTGGTACGAGTTCTTTGCAGTAATGTGTCTAGGTAAGTAGTACCGCAGTACAAGTTATTCTTGGCGGCTGTCTGTCGTAGAGTCTATAACACTTGATAATGCCTAGTTTTGAGGTGAAACACGCGGCGTCGTTTTTTTTATTGCCTAAAGTGATGAAACGATCAAAACGTTCACCTGATGGTAAGTGCAACGTCTGCCCATAACAAGTAATGCCCTAAACACAGTAATGTTTGCTCACTACTACTTCACGGTAGAATAACTGGCCCTGGGGTGGTACCTACCTAGACGGACTCCTGCATAGGAATCCAACCACCAGGTTTCGACTTCAGTGGCGTATATTGCTTAGTTATAGTGCTGTAGTGGTGGAGGGTATCTGGTGGTGGTGTTAGTTTGCTTGTGCACGCTACTGAGGGCGGGCGGTGCTCTTAAAAAACTAGTTAATTTACACCATTTTATATTTTAAAAGCGGATCTTAGCAAATTAAATTAATTTCGTTCATTATAATGGATTACCTCAAAGTTACGCCTGATTCTATTAACTATAGTTATTCTGCAGTCAATCATTAGTGTGCAAATACTACAGTGTTTCGGTCTGAAGGGCACTGAGAGCTAGTGTAATCACTGGGCATATGAAACTTAAAAACTTATGTCTCAGGTTGACAGACGCATTATGCCACACGGAAATGTTCTAAGAGCATTTGTTATGGGCGGACGTTGATCTTACGATCAGGTATACGATATTTTCTCAGGGTGGTAGATGCATTATGCCACACGGAAATGTTCTAAGAGCATTTGTTATGGGCGGACGTTGATCTTACGATCAGGTATACGATATGTTCGCCTCATCGTGGAAAAATGGTATATTGAATCGAGCTCTAAACGGTCGCATTTATTTTATTTAAATGTATAAAAAACGGTGCGGTGTCATTTTGACGTTTTCCATTAATCACTTCAACTAACTAAACTAATCACAGAGTATAATATTTAACAGCACCTTATAACAGTACCTGTTGTGGTTGTTTCAACCTACCACAAGTCCACTGCTGACATAGGCCTCCCCCATAGATGGCCACAAAAGTTTGTAGCTCTCATTTGGGGGGATTTTGCAATAGTTGTCACGCTTGGCAAGCGGTATGGCAACCGCAGTTATATTTATTCAGGTGTTCTGGGAAGATGCTGCTGTCTATCTCCTGGTTTTCATTTTCCCTCTGTCCGACTTTTCACGACACCCACGGGATGAGATCGGAGTGGTAGATTCTCTTAGGCCGCCACCTGGCTGACCAGAGAATTCACAGTTTGACCCTTCTCCGTGGTGGTCGGTTCCCTGCGTGCGGTTTTTTTGAACTTAAACCTTCCTCAAGAAAGGCGCTATATAATGTTAAAATAATTTTAAATCAGTTTAGTATTTTCTAATTTAAAAAAAAAAAAAAAAATTAAATCAGATTAAGTATATCGCTTTCAAACAAATAAATTCTCCAGTTATGTTCTAGTAGTAAGATAACAAAGTCAGTACACTTTCGCGTACATTTTTTTTTCGTGATTGAAAGGGGAGACTGAGTCAAAAACTCCTTAGTTTGATTAATATTTTCAATTTAAATTATAATACATAGTTATAACACACATATGTACGTGAATACGTACGTACGTATAGTACATGCACTGTACGTGGAATAAATACATTTAAACATACAGTACATACATTACGATTCCATACATACATACAGTCACGCCTTTTTCCCGAATAAGGGGTAGGCAGAGACCAATCACGTAGCCCAACTTACGCCTTCGCGAGATAAGAGACGTGACGGATGGTGAACCACGACGCAGCCATTTTGGTACAAGTCAAAAAATTCTTACTGCCCCATTGCCCATTTACTTCCCACCAGCAGCATAGTGACAGCATTGTATAATATTATGGTTTAATTCTGCACGAATAGATGCTGTCCAACCAATACCTTTTGTCGCCGATTACGACACCTATGTAACTCAGTAGGAGAGAGGTATGTGCTGTTCTGCTCTGCCGAACACCCATCGACCTTATTTCCCATGCAAGCGGAAGGCAGATTCAACACACGTAGCTCACTTTTCGCCCCTCGAGAAAGGACACGTGACGGGTGCCGAACCACAACTCCTCCGTTTTTGTACGAGTCAAATTTTTTTCATATCAGGCCTCTCCATAATGAAAGCGCGAGCACGGCAAAATCAAATTCTTCTAGTAAGTATGCAAAATGAAAATGGAGCCGTGGCAGCTCAGGGGCCTGGTGCTCGCCTTTAATTTCATAAAAAGTAAGGTTCGGTCCCCGGTGCCAGTGCCTCTAAAATTGTTCTTCAATTTTAAGTGTTGAGTTACCACGTGCTTAGCGGTGAAGGAAAACATCGTGAGGAAACCTGCATGTCCGAGGAATAGAAATATTACGTGGACATGTGAAGTCCGCCAACCCGCATTGGAGCAGCGTGGCGGATTCTTCCTAATTCTAAATCCCTCTCAGAAATGAGAAGAGGCCTGTGCTCAGCAGTGGGACATTTATAGGCTGAAACTTTACTTTGCGCGATTTCATACTTAAAGTTAAGTTTTTGTTTCACTTTAGTTATTTTAATATTCATATCTTATCTTGTAAAATCTTCAAAGAATCTTAAAAAAGTATCATGGTCTTAAGGAATATACGAGTATTTGGAAAAAAGAATAATTATCTTATCGGTACAAATAAAGTAATAATATTTGAAATAACAAAATAACTGATTTTTACTCAATTCTTATAAAAGTATATTTTTTTTAATGGAAGAGGGGGTAAGCGAGCAAGCGGCTCACGTGATGGTAAGTGATCACCGCCGCCCATGAACATCTACAATACCAGAGGAATAGCAAATGCGTTGCCGGTCTTTGAGAAAAGAATAGGCTCTTATATACGGTACCTATAAGATTTTTTTTTTTAAATCTTTCTGTCTAGTAGTTAATAGCTGATATTGTAACGGGTAATTTAGGCTACTTTAATTTTAGGATAATAATTCGGGTTCCGCGTAAAAAAATTAAAACCCCAAAATCCAATTCAAATAGGGAAGTATATATGTATATCAACGATCGGGATCGGCTTTTTTAAACCGCGAGGCACGGCTAGTAAAAAAATATAAATTTTCAATGACTTACGACTCTAAAAGCATGTAAATTAAAATTAATGAATGATAAATTCTAACACCGTCTTCTATTTTCTTCTTCTTCTAAGAAGTGTTACAAAAGTAAGGAAAATCAATCAACCATTTAATTAAGTGAGATACGTTTTATCTAACACAGTCGAATGCTACACAGCTCGCGCCCGCACCTGGGGGAGGCTCCCCCGTCTGGCTTAACAACTGTTGTCTCAATGTGACGATCACAATGCCTGCGACACATGACATGGTTCCGATTATCAAATTGAAGAGACAGATTCGACAGTGTGTAATAATTCTATACGCTGCGAACATCTGCTACTAGTTATGCGCCTTGTCATTTCTGAGATAATATTCAATGTATGTTAGAAATATATTTTATTCTTTGCTACTACTTACTTACTTTTTCTTCTCACCCGCGTAAAATCCATCCCAATCGATGATATACATATATACTTCCCTATTTGAATCGGATTTTGGGGTTCTATTTTTTTTTGGGCGTAACCCTGATCATTTTTCTAAAATTATAGTAGCCTAAGTTACCCGCTACAATATCAGCTATCTGACAGTGAGTCCCGTCAAAATCAGTCGCGCCGTTTCGGATATAAGCCGGAACAAACCGGCAGACAGACTGAAATAAATAATATTTTTTTCTTATAAGTACCGTATGTACTTTCATAAACATTGAGTAAAAAGGTGTTATTTTGTTAGTACAAACAGACATTTCAATTTTATTTATTTGTATGGATTCAAGTCGATTTTCTCCTACACCGCCGAACACGAGGGAAGTCATCACATGAACATTTGTGGTACCGACGCCGAGAATCGAACTCTGGTTTGTCATGTGACCTGCATAAGCTGAGGAAATGTATCTTTATCTGCAGTTGCAAATCATGTGCCTTCCAAATATATGATGTATGTATGTCAGATAGGTGTCCGGATGGGCAGAATGGCAGCTAAGGTATTGGACATAAAGCCTTTATCCGTGTAGAATAATACCATAATATGCAATGCTGTCACTATACTGCTCGTTGGAAAGCAATGGGGAGTAAGATTTTTTAGACTCGTACCAAAATTGGGGCGACGTGGTTCGCCACCTGTCACGTCTCGTTTCCCGCAAGGCGAAAAATAGGCTACGTGTGTGGCCTCGGCCATCCCCTTGTATGAGAAAAAAGAGTGATTGTATGACCACAGAGTTTTTGCCGGCTCTTCCCTGAGAAGGTCTTATTTTTCAAACCGGTGTAGATTTTAACATTCATGGGAGCTGTAAGCAAGCCTAAATTTAATAAAAAAAATCGGTTTTGACTCTGAAAAACAAAATGTGAAAAACTACGTGGGACATAAATGAATCCTAAGGAAATTTCCTGCATCGTATTTAAACTTTATTAGGTAGTATTTTTATTTAATTTCAAAAACGTCTCACCCCCACAGACATGAATTTACGCAAGAAACAAATATCTGTGTATATAACGTATGTGTTGAGTGCGTTATTCGAAACCGCGACCACTGGCGTGGAAGCCAGTCGCTCAGCCACTACGCCAACCGAATCAACGTTTGAAATTAATTTAACTGATAAAATGTAACATTAGCCAACTTTGTTAAAGGGTATACTACATCCAAAGGGAATAAAAGGTATGTAGCTAATTAAATGGTTAACCACATGACCCTTTTTTATTTATGTGTTACATTTTAAAAGCAGACGAAAATACATAGAAAAGTTTATGAGAAATTACTCATTCATTAATGTATACCCTTTTATTTTAATGACAAATTCATTAAAATTTATATTTTGTTTATAACATACTTCTAAAAATATTACTAATAATACTACATAATAATACTAATTACTAATAAAATACAATATCAGCTATCGGTTAGTAAAAGCTCCGTCAAAATCGGTCCAGCCGTTCCGGAGATTAGCCGGAACAAACGGACAGACAGACAGACAAAAAATTTAATAGTTTTTTTCTTATTTTCATTGATTAAAAAGCTGTAATATTATTATTACAAACGGACACTTTAATTTTATTTATTTGTGTAGATAACAACGTCTTGGGTAAAATTAATATGATACATATTAGTAAGAAACAGTAATGTTTGCACACTACTGCTTCACGGCAGAATAACTGGCCCCGTGGTGTTACCTACTTAGACGGATTCTCGCATAGGGATCCTACCACCAACTAATCGCTCTGGGTATTGAAATCGGTAACACTAATAGTAAATAAGTAGGCTTATTTACCTGAATTATCTACTGTTACTGTACTTATTAAAATCAATGAAACAATTGCTTAAAACGAAGAATACGTAAAACAATAATATTTGAAAAGTCTTTCGAATGTTCTAGAAAGTTGTGAACGCTCCTGGGAAACATCGATTTATAATTGTTCCACGTAACTCGAGTAGATAACACGGGAATGTGGAAAGACAAGGAAGTCTTAAAGAGCGTTCCCCTGTTTCTCCTTTAGTGCAGTTGGACAGTTGGAAATATTTCAAGACTTATCCTCAAAGATTTGTAACACTTTCACAAAGTGCACTTATTATTGCAATTTTTATATTCCCTTTTTGAATTTAATTTACTGACTGCGACCGAATGTTCCTTTTATTTTAAATCACGACGAAGTTAAATGATTTAATAATAAGCAGATTACTTATTTTTAAATGTAAGTTTTACATTAGGGATAATATTAAAATCCTAGACATTTTCATATCTTATTAAAACATTATTCACACTCCTTTTATACATTATTTCTTTATAAAATATACGCTGAATTAATTTATGATATTTTTTTTTATATGTAATAAAATATGTATTATATCGTGTTCTACTGCAGAATTAATTATTTGAAGTTACTAATATTTGTGTTTTCTGCTAATTTTGTTAAAGATATGATATCGAAATCATACAATGGTAATGGATGAAGGAAAGTTATCTAAGACTGAAATGTAAGTTTCAACAAAGGCAAATTATAAGTTCAAGTTTGTCTAAACCAGCTTCATATTAATCAAGTTACATGAACTTATATTTTGCTTTATCTTATTTTATTAATATTTCATTTCATTTCGTTTTTAATTACTCATTCGATAGTGATTCATTCAAGCCGAGGTTCGTACCACCTTTTGAGGGGCCGTCCGATCACTTCGAGCCCTCCCTTGTTAGTCGGATATTTTACTCGTTTTCAGGGATCGGAGTCCAGCAGAGCAGAGGTCATTAGCAACGACGTTGTTCTTCTTACTCGCGACCCTCTGCTCGCAGGTCGCGTTCGATGACGCAGTGAAAGCCATAAGCCTATTTATTATTACACACATACAAAATCCATAGACTATTACACACTAACAAAAAAAAAACGTTTTTAACTGATATCATTTAGTAACAACACTCGAACAAAAGGAATTCTGTATCGTGTATAATTCTCGATTCAATTTAACGTCAAGCCGCAACGCGTCAAGGGGCTTTAATAGATTTATTACATTTTGCAGCTTTCAATACACTACTACATACATACATACTACATAATATACTACTACTGGTTCGAATTGAAAAATTACTTTAGTGTTGGATTGGCTCATTTATCTAAGAAGGCTATAGGCTATATAACATCACGCTACGACCCTTTTAAATTAAACGGCGGGTAAAACTGCAGGGTACATTTAGTTAATAATAAATAATAGGGCACAACGTTTTTACAAGCTTTTATTTAACTTGCAGTGTTTGTATATTAGTTTTGGTCAAAATTTGCAACTGAGTTTTGAACCAGCCAGTTCTCGTAGACCGAATAGGCTGAAATTTGGTACTCATGCATAAACCTGACAATGCAATATTATTGTGATCTGGACCTGATGCTGCTGCAAGGGCCACCTGCAGACCACCCGACTCCTAAATAGCTTACAGCAGCCTTATCGTATTTAGGCTCGTTAGATTTGTCTTGACCAGTACTATGGCCCTGGTAACATTTTAAGTCCATTACTGGACATCATCACAGTGAACCTAGGCCTTCCCCTTAGATTTCCACCAAAGATTTTTGCTCTCATTTGGGGGGGGGGGGGGGGGTCCATAGTCGTCACGCTTGGTAGGCGGGTTGGCAACCGCAGTTTATTATTCCAGTTGATCCAGGAAGATGCTGCTGCCCATCTTCTAGTTTTAATTTTCTCTATGTCGACTTTTGCGACACCCACGGACGAGATACGGTGGTAGATAGATTCTCTCTTTTTTTTTATTTATTTGTGCAGGTTCACCAACAATTGTTTACACTGTACACATAAAAAAACAAAGAAATTATAAAAAAAATGAGCGTAACAATTACTTATAGGTAAACACTACTTGCAATTTAGTACTAAAAACAAAAGTACAGAAGAGATTTAAAATAAATAGTTGAATACAAAAAATACTAACGGTGATTTAACGCTCCGAAACTTTTTTTTTTTATTGTAGAAAGTGACGAAACGAGCAAAACGTTCACTTGATGGTAAGTGCAACGTCCGCCCACAACAAATGCTATGTCACCCAGAATACTTCTGTGTGACACCACAATGCGCCCGTCACCATGAGATATCAGTTCTTAATTCTCAAATGCCCAGTGATTACGCTAGCTCACAGTGCCCTTCAAACCGAAACACAGCAATGCTTGCACACTACTGCTTCACGGCACACATATTTTTATTGCATGAGGAGTGTCAAAATGCAGATCAAGGCTCTTAAGCCGCCACCACACGGCAACTACTGGACATAGATGGACTATGTGTTAGAAATATTTAGAATTTAATTGTTTTTTTTTTATGCAATGACACATGATTACAATTTATGCTTTGATTTAATGAAATAATTTTGACAGGCTGTGGATCTGGAGAAAATTGCAATGATACCAACCGACGCAATTAAAACGTACCTAGACGGATTCCTGAATATGAATCAGTCTAGGTCTACACCTGACCATTCTGCCGTGAAGCAGTAGTGTGCAAACATTACAGTGTTTCGGTCTGAAGGGCACTGAGAGCTAGTGTAATCACTGGGCATATGAGACTTAAGAACTGATGTCTCAACGTGGCGGCCGCAGTGTGGTGCCACACAGAAATGTTCTGGGTGACACAGCATTTGTTATGGGCAGACGTTGCACTTAACATCAGGTAAACGTTTTCTTGTCTCGTCACTTTATCCAACAACAAAAAATATTCTTGTAAGTTTCAAAAAATCAAAAAAGCTCAGGGGCAAACATATAACGCTAGCCAGCTTGGACCTGAGCGTTCAACGTTTTCACATGTTAAAATTAGTTGGATTAGTGGTTTTCTCTTTACATTCTTTCATATGTCAACAAGTCTTTCGTGCAAAGGGGCGGCTCATCTAGTAATTATGCATTGAAAATGAGAAGTCCTGTAATTTTACTGGTGGCAGGATTCTATGCAGGAATCAGTCTAGGTAGGTACCACCCCAGGGCCCGTTACTCTGCCGTGAAGCAGTAATGTGCAATCATTACTGTGTTTCGGTTTGAAGGGCACTGCGTGCGAGCTAGCGTAATCACTCGGCATATGAGACTTAAGAACTTATGTCTCAGGGTGATATGTGATATGGGCACAGTGTGCTGTCACACAGAAAATTTCTGGCTGACACAGCATTTGTTATGGGCAGACGTTGCACTTATCATCAGGTGAACGTTTTGCTCGTTTCATCACTACGTCCAATAAAAAAAATGTAATAATGAAGGTAAGAGTTTGATCTATCGTTGTAACGTAATAAGTTGAAAACGTGTCGAGATTGAGACGCCTCAAAGGGGTTTAAAAATAACATACATACATACATACAGTCGCGCCTTTTTTTCTCCCCATGTAAGGGGTAGGCAGAGGCCATTCACTTAGCCAACTTTTCAGTCGCACGGGAAACGAGACGAACCACGCCGCCGCCATTTTGCTACGAGTCAAAAAATTCTAGTGACAGCATTGCATATTATGGTGTTATTCTACACGAATAAATGCTGTCCGTATAATACCTTAGTCGCCTCTTACGACACCTCGGTAAGAAAGAGACAGGTGTTATTCTACTCCGCCAATTTTTCTTTCTTTATGCAAAATAATAGGTGAAACAAACTTTTCTGAATATGCTATTCGATAATCATTTCTATAGACGTCTGGAATAATTTAATGCTTCTTGTTAATGTTTCTTATCTTTAGTGAGAGTAGTTTGCAATTCCATTTTTAATGCCAATTTGTTTCTAAAATAAACTACGGCCGTTTTTTTTTATAATTTGTACAACAAAGTACAATGAGGAGGATCCAAGTAGGTAGATAACGTTCAGGTAACGAAAAGCCGTTAGCATATGATAACTGAATTTATTTGCGAATAATTAAAAACAAAGTAAAAGTACAGGCGCTTTAATAAATTGGCGGTGACTCTCATTACCGCGATTTTGAAATAGACAAAACCGTACAACGCCATTTAGTAACACAGTTTCATTAATAAGAACTAAAATGAATATTTTACATAATTTGTAGAAGAGTTGAGAGAATAATATTAAAATAGCTATTTTATCTTAATTTGGCTTGAAGGATTAATACTAATGTTGTATTACAAATTGGTTATTCTAAATTATAAAATAGGTATCAAAAAGAAAACGCTACAAGATAGGGGTGGCCAATTAACAATGTCTAATAAAGGTCAAGCCCTGTAATTCGAAAATCCCGAGCCTCGTAAATCTGTCAGTAGAATCCCATCGAGATTAAAGTACATCCTTTCTTTGCCCCTAAGTTCTAAGCTTGTTAAATAGGGGTGTTAAGTTCGATGTGTCCTAAACGTCGGTAATTATTTATTTTTTTGAAGATGTTTTTCTTTTGCATTTCTTTTGGTTGTTCTTGAGCAAGGTATCGTGTTTTTAGGCGTTAAGTTTTGATAACAATATCTTGATACTTGAACCCTGGAATGTACACCTAAAGAAAAACATTTAAATGAATCAAATTTTACGGATTTTATCGCGTTTAATTTGACTATTTATAACCCGACGTTTCGAGTGCTTTACAGCACCCGTGGTCACAGGAGGACTGAGGTGACAGATGCCCTGATGTCGTAGTTAACCCGGAGTTCCTTCAGATTTTTATTTATTATTTTTTTGGTCCGATCTACGCAGAAAGAGTTAACTGTATCTTGTAGTCTTGCAGTGGTATGCTTGGTTTTTGATTTAAATTTATTAATTACTAGCGATCCGCCCCGGCTTCGCACGGGTAGATAGATATTAGAAAGATAAATTACTACTTTATTTGGACAAATAGATCAAACACGATTCCTTAAAGTAATATTTTTTGTAGCGACTATTCTCATCGGCGGCTCTGCAGCTGGTCAGATAAGTTTACGTTATTTTACCAAAATAATATTTTATTTATGGGAACATAACCTATGAAATACAGAGACACCGCGGCCTCTTGTATTTTGTATTTAAGAGCGTTTTAAAGTTTTAAATAAAAGAAAATATATAATTAAAATTACAAACCACTATTCAATTGTTTCTAGTTTACAAAAAATAATATGAGTAGGTAAAAAAATAAATAATAGATCGTAGTCTATTCGCGTGTAGCGCTGGCGAGCGTAGAGCTGTTCGCTCACACCGCGGCACTTTTCTTACATTTATCATTTTTATACCCGTCGTAACTTCTAAACGATAGGTCTGATTCGAATAATTTAAAGAGGACTTTACATGTACATAATCAACCTTGACTATGAAACTATTTTGTAGGATAAGGATTAATATCACGATATGGATGTCATCATTTTTCGATTCTACCCGTGTTTTGATAGACTAATTTGAACAAAAAGCGGTTATTGTGACTTAACTATAACAGTTAGGTATACAGCACATCATAGCAATTTTCGTAGGAATCTCGGTTTTTTTTAAAATAAAATACAACTCATGTTATTCGGTGATAATGTAGTTGTATATAGGTGAAAGAATTTTTTAAATCGGTTCAGTAGTTTTTGAGTTAAATCATTACAACCAAACATACAAAAAATCAAATCTTTCCTCTTTATAATATTTGTTTAGATAAAGTTTAGATAGGATCCCGAACTGGTGGTAATAGTCAAATTAAACGCGATAAAATCAGTAAAATTAGTTTAATTTAAATGTGTAGTGTTCGCGTAAATATAAGAAATCATTACCTAAAGAAAAACTTTGCACCCCTTTGATACACAGTTTGTAGGCAAACGAAGCGAGCAAGCTAAAATTTTATAATAAGGAGAATAAAATAAAACATTCATTATTTAAGAGGAATTGCGGGTGCATTGCCGGCCTTTAAGAAAGGTATAGGAAGATAGGCTTCATGTGAAGAATTTGTTATACGAGTAGTCACCATCTGATGGTAAGTGCAACGTCAGCCCATAACAAATGCTGTGTCACCCAGAACAATTCTAATGAAGGAAGGTAAATTACTTTGCTAAGATCCGCATGCAAAATATAAAAATGGTGTATATTACCTAGTTTTTTGAAGAGCACCGCCCGCCCTCCCTCAGTAGCGTGCACAAGCAAACTAACACCGCCACCAGGAACCGCCACCAGGTACCCTCCACCAACCACTACAATACCACCACTAGATAATATACACCACTGAAGTCGAGAACACGACACGTGTTTCGCCCCAAAACGAGGCATTATCAAGCGTCATAAACAAGACTCTACGACTGACGGCCGCCGAGCGGCACACTATTTTGCATGCGGATCTTAGCAAAGTAACTTACCTTCCTTCATTATAATGGATATCCGCAAAGTAACGCCTGATTCTATTAACTACAGAACAATTCTGTGTGATAACACACTGAGCCCGTCACCCTGAGACGTCAGTTCTTAAGTCTCATATGCCCAGCGATTACGCCAGCTCTCAGTGCCTTTCTAACCGAAACACAGTAATGTTTGCACACCACTGCTTCACGGCAGAATAGCTGGCCTTGGGGTGGCATCTACCTAGACGGATTTCTGCATAGGAATCCTACTACCAGTAACTATTCGACAGACAGCCACCGACTCATATCAATGAGATGGAGGATGGATCAACGCGATTCATTTCCCTTATTTTGTAAGCTCGTTGAGTCTATTTATATTCAGCATAGATCTATAAGTCCACATCCTAAACAACTGCAAAACTTTTTAAGATTAAAAAACACTGAGGAATACTAGTAGAGGTCACAAATCACTTCAGCGGATCTTTAATACATTTTAAAGGTCACTAATCACTTTTTATACATTTAAGTGCTATGAAAGTGAGTAAAAGATTCTAAAAAACTTTTTAAACTTTTTGCTATTGTCATCAAACAAATTGCTGATGTTAATTCTTTTTATCAAAGTTTAGATACTGCTACATTATAGAATTTAGTTTAAGGTAATTTATCGAATTTTAATTCTTGAAACCCCAAAACTATTGTACTTATTATGTTGGAAAGATGCTAAATGAGGTGAAACGTCACGTTGTCACGAAGACCTCAGATGTATTAATCATTTCGTTGCATTTAATTAATCAGACCCCCTGATTAACGAAGAAAGTATACTGTCCTCTAACGCCTTTAAGATGCACATTCGTAAATTCACAGCCAAAAATATTTCTAGAAAAATCACAAACGTGGCTAAATCTTAAAACGTAAACGTACTTCGGCCAGGTTAACTATTTTGTATTAAAGTGGTTCTATTCAACAGACTACGCACGTATCTGCACGAACCAGGCTATTTTTAAAATACGTCAGTGCACAAAATTTTACGTGCAATTTTCTACAAGAAAATTCCCACGAATTTGTAAAGTAATTTGTTATTTAACGAGATACTACAAAAGATCTCAAAGAAACTTAATTTCGATCAGACCAACTTTATTAAAAAAATGATGAAGAAGTCTCTTGAAAATGACAATGTAATTTCCACTACCATTATTTTTTGACGAAAAATCATAAGGTGAAAAATTGCTTAAACGAATCTGTCAAAACATTTAACGAGAAATGTATTTTACATTATCACTAGTTATAATGCATAGTCAATTTAATTGAAACCACTTTTTGGTTTATTGAGCCAATAGGAGTAAAATTAGAAGTTCGAATTTCAGTGCAACGTTTTCTTGCAACGTTTCTGTTCTCGTTATCTTATTAATATTTATAGATTTATTATTAATTGTTTATATACTGAGCAGATTTTTTTCAGTGAGATATATTTTTCGAATATCATTTTTAGTTTAGTTTTTCTTTATCGACTACCCGCAAAAGCGTGCATCGTCGCTCCATCTAGTGGGGGGGGGGGGGGGGGCGTAAACTGCGTCTGCTGGCATGAGGTTGCCACTCGAGAACATTTCTTCCCAAACGGTTATCGGTTCTACAAGGTATATGGCCGGCCCATTGCCACTTCAGCTTGCTAATCCTTAGGACTAGGTTTGTTTTTTTTTCTAACAGTATATAGTATATTATCTATGGTCATGTGTCATTCAAATGATGAAAACTTGCTGTCAATTCTACTATGCTAGCGTGACGACTCCGTCTAGTGGTTAGAGTACCTGACTACAACGCCGCGAGTCCTGGGTCCGAATTCCAGCCGGAGTTAGTTTGTGGGAAAACACAAATTATTGATTTTCGGGTCTGGTTCTATTGTGATTATCCTCGCGTCATTGACACTGCATCCTAGCCTGTCTCCGTTCTTAATGCATGAGCGTAACATCGTGCAAGGGTACGTTTGGGTGAGTGTGTGCAATGTGACCGCGTACACTCGTGACACTATGATAACGCCTGCACAGTTGATAACTTTCCATCATTGTGTGGACGGTATACTCCTTTGGCACTACGATATAAAAAAAATTGTAATTTACGTAGGTTTGATATTTTATCTGGCGTACACGTTTATATTGTCACTCAGCCACATTGAAATCAGTTCGAGAAAGCACATTCATTTTATTCAAATGTAGATATCGGATTGATGGAGTTGATAAATGAATTTTTACCATTTTATTACTCACAAAGAGTTCATTCACTATTGATCAATTGATTTACTTTATAAATTTATATGTGAGTGACAAAGCTAAAATCTAGTTTGGTTTTGGATGCTTGTAACATCTTCATATATATTAATGCAATAAGAACTCAAATGTATCATAATACGTATAATAATACGTATCACTTTTTATTGAAAATCACACAGTAAATCCATATAAATTTCGTATCATTTTACGTAAACGGTACTCCGTAGATCGATGTATATTTATTTATTTATTTAGATAGCCAACTTTTGGAATAGCAGAAAAACACAATGGCGGTGCAAAAATATTACGAAGATTAAAATAAACAGATTACATTTAGGAAAAAAAATTTAAAAACGTTATATAACCACATGTACATACATAAATACTTAAAATCAATAAATACATATTCACACATGTATATACAACATTATTCATAATTGGTATAACATACCGGCACCTACCCATGCTACTTTGATCTGAGAAACACAACGGTGAAGCTTTAATGACAAAATTGAATACTAATAATGTCCATACAAAACTATAAACTATTTGTTATGTTAAACTTTACGCGACCCTAACTCAGTAAGTCCATGCCCCGAACCAGACAAATTCAAATACGTTTTCTTCTCCATTTAATTTATGTTATCCTACTACGGCGTCATACTAACAGATTTACTTCGCAACAGATTTCCTTAAGCTTCATGTTATCCTAGTACTTGCGAGTTCTTTCGATGGCAGCTCAATGAAAAAACGCCCAAATAAATTTCTGAGTTCATTGCCTCGATCAGCTGTATAAGAGGGTAGTCACTTATGAGTTTTAAGCAAATTCTTTAAGTCTACCTATATCCCACAGGTACTCCTACACGCTACGAGGCTCTTTATTTTTCTTGGGGCATATACACATCGTAAGCCTAAGCCCAGCCTGCCGGGATGTATAGGACATTACGAATGACCCTGTTATACATAGCTATGATAATATAATATGTTAGGAATGAGAGTTTGTATTATAAATATAATTACGGACACTGTGTTTCAAGATTTATTTGCTTGTAGGTGTTCTTATGTCATCAGGAAGTTCGGTTCAAAGAGGACAGAGAAAACAGTGCAGAGAAGTCTTATAGTCCATCTTTTACGTATTTAATTAACTCAAATATAAAATATTGAATCAATCAACTTGTTACTATCTTTTGATTCGCCCTATAGCTCGTCTAAACTCTGACTTCTAATTTGCACCCCGGTTGCATTCACATATGCCATCGAATATTCTAGAGCGCCGAAAAATTCAAAAAATCTCGATATACAATGTTCGTGTTGAATCCGGAAACTTCGCTATTCGGTACGTCTTACCGAATACTTACCGAAAACTTACAGAACGACCGAACGTTATCGTTCTAAAAACTTATCTATTTATTAAGGATAAGTAATAACGTTCTAGAAACATCTCTATTTGTTAAGGGCAATACATACATTCTAGAAAGTTCGTAACATTATGTTTTTATTTGACAAAAATTAAAAAAATAGAGAAAATAGAGTAGAAGTTATCAGTACATTGTTAGACTCAGTCCCAATCTCGCTCTGTGGCATTTTACTGGTACATCTAAAATTAATCAGGCTGTATTGATATTTTTTTTTGCAAAATTTTGCATGCAGCTGTTAGCAAATTTACTTCCTTTCCTTCATTATAATGGTTTTCCGCAAAGTGACGTCTGATTCTATTAAGGATATTTTAAGTAAAATTTTATTATTTTTTTCATTCCTTTTTGGGTAGGAAAGACCGGGATTGGTTGGGGACTGGGGTAGATAGACTAACTGCTCCTAACTTCATTCAGGCTTGAGTGAGAGAATCAAATAATTTCTGTGATGTAATTGCTGTTAGCCTTTTTTGGTTTTTACAGCTTCATCGGATACTGTGCTCACGGGCCAGGGGCCCGCATGCCAGGTTTGGTTGGACCCAAACATAAATACATAAATAAACTCCTATAATATCCTCGAAATTCGGACTGTCGCGTTCGCTGCGTGCTTGTGAGATTTAGAATATCTCTAAAAGGATTTTAAGTCGTCTAATGACCGTCCGAGGGAGGCTGCGGGCCTTCCATTCGGACTGTCGACTTGTGTGTCAGTAACTCTTGGCGGTGAGAACCGCCCTGGAACACGGGTGTATCGAGTGTACGCGGTGTGATTGTCGACTGCTGCGCGCCGCTCTCTACGGCGGTCGCGCGTCGTGGCGCGTGTTTTGTTAAACCTATTGACTGTGTGTACAGTGTAGCCTGGATCGTGACTGACCGTATCGTGGTCAGGGAGTGCCGAGACACTGCTTGACCGATCATTAGCACCGAACGCGAGACACAAGGAAATTTCTCACTGCCAGTGAGAGCGCAATATCAATAATTGGGATAAATAAGTATTTTTAAGCGACATATTTTTTTCGTTCTTACATTGTTATTAATCAAGCTCATATAAGTTTAATTTGGAATTGAATGTAAATTAATATTAAAGGTATACAAAAACGTATTATGACTATTATACAAAGCATTTTAGTTTAGTGAATTTTTGAAAGCAAAAACTCTGTTCGGGGTTGGCGAGTCAATTGCGTATTGGGATAAGTTGACTATGATGCAGCTGTTGCATTATTTCGGAAATTTTACAAAAAAAGAAATAAAGTTCGAGATAAAAATCATTAAATTATAAAGTAACCCATCTAATTGTAACGTCGGCCCATAACAAATGCAGTGTCACCTAGTACATTTCTGTGTGGCATCAAACAGCGCCCGTCACGCACACTACTTCTTCACGGCAGAATAACTGGCAACCGCGAACGGCGACCGCGTGGCCTAGTCGTCAGAGTACCTGACTTCTACGCCGCGGGTCCTGGGTTCGAATCCCAGCCGGAGCCAATATTTGTGCTAAAACACAAATTGTTGGTTTTCGGGTCTGGTTTGTTTTTCTGACACTGCATCCTAGCCTACCTCCGATCTTATCGCATCAGCGTTACATCGGGCGCGGGTAGGTTGGGACGAGTGAGTGAACTGGCAGTGGCATTATAATATCTCCTGCTCAGTTGATGGTCGCCGTGGTCGAAATCGGCAAGGAGAACATAAACTGGCGTGGAGCTGTACCTACCTAGATAGATTCCTGCATAGGAATCCTACCACCAGTCAAATAATTGAAAAGTAAAAGAATAGTAAAGTTTCAGCCTATAAATGTCCCACTACTTAGCACAGGCCTCCTCTCATTTCTGAGAGGGTTTTGGAGCTAGGAAGAATCCGCCACGCTGCTCCAATGCGGGTTGGCAGACTGCACATGTTTTCGAAATATTTTTTATTCCTCAGTCATGCAGGTTTCCTCACGATGTTCTCCTTCACCGCCGAGCACGTGGTAAATCAGCACTTAAATTGCAATTAACAATTTTAGTGGTGCCGGTACCGGGAATCGAACCCAGGTCACTCGCGTACTATGAAATTTGAAGCGAGCGCCAAGCCCCTGAGGTACCGCGGCTCTTGAAAAAAATGAAATAATTGAAACTCTTAATAAAATGAAGTTATACTATGAACAATTTTTACTTTTATATGCCTCCGGCTGCAATAATCTTTAACATTGGAGTTTAATTGTTACAAAGTTATTTTATTAACAGTCTCTAGATTGGGATCCTATAATTAATAATATTTAATCAAAAACCAAGCATACCACTGCAAGACTTCAAGACAGTTAGCGCTTTCTGCGTAGATCGGACCAAAAATAGTAATTACAATCTGAAGGTGCTCCTGGTTAACTATGACATCTGAGGTGACCTGAGTGCCATGGGTATAAAGCACTGGAAACGTCGGCTTATAAATATGAAAAATTAAAAGCGATAAAATCCGTAAAATTAGTTTTACTTAAAAGTGTAGCATTCTCGTAAATATAAGAAATAATTCATTACTTTAACTACTCTGAAACTCTACTCCACCCGTATAACGTGAATATAATTCCCCTCCAAATAATTCAGCCGTCTTTACCTTATATGTTATATGCATAAAATAAGCAATAACGTTAGAACACAATTCAGCAGTCTATTTCGCAGCTCGTTTGCTATTCACTTAATTCATAGCAGAGGTCTCGAAAGCTCCCCAAATCCCAAACGTTGCGAGATGGCAACATAATTCCATTAGTGCTCCTGTTAGAGATAGTTCCTTGAGTGGCAATAAACGACATTATCATATTGCAATATAGTGGCTAGCATAATTTATATCTTGATGCATTTATAGTAATATTAATTATTAAACTTATATTACAATGGTGGTGTGTGTCAGGATCGTAGCAAGTGGAAAGATGTGGTCTCTGCCTACCCCTATGGGAAAGAGGCGTGACTGTATGTATGTATGTACAATGGTCGATCAGCGTGTCAAGCATCGTATGACAAAGAGGCAAAAACCAGAAATAGCCACTGTCCACCTGGTACTAGTGATTCCGTTAGCCCCATCCTTAATTAAAAAAAGATAAGTTTTCGCCTGCTAAGAAGGAATACCTCGTTGCAGGAATAAATGCATTAATCCTTAGCAGTGTTACTGTGTTAGTATTTCTGTGCAGGATTCCGTCTAGGTAGATACCGTAGTGCCAGTTATTCTGCCGTGAAGCGGTAGTGTGCAAACGTTACTGTGTTTCGGTTCGAAGGGCACTGAGAGCTAGCGTAATCACTGGGCATATGAGACTTAAGAACT